>CM041293.1:40442388-41042388 GCA_023052935.1 Piezodorus guildinii
TATTTTTCTCTTAAAACGTAAACATACCTAATTAAATGATATTACAACTGTAGCAACACTGATTAGTAACAGAATAAATAGATTAACGTACTTAAGATTTTTATTTATATACAGTCGTTGTCATAGGAATTGCATCGCCTAGTAAAAAAAAATGTTTCCAAAATTAACACATGAACCCATGTTTTTAAAAAATGCTGATTGACAAAAAAGAATATTATGTATTGGAAATTAAAGAGAAACACATAAAAATCACTTAAATTGTTGATTTAAATTATCTTCTCTCTCTTAAAAAATATTCCATTATAATATATTAAATTTTTCCTTTTCACGTAACCTCACAATGTTGATTTGAATCAACTATTGAATCAAATTCGTTACCGTAAAATAATAAAGCATAGGTGTTACAATTTCTATGACTACGATTGTATACTTTAGCTATTTTGGATTAATTAAAATAACATTAATAAAGTACTGGTGTAGATACAATGTAATTACCATTTTATTTTAATTTCTAGTATAAAATGAAATATAAATTATTACAGAGTTATATGATATATGTTTTTATAAATCCGTAATTTTTTACGAATTCCAGTGACATATAAAGTGTTTTTGTTTTTTTCTTGTTCTCTCTCTCTCTCTCTCTCTCTCTCTCTCTCTCTCTCTCTCTCTCTCTCTCTCTCCTCTCTCTCTCTCTCTCTCTCTCTCTCTCTCTCTCTCTCTCTCTCCCTCTCCTCTCTATAGAATAAAATATAAGAGAAAGAAGCATGATATCACATAGTATAAATCACAACCGGTTTCGTTTCCACTATCAGGACATCTAAAATGAACCAAATATCTTGTAATGTCCAAATGACATTTGCTCTAAATGCCATATTTAAATATCTTCAGATGTATTTTCGACCTTTCTAATCCTCCCAAATTCTTCTTCACGGAATGTTAGTTTAATTTATTTTATGCCCTTTAAAATTTGATAGCCGTTTAAATTTTAGTTTCATTCCAAAAAAAAATATATATATATTCGTTTCTAATAAAAAGTCGTAAGCTGCAAGATTGTTTCCTAACTTTCTCCTCATTAATCTTCCATTTATTTAAATGCTGTTTTGTAAATATGATTATAAATTGTAGATCGACCATAAATAATATGTGTTTAGGTCATATGTAACTTCTTTTTTTTTAATTTACCTAATTATTTTAAAATGTGGTCGATTTGGGCTTGATCGGTGGTCATTGAACGAATATGTGTAGATCACATCGACATAGAACATTCAGTTTTCTTAAGTCTATTATTTTTTTATTGATTTAATGTAACTTTTTGCTACAATGTTACAGTGGGAGTCCTTTATTCTTGGCTGGAGTCCTGAATCCAGATTTAATTGTGATAGAGATTCATCATGATTCATCAGATTCATCAATGGCGTTTTATTCCCATTAAAAAATTCCTGGGCCGTGTTCAAAGCTTTGACCTTAGGCATAGAAGGCTATATAGCTAGTTCACAAGTTTTGGTTCACGTGGCTTCTTTTAAATTTAATTAGTTTCTAATTATATTCAAATTAACACACTCTCTTTTGATTAATTAATTTAATCCCACATCAATTATACATGTTTACGATTCGAGGTTATATCAATTCATCTTCAGAAAAACGTATTGAAAATCAAAATCGCTCCTAGTTCTAATGCAAATGTCTTCTTAACTTCTTATATAAACTTCTTATATAAACTTTTATATGGTGTTTAAATCCATATTTTGGATTAATTTAATTTCAAATAACTAACTAACCACGAAGGGTATAAATTTATTATTATATTACACGTAAAATTAGAACACTCTTCTCATTTCGTTGGTAATAATACCGACTTTTTATTGCAAAATGTTTAGTAATTATTAAAATATAGATGTTGTTATGTTTAATGAAATATGGTAGGTATAGTTGTTGAGCAATGAGCCAAGAGCTGTTAGCTTGGATTAGGCTCAGTGATTGGAATTTTGTAGTCATCGAACCTTCGATTTCGCTTAATCTATTATTTGTTTAATAAATTATTGGATAATTAGTAGTTTTTTCTGCTGACTAAGAACTCTGAACGTCCCATTATTCTTTTCTTCAGTTTTCTTTTTTTTTCTTTTAATGCTTTTTCTGAAATATGCATGCATACCAAACATTCTTGAATATTAAATATATTTTTTTTTTATTCTGAGACGCTCATGAAATGCACAGTTCACTCCAAATTTTTTCCGACGACCAGAGCTAACAAAATTTTTATTTTCAGGAAAAATACTAATTAAAATTTATTTACATAACCAGTTACGAATTTCGTAATTTTATTACAAAACTCTTTTAAGTATTTTAAGATCAAATGAATAGAAACGTTCTAAGAAACTTTAGCGTGGATAACTTGGTATCGATTTATATAGAATCGATTTGATAGAACTAATACACGTTCAACAGCGTTCATTTATCATAAGATGGAGGTGGAGGAGACAGTAAATTGGTTCTTGAATACAAAATCCTCTCTGATCCTTCTGTTCCTAGCAATGCATATCTCAAGATTGCATTCCTCGATGCGAGTAATCCAACGCTTGCTTTCCATAATAAATTTTCTCCCTCCTCTCCTCTTCCCTCCCATCTTCAACTTATCTTCAATATTTCCAAGTTTGCAGAGCACTTTCCAATACTCTGTTGATTTTTTCATGTTTATATTCAAAGCGAATCCTTATTTATTATGATGTTGGTAATAGTCAATTTAATTCTGAAAGTAAAACAATTTTTGAAATACGAATAATATTTATCCTCGAAGAGCATAAGGGATGTTTATACTTGAGGCATCCTCGAAAATATCAGGAAAATATGAATAAATATTGAATAATTATTTTTAGTAGATTAAAAATTATACAATTTCTGATAGATTATGTATAATACGCTAAGTAAGCCCGACGGTTTGAAACTGAAACCAAAAATCTTACTTTCTTATCTGGTATACACAATGCAAATCAATGCTCACCGTCCAACCTCAAGCCGTTCAGATCCGACTGAACACAATCTTCCCATCTACGCCTCGGCCCACCTCTTGGAAGCCTACCCGGCAGTTCAGAGCAAATTAGCATTTCAGGAATTCGTTTTTCACGAAGCCAAACGACTTAGCATGTCCATTTATTTATACCGCCGCGATGCTACAACTTCATTTTTAATATAGAGGTTCGAGCTATGTAGTTACGCGTTGTGTAACCTTCTAAATTCTTCAGTGGCTTCATCCCTCTTCAGACCAAATATTTTACGTAGAACATTATTCTCGGGAATCGTAAGGCCTAGTTCATCCTTCTAAGTCTTACTGAGATTGTGTGGAGAAAGATTTTTAAGTTAATTTTGGGTATCAATAAAAGACCCCTATCATTTAATGTATTCTCGGACCTTAATGTTATGTCTGCAAAAAAATTATACATGGTCTCAATTATGAAGAAGTGCTATTTTAGACGAGATGAGCTAATCAGGAATATTGGCCAAGATTGAAAAATTACTATAGCTTTGTCGTGCCAAGACCAAAACATACCTGGACTTGTTATTCCATATCTGCTGTTTTCAATAATATTCCTACAAATTTTTAAGTTTCCCACACAAATCCTCCAAAGTATTCAAATTATTACTACAATTTTAAAATATGGGCGAAATCACTCAATGAAGAAAAAATTGCTGAACTATAGACATGTCCTCAATGCCAGCCTAGATCACTCATTCTGATATTTTCCTGTGTACAAGTATATGTATATTTTATTCTTAATTGCCTTTTGATTTTTTTCAATTACTGTTTCTTACTGTGTACTATTTTATTTTTCTTTACAATTGCTTATTATTTAATTTAATCTTGTATTTACTTGCCTTAATTTTATATCTTGTATTTATGAATTTGTATTCTTTATTGCTTTTGGTTTAGTCAATTACTGTTTATTACTGTATACTGTTTCAATTGTTTATTTATTTTTTGTATTAATTAGGGATTATATAATTCAATTTTGTATTTGAATACTTTAAATTTTATATCTTGTATATATGTATATGTATTCCTAATAGCTTTTTAGCTTAGTCAATTACTGCTTCATACTGTTTTTTTATAATTGTATTTTTATATTCCTTAAGTATTATATTGTTTCTTACTGTGTAGTGTGTAACTGTTTCTTTATAATAAATTATGTTATATTGTTTAAGTATTGTATCGTATCTTACGGTGTACTGTGTTACTGTTTGTTATTGTACTTTTATTTAACTGATAGTGACTTCTACTTGCACTGGAAAAGGTCTGTATTTTGATTTTAATAAAGAAGTTTAACAAAAAAAAAAAATTATTTATTTATTTATAAACAATTTATTTTTGGCGAAATAAATTATTTATTATGTGCTTTGTCCCAATGACATGTTGATGAAAATTATGGTAATTTTTTTTATAGAAAATTAATTTGATACTGAGTAATTCGATTGAAAGATTATTTTAAGCTCAACCATAGCATTGATTCGAATTGATTATGAGCGGTCAAAATCTTTCTTCATCGACATCTATTAATTCAGGATTCTTATGGGAAAGTGCAAAATTGATTCTCAGCCTAGGAAGAGGGGAGTTAAAAAAAAAAATGTAATTTTTGGCGGGACGGAGAGGCACCAACAAAGAGCCATTGTGGATGAGATAATGGGCGGGAAGGGCAGGATCAAGCTGTGGAAGCCGTTAGCGTTTGTTTACTCTTGGCCCCATCCGCACCTTTCATAATTGTCAAGAAACAAAATTAAGGACAGGTCTTAAAGACAAAAATAAAAATGTGTATGTGTAATAATGTGTAGGACTTTTCGTTTTTGCTTGGGGGTTATCACACACAAACACACACACCTTTTTTCGGGACTTGGTAATTTGGACACAGGAGACCCTAGAACGTGTACTTCCGTCAAAAACTGGAATTCGAAAATTTTCACGATCGCAATACTTTCTCAGAGTATATATTTCATATATAGGTAAGTGAGAGTAAAATGAGTCATGGGCGTATTTGTGTGTAAAATTTCAATTTTTTTCTCGTTTTTATAATCATTCGCATTTTTTCGGTTAAAAAACACCAGTAAATTTTTTCTCTATCTTCAAAAATAACTGAGTTATGGAATGAAATCACTTTTAATTGGACGCCATTTTAAAAATAACCAGCTGTTTATATATTGATATATAAATATTTTTTAATGCAATTTTTTGTTTTTGAACATAAGAGCAGTAATATACATGTATGATATACCGTTGGAAAGCTAAAGATTTTAGGAAAAATATTATCTCATACAAAAGCTTTTAAAAGTTAATAGAGAGTGATGAAATGAACATAAAACTAACTAATTATTTTAGATAATAATATAATAGATTTTTTAATGAAACACATGTTTCTATAGACATTTAATTTAATTAATTCCTTAATAGTTTCACGTATTTTTATCTCCAACTGTTTTTGAAAATTCTTTCATTTATTTTAAAAATTGAGGTAAGTGAAAGTCGTGTGTTGCCCGCACCAGATTTTTAATAAATATCCTATGCTTTACAACAAATGCTTTAAAATGCCTATTAACGGTTAATAACCTCATTATTTATTTATCACTGTTAGTACTTGAATATGAAAGTTGATATCACAATAAATAGTAGTATATTTTAAAAAATTTAAGAGATTCTAATGTTAATTATTTAGTCCTTAATTTTGCAATTAATTAACAAGGATGCAAAAGTTTCAGCATTATAGACTGCAATTACTGTGACTTTTTTCATGTGTACATTATAGTTACAATTTGCTTGAAATAAATAATTGAAAGGTATATTTCCGAATTCTAATATTTGTTTTTTTTTCTCCCAATTAAATTTAAAAACATGATATACAATATATGTTTTTTATGAATTGATATTTCATTATTTTCTGAGAATTATTTATACTTTATTAGTTTAAGTATAATAAATAACAATATAACATTATAAGCCCATTCGCATAATTTATCTGTATTGGCCTGATGGCGAATTGAAGTTGCCTGTCAATATTTATTTAGTTGTCAATAATCAGGTGTTTTCAAGAGTAATTATGTTCCTGTCTTTACCAGGTGCCTGTATTGCAAATGAGTGATCGCATGCATAAAATTATTTATCCCGTTGTTTTTTTTTTCGAGTACTTCTTATAGAAAAATCTGGTCTCTTTTTTTAATATATCTGTTTTTATTTATATTTTGTAACAGTGTAATATATTTGAGAAAGTGTTTATAGAAACATTTTAACTTTTAAAAGGAAGGCATTTAAAATAATTCTATATTGATTTTTTATTTTAATGGGAAAAGAGCGAACCTTATTAGCCGTTTAAATTTAATAATCTCCAAAACTGTTTATTTTTAATTTTTTTTTTAAGTACTAAAAATAAATTGCTGAAATTTTTCTAATCTACATTATTATGAAAAAACAAAACAAATTTCACTTACTTTGATGGGTGTTTATTATCATCTACGTTTATATTTTTATGATACATAAATAACATGTAAATATTATTTTTAACCTGTATAGAGATAGGGGTTGAAATAAATACGGATAAGCCGAAGCATATCATATATTTTTAGCAACTCATTAAGTTATTTTAAGTTGGTTACGACAGTTATTAAGGTAGCGTGAATAAGGAAACTTCAAATTAAAGAAACTCCAACATAAAAAAAAATCATGTTTTTTGTTTTTTCATGTTTTGAAAATCGCAGTTTTATAAGAAATATCAATAAAATAATGCTTTGGATATCCACAAAATTAAAATAATTTTAATTAAATATTTGTCATACTTTCTATTACGTTTAAAGTTAGTAAATCGGAAAACTAGAAAATATTTTTATTACGGGCTTTTATTTGTAGGCTAGTGTTCCGTAGCTATATTGGACTTCGGCTGGCTGGAGAACTAACTTATAGACTCCTGTTCCTGAGAGGAAATAAACTTTCAAAGTCTGGAATGAACTTTTTCCCAGTTTCTAAAAGCTGAAATAGTTGGAACTCTGACCATGAAGGTTCTGAAACTTCTATCTTTTCATGATACGAAAAAGGTTTTTCTAAAACTCAAATAGAAAAATAATATATAACTAATATAATATAACTAAATATATAAATATGATATTATAATATAACTTTTTAGGACTGGTTTTAAACTTTAAATTATATGGATATTGCGAAGAAAAATATTTTACATTTGTTTACTTCTACAATTAAATATAAAATTCCAAATGCATCAACAATATTATAAATAACAAGTAAAATGTTCTGACATAATTTGCTGTACATTAACAATTCGTAAAATTTGTTATAAAATATATATGATCCAGTCATTAAAATTTGATTTGAAATAAAATATTAACAAATTATGCCCTATATCATACTTATTTAAACAATAAATTATTTTTAATTCATTAATAATTCTCGTTTTAACATGATACAAAGCTTTTTATTTTTTTCTTCCCTTTTCTCAGTCATTATTGTTTATGTTATTTTCTTACACTTTTGAGATTCTTGCAGCACAATAATTATTTTTGAATGCACTAGTTTACCTGAAAAAAACAAAACAAACAAATTAGATAAATAGATTTTAAAATAAATAAATAATAAGTACATTTAAAATTTGTTAGATGGTAAGTTATCGACTGATATTTTTATCAGATATTGTTTATTTTCTAAGTTAATTTAAATGAATTAATTAATATAGTTGCAGAAGTTTATTGGAAAAAAAATTCCAAATAAATCAGTCAATCTACTTTATAACCAAACTACTGTTTTAACACGTAAGGCTGGGCAACACTTGGGGTACTCACTACGTTTGCTATAGCATATTTTTTGTGCTATTTTGCTAAATCCGTAGAATTTCTACAGTTATTTCCTGCAGAAACTCGATGGGTTTAGCAAAATTGCACAAAAAATATGCTATAGCAAACGTAGTGAGTACCCCTACTGTAGCAAGTTTGAACGTGTTTAATGCGAGATCACAACAGTTCAAGGCATCGAATGCACTCCACTCCACGGAATAGTAAAGTGTGTGTCACAGGTGGCTCACAGATGAATGTTCTAAGAGACGGAGTGACCCACTAGTGTAAATAAATATCAAAAGATACATTATTTTTTAAATTGTTCCTATTTTCGTTAATTTAATTTATTTTATTTTAAAAATTCAACCCTAACCATTGGATGCTAAATTTAAAGAATCTTTTTGTTATGGTGAATATTATTGAAGGATTATAAGATTATTAGATTAAGGTGCTTACTATCTATTTATCTTCTAGATTGTTATATTTACACACATTGGCAGTTTAAACATTCTTGATCTGTTTACACATTAGTTTGTCAATGTCAATTTTTAAACCACTATGTTCTTATCTGTCATTCAATGACATGTTACAAGCTGCTGTGAATGGACTCTTGATAGTTCATTCACATTCGATAGTCAGTTAGGCATCATAAAACTAATCATTTAACTACTTTATAATGATTCCTTCGTAGAATTTTAACTGTTACAGAATTTTCATCTAAACACCATAATTCTTCATTTGATAATTTTTTGGTTTGTGATGGGTGACATGTTTAAGAGTTTATTTTATTCAACGAAAATACAAGTTATAAAAAACACCTAATATGAATATAAAGATTTGAAAAATTTAGATTTTTTAGAAGTGTAACTCTAATAGAGAATTAAAAAAAAAAAGTTTAAAGAGGGAAAATTCTTATTTATGTAAGAAAACTTCATCTGGTTATGTAAAATGATAGAACAGTACAAATGTGCTTGAAAGTAATATATTTCAATCGTAATATAGAGATTATCTGCATATTGTTCCGCTTAAACAAATATCATATATAGGGTTATGAATTAATTTTTAAAATAAATTAATAAAAGTCTTATGGAAACTACAAGCGTAAAAAATAAAGCGTGATCTTACACACTTAACAACATAATCCAAGAACCTTTTCCTGGGTCTGTCCTCAAAACTTTGCCATTTCTTATTAACGTTTTAGGAATTTCAAGTAATTTAAAAAAAAACAAGGAAATTCGTATACCTAGGAAACAAAAAGGGAACTTTCTTTAAAAAGCTTATCACTGTGATAACGAACAAGCCTTATCCATATACTTTGATAAGAAGTCTAAACTGTTTAATCATTATCATTGAGTGCTTTAAATATTGAGCTATAAATGTTCCTTGAACAATTAAACCCATCATTATTCCTCAGGGAATTGAAAATTCCGGATGACTTAAAAGGATTTGCTTCACAGGAGGTGAATGTCTATTTAACTAGGAATTGAATAGTGATCAAGAATAGATTATCAGAGAAGAAGCGGACCAAAATAACTAGGAGCATTCGGTTTCCATCAGTATTCAACTCGTTCATGGCTCCAGTGGCTATTTCCTTTCTCCCGTTTCGAACGTTTCAATAAATCCAAACACTAATGGTGAGGTGGGGTCTGCTGGACCCCAATAACATTGTCCTAAAGCAAAGCCGGATAAAAACTGACTAAAAAAAAGATTCTATATTACAATCATGTCGAGACAGGAAATGTCAGTTATTCACAAGCCGATCGGATCGGGAGAATGGGATTCACGAAACTTTAAAGAAACCCTGGGGTTCTGTAGACCCTACCTCACCAGTTAAATGCTAACAATTGGTTTTTAAGTAATTGAATTTGTATTATTGAAAATATTTTTTAACAGAACTAGATACTACCAATATTTCTTGCTGCCTTTAAACATAACCTATTAGTTTTAACATAATAGTTAGTAGTTGATATTAGAAGAGTCTACGGAAGAAAGGGGGAGAGACAATTTTTTTCCGAATTGTTAAAGGAGTGTTGTTGCATTCTTTGCAGGTTGGTGCCTCTAGACGTCTCGAAAGATAGCCATGTATCAACTGGCCCAATCCTTAGCCTGCATTCAATAATTTCCTCTCTCCTTGAAGTTCTCACTGGTTCTCCATTTTTGACCGTAGGATTTAATAGTTCTCAATTTGGATATTTTCTCTTTCCAACCATCCTCCCACTCTTTCAGCAGAACTTTCTTATAACAACTAACCCAATCCTACATTGTGGTTTCTTATATTTGAGTAATCTCCACAGCTTCTCCTAATAAGATTTATTATTATATTTAATGTAAGTTTGAATTATTATTATTTTGTTTGTTAAAACATTTAATCAATCAACACTATCGGTCATGACAAAAAATAATTATTGCAATTGTGTAAATCAAAATATTATATGGATTGTGTATTCAACAACGGATGGAAGAAAGGGGAAGCGTCCAGGACTATTCCCCTTCCTTTTATGTTAATTTTTTTTTAGAGCGTGTTATGTCTCTTTCGGGCAAAATCATTATTTTGACATGCAAAAGAAAAAGAAAAGGACAAAAAAAAAAAAAAATAAAAATTGAAGAAAAATGATAAAACATACTTAAAGATCCAAACCTATAAACTCGATTTTCACGGAAAGCACACCAAATTACATCTACCCTTTCTTCCGTAGACCCTTCATTTAATTTTTTATTATTAGAATTAGTATAACTATCAGACCTCAAATAATCACAACATTAGAACAGGTATTCTAACGGTACTAATCAAGCATAATATTAATCGAACTTTATGTTTAAGTTAAAAAAAAAACGTTGTATATTAGCTCGTGACAAAAATTTTTTCAACGCATTTAAAAATTAATATAAAGAATCGTAATAATAGTGCCATTTGATTGTTTAGTTTTCTATGTTTTTATTGCTTATTAGTATTTTGTTCTTTTTTTTTACGAACCTTCAAACAAAAAAAGCACGTTTCTAATAAAAAATATACATATTAGCTCGTGACAATTTTTTTTCAATTAAAAAATTTAACATCAAATCCTTATTAGAAAAATCCATTTTAAATAAAAATTTACTTAGATATGAAGTCAGTCCGCCTAATTTGACGTTTTAATCAAACTTTCCAGACTCAACTCAAGCGCGCCTTGATATGTCAGCAACACAGCTCTTGTAATTTACACAGGAATTCAATATCGAATACTCAATCAACAATTTCTGAACAATCCATACCTATGCTGCAAGTATAACTTATGTTTTCAAGTGTTAGAGGTGAAATTGATGTTTAACATTAACGCACTTGAAACTTATGTTAAATTGAACATAAGTTGATGTGAGACTTCCTGTATTTTGTTTACATATTTTGCCTTTAAAATACCTGATTGGAGAAATATTGGCCTTATGTTTTGTTTTTTTATTTGTATATGAATTATTGGTGTTTGGAATCTTCCTATATCAAAGTGTTTATGCCGTTTCATAATAACGAATTAACAGTAAATGCACGACTTTACTCTAAAGGATTATAGTCTCGAGACTAAATTTATATCCTCAAGCAAATCTATATGTTTAGAGAAAAATTGGTGAATAAAAGATAATAATTAAAAAATAAATAAATAACGTATATAAAAGGCATTGAAGGACAATACCTTACCTAACCCTAATGGGTAAATTGTCAACTATTGGACACTACGAAATTCACGGATCAATAAATCTTTTCATGTTTAAATGAAAATTATTTAAATTAAAAATAAAAATAATGAGGTAAATAAAAGGCATTGAAGTACTCTGAAGACATCAGCAGGTGAGTGCCCTGGATTGTGACGTTGATTTCCAAGAAGTGCTAAACGACATTTTTTTCTAAATTGTTGTTTGGATATATTTGTATTCTAATAGTTTAGTTTGATCTAAATCCGTCAACAGATTTTATCTAAAAAAAAAATAAAAATCCTTTAAAAAGTACTTGAATATGGCAGTCCATTCCATAAATACTTTTTTTTTAAACCATTTTATTGGTATTTACCACTGTATCAAAAAAAAAATACATCAAGTAAATTCGATGTGTTATATAATACAGTGACATGATATACATGTAGAGAATCTTCCCATTGGAAGCACTCTAAAAATATTCTAAACTAGAAGGTCCCGGGGCCATTTCCTTTTCAGGCGCCTCGGAGGATTATCCGGCATTGAAGAGGAAGAAAGGATTGAAACTAGTGGGTTAGAGTAAGAATAGAGTTTGTCATGAAAGGATTGATACCTTGTTCGGGCCAAATCAGTAACAAAAGGAACATTAAGGTCTTTATGGACAAGTTTATTCGAGACAAAGTAAGGAGCGTTGAGGATTTTACGAAGTATTTACGTATCGATTGTAAGGATTGGTTGCATGAAGAATTTCAGTAGAGCCCCAAAGCTCTATTCCGTAAGTCCAGATTGGTCTTATAATAGTCTTGTAGATGAGCCTTTTGTACTTCAGAGGAAGGTTTGACGATTTGTCTAGTAAGTGTTGAAGCAGCCTAAAGCGGCGACCCATAAATACCAAATCATCCTCATTTCATTTCAAAAGGTACTTAATCCACATTTTATTTCAAAAGATAAAAACGTCTTCGTCCTAATCGTACTATGTTCCCTGTAAGCAGATAACCTTTATTTTCATTTCCTTCCAAATAATAATAATAGGCTTACCATACCCGAAGGTTCGATGACGATATCACCAAATTCTGTCTATGCAGACTCGTCCAATGTTCGCCGGTAAAGCCCAATCTCCCGAGATCAGCCTTAACGCATTCCTCCCATCGACGCTTCGGCCTACCTTTCGGACGTCTACCAGTCGGATCAGCGAATACCAACTTTCTCGGAATCCGAACCTCATCGAGCCCAACAACTTTACTCGCCCATTTGAGTCTCCGCGATGCTATCAACTCAATTATACTCCCAGGATACAAGTTCCGCAATTCCGCGTTGTGCAACCTTCTAAACTCCCCAGTGGCCTCATCTCTCTTCGGACCAAATATTTTACGCAGTACCTTATTTTCGAAAACCTTAGACCCTTGTTCATCCTTCAAAGTAAGCGGCCACGTTTCACATCCGTAAAGAACCGTCGGAAGAATAATAGTTTTATAAATTTCATTTCCTTTCAAAAGGTACCATAATTCCTAATATACAACAAAAGCACCAAACCCCCAATAATATTATCATTAATTTATTTTATTCATTCTGTGCTTTATTATTGGTTCATTTAGCTCGTCTTAAATCAACACTAGTATTTTGACCAATGGTTTTAACTTAATAATCATTTTTTTAGGCTGTTTTAAAGAATTTATTTCGCTAACCGCGTCGCTTTGGTTCTTGTATGTTCTCAATTAAATTACGTTTTTCATAGTATTTTTTCCTACAGCCATATAAATTTGCTTTGACAATTTTCAGAAATTCATATTTTAATAGAGTAATTGTATTTGATCCTAAAAATTATTAAAATTAGTATTCTCTGGCCTTGCGAAATATAAGAAGAAAAACCGAGCTTTTACTAACCTAATAAAATTTTTTTTTTGAAACATGTAAAATAAAAACTTAAAATGAAATTTCAGTTGCGTACGATTTTTGTTTTTTGTGCTAGACTTACCACATACACATATGGACACACAGACCTTTTTTCGGGAATTGGTTATTTGGACTCAGGGGAACCTAAAACGTGTATTTCCATTAAAAACTTAAGTTCAAAAATTTTCAGGATCGCAATACTTTCCCGACTATATATTTCATATATAGGTAAGTTAAAGTAAAAATAAGTTGGTAACACTCTGAATAATCAACTTTATATTTAAATAAAATAAAAAGAATCAAGTAAATTTGTCCAATAATAAATAAATGACAGATTTTAGTGTTTCCTGTAAAATTTCGTGAAGTGGATATAGTACCTTTTGGAAATCAAAATCTCAATTATTCAGTCAGTATTAATTTTTTTTTTAAATCTTTCACCTCAAAAGAGGTTGGCCGGGACATGACCAAACAGTGACACGGTGGATACAGGGCGGGACTGGATGTTTTTTGTTAAAAGCGCGGGGAACATACTGACGGGACCATTTAGGAGCGGCGGCGGTGAAAGAGAATATTGACAGAGGGGCCTTTCCTGAAAGCCTTCTCATTCAGAATCTTTGGTCCGAGGAAGGTTAGGGCTTTTGGACAGATTCTATTGAGAAACATTCAATAAAGCTAATGGGGTTTGTGTGTAGGGGTGGAGGGAGCTGTTTATAGAAAGTGCAAACAGGGAGATCTCTTTGCTCCCTGCCCGGCCGGTCTTGGCTAATGACTCGCGCCCGACATATCCGCTCCCGCCGCTGTTCTCTTGTTCGCTAACCGATACCTACAATGGCTCTGAGCTTTGATAAAGCTTCGATAACGGAATAATCAGAACTCTATTGTTTTTTCTTTTTTAATATATTGAGTTTATATGGTCGACGTTAAATATTATCATTGATAGAATTAATCGTAAGTCAGTCGTTTAAAATATTTTTAATCGTATCGACGTTTCGGATTAAACATGTGAGCCATCATCCGGGCATCCGTTAGCAATGAAAGCATAAACTCAAATATTTTAACTACACTGCAAAGCGAGTAACTGATCAGTTTATGCTTGTCATTGTTTACAGATGCCTTGTTGATGCCCCACATTTTTGAGCCGAAACGTCGACACAATTAAAAATATTTTCAACGACTGACTTCCGATTATTTCTACCTATGTTTTTTTAATATGTTATATTTTTATAAGATATATATACATTTTTTTTTGGCTGTTGATTGTTTTATTTATTTTAGTATTTTATCTGTGTTGAGAATACGTTAAGAAATTCAAGGTTCGATGATAAAAAGAAAAAATGAAATCCAGGAAGAAAAAAAGTCACAGTTAAAGGCGGGAAATGCGTGTTATTATTCATTTGCTAAATTGCTCGCGGCTTCTATCTGAAAGCTTACTGGTTAGAATTTATAATACTATCATTCTTCCGACGGCTCTTTACGGATGTGAAACGTGGCCGCTTACTTTGAAGGATGAACAACGGCTTAAGGTTTTCAACAATAAGGTACTGCGTAAAATATTTGGTCCGAAAAGAGATGATACCAGAGGGGAATTTAAAAGGTTGCACAACGCTGAATTGCGGAGCTTGTACCCTGTGAATATAATTGGGTTGATTGCATCGCGGAGGCTTGAATGGGCTAGTAAAGTTGTTGAGCTCGGTGAGGAACGGCATCCGAGAAAGTTGGTATTCACTATTCCGACTGGTAGGATCGAAGCGTCGATGGGAGGATTGCGTTAAGGCTGATCTCGGGGGCTTGGGCTTGAACGGTGAACATTGGACGAGTATGTGTAGGCGAAATTTGGTGTCATCGGCATCGAACATTCGGGTTCGGTAAGCCTATTATTATTATTTTATCTATCGCCTCTAGGGCCATTTTTAAGTATGTGTAAACTTGATTGGGAAATCAATTTATATTTATTTTTCGTTTGCAATAAAGCAAGAACCAAACGTCGTAAAAGATATGATAGAATAATATGGAATAGATGAAGTACAAATATTGTCAAAGAACTCAACCTTTTTTATTTTCCCACTTGGGTCAGGTGTAGGTTCTACATTGTGAAGAAAAAACGTCAGTATTTCACAAATATTTATGACTAATTGTTTGCTTATTAATTTAACGGCGTTTTATGCTACTGTGCTAATCGGAGACGCTACAGTGGGAGTCATTTTTTGCTTATTTAGGTTTAGTTAGGAAGAGAGATCTTCAACGAGTTCCTGAACATGGCACAGACTGAGGGCAACCATTGTAAGTCCTCTTCAAAAGACTTCATATTCATGGATTTTTCTACTCCTTTTATACAATCCAAAGGCCAGATGCTGGGTTTGAATCCTTCGACTTCTCTGCGTCTTTCGTCGTACTATCTCTCGTTTTGATACTGTATTCGCATAAAATGTTAAAGGAACTTTAATGTTAGAATTTATAAAAGTATTATTATCCAAACGGAAACTTGAACGCTGTCAGAGTAATTGAATTAAAAGCATCGTTGCGACTTGAGTGGGCATGTAAAGTAAAGTCGTTAGGCGTAAGGGAGGTAGGTAGAGGTTTCGGTAGGAAGCTACTGTTAAGTCTTACCTCGACGGTTTTGGGTGGACGGTAGTCGTCGGAAGAATTTGTGTAGGTATTATTCCTTCATATCGGGTCGAACCTTTGGGTTCGTGAAGTATATTATCATTATATTTATATGTGAAACATTCTTATCTAATGAACTATATCGGAGTGGGATAAATGAGTCGTAGAATAAATCCATTTTATATTTTCATTTACACAGTTTCTAACTTATGTCATTCAATTAATCTGAAGGTACGCCGCGTGTGGTTGGGTACTATTAAAGAGAATTACTTACAGGACATGGATCTTGGGGCTGAGATCGATAAGGAGCCGTGGCTGTCATTTATTACCGATACTTGAACGGCCTTATCCGGGAACAGGAGCGAGCAAAAGGTCAGAGCTGAAAGAAAGCATTGAGCAACTTAATGGAATGAAAGCGGGACCCATTTATCAGCCGGTTGTGGGGCGAGGTGTGCCGTCCGGTGTCCGTCCAAACTTATCGCTCCCTCCTCCTCTCTTGTGGCCTATGGCAAAATATCAAAGGCTAAGGCAAGCGCGCTCATCTTGAATGATGGAGGCTCTTTTTCGCATTTCGTCAATGTTGCAAACTGAGATGATATTCCATTTGTGGTGTACATATAAAGCGTTTTGAGGCGGTAAATATTAGTGGAGATCCTCGATTCGATTCAGATAGAAATACGTCATAATCCTCAATGAAACTTACTTTCCTTTCATTATAGGATGTGAAACGCGATCGCTCACTTTGAAGGATGAAAAACGGATTAAGGTTTTTGAAACTAAGGCACTACGTAAATATTCGGTCAAAAGAAAGGAGAGACTACAGGAGAATTTAGAAGATTACGCGGAATTACAGAACTTGTATCCTGTCAGTATAATTGAGTTGATCGTATAGGCGCGAAACAAATTTTTTAGGCTTTGGAAGAACGAAGTATAAAAAAGTTAGTTTGCGCTGTACTGACTGGTAGGCGTCCTTGGGAGGATTGTGTTAAATCTGATCTTTGGAGTTTGGACTGTTGTCATAATACGAATCTGAGCAGTCAACATTTAGTGGTGTGTATTTGCAAATGTATAAGATTTTTTTAAATAAGATAAATGTGTATAGATACTGATGCTAACATCATCAATCAATCAATCATGCTATCAACATTTATTAATGCCGTGGTGTATTACTATTTAGTAAATAATTTTATTATAATGATTATTTGCTATGTGAATATAGGATAGACGAATATATTGATGTATTTACCAAATCCATATCATATAGACTAACTACATGAAGTGTTAAACTGGTAGTATCGATAATTTAGACATTTAATCACGAGCCTTTTCGGAAATAACATTAACTTCTTCAAGCTAAGCCACTACAGAAAAACGTTTATAGAGACAAAAGAACAACTTCTAAAGAAAATAACTGGATTTTCGTGACCACTTCGTTTTTATAGTATATATCCAAGAATTTAATGATTATTTTGATTTACTTACATAGGAGGTGTAATCGTATTTTTTCGAATAATAATATTTTCTTGAAATCTGATATTTATAGACTTATAGATTAAGTTATAAAAACATGTACGATCCAAGTTTGCAATTTTACTCTATTGTACCGCATGTTCTAACAAACTAACAAGAACTAGATGCTAGGAAATTAATTTAAAATTTTTAACTTTAACGTCAGGAAGAAATCGCGTTTTTATAAAGTGAAACTCGAATACATTAATTAAAAACATTACTTCACCTGACTGTTTGAAATACATGGATACAAATTCTGTGGTTAGAAATTTTTGATAATATTTTATAGTATATTTTATCATCAATTAAGGAGCAGTTCACTGCAATATGTTAATAGTCCTTACGGTTAAGCAATAAATAGTTACAATATATACTTACTTTATACCTCGTTAATTTAAATTAAACAAAAAAAATCTGGGAGTTCTGAACACACTAAAGATGTTTTAATAAAAATTAGTGTTATATGAATTTTTTAAACTAATTTATTCGAAAATAAATTCATTGAGATGAAATAAAGTATCAGCCTACACATATATTGTAGTTTCTATAAATTAAATTTTTATTCATGAATTTGAAAACCACAAAAGTTCCGACTTACATTTTATATCAATTCATTGAAATCAATATGTATTTTTTTGGAGCTTATGTTTCTTGTCCTAAAGAGTTCCTCTTTGTTTTTATGCATCAATATGTTAAATTATTTTTTAAAGACGAAAAGAAGCAAATAAAACCTTCATAAAGGTGTCCATAGAATTAACAGAATTTGTTGTTAATAAGTTTTGATATCAGACAGCTCCTGTAGAATACTGATGAAGATATTTTGCACTGTTCTTGACTACTATTTATTTAAATTAGATTGAGTTATCCTTCTGGCGATGCATTTATCAGATACATGCTAGATTCAGAGCCGTATCGTAAACATGAGGATAAGCCACTAGATACTAATTTATCTGAGATAGATTGCATTAACCCTTGGGACAACTTTCCCTTTGGAGGAACGTTGTAAGATCCTGACCCTCCAATCAGCTCCGTCCCATAAACACCTCCGGAATCTCTAATGTAGCGACGACTTTTAATTACGCACATCCAACGGTTCAAGACGCCTTATCAATATTTATAAATTGCTTTCTCTGTTATTTTGTTCTTACAGCTGATTATAAATTGAATTAATTTAGGCAATATATTTCTAAAATTATGAAATGTGTTGTATTAACAAAACATTTTGCGTGTCTAATATTTATTATAAATAGAGATGTATAATCTAAAATAAATACATAAATAAGAAAGTTTCATTTTTTTTAATAAGGACACTGTCGATCCACTCCACTAGTATATTGAAAATGATGCCAATTGAAACGCTTAAGCTAAATTGTCATCTTCCAGTAAAAATATATTCTAATATTACATACAATATTATTTTCAAGAAATCGTAATAAAAATACATAAAATCGAAGAAATTGAAATGATTATATTTATGTGAATATTATATTACATTAACGAACCCGAAGGTTTTATGTCGATACTACCAAGTGTTACCAACGCAGATATGTCTACTGACAACCGTTCAACCCCAACCCCCCGAGATCACACAAAACTTCATCCCGTCGACGCCTCGGCCTCGCAGTTGGTTCAGCGCATATTAAGTTTTTTTCCGAAATTCTTCCTTCACAAAGCCTAACTATTTTCCTTGCCCATTTGAGTCACCATGATGCTATTAAACTGACAATGTAGAAGCTCCCTAATTTTATAATAATTATAATACCCTTCTAATTTAACTCATTCTAACCTTTTATTCGTATTTTTCCTGTATCATAAGGCCATTAATTCACTAGAGGTGGAGGTTGTTGGTATTATATTTCCCATCAGAACTTATATGATGTCTGTTAAAAGTATATATTGGCATCTTCATACATATTTACATTTTTTTTTTCTTCAAGTCTTACAATTCCTTCAGATTACGTTAGAGATTGGAGCACATTGTTGCGTTGGTGGTTTTAACTTTTCATCATCATCACTTTTTGGATAATAATTTTGTAGATTCGTGTAATAAATCTCGATTGAAGATGCTGATAAGCTGTTTCCCGAGTTAAACATTTTAATTAACGTGTCTAGTGGTTTTATTATCACATTTATTTTACGAATGTACGAAACTAGGCTTTAAAGATGCTCTTCAAAAATTCAATATGCTCTAGTACATGAGAATAAACAAATAACTAAAACAGTTTTCAGGTTAAAGCTTTTTTCAATGAAATCTTTTGAAAGTACTTTATTTGGAAAAAAAAATAAATATTTTTATGACTAAAAGAGAATATTGATAATATTCACGAACCCATATACATTCGAGTGAAGGTAAAACAACCTCAACAAAACTGAATATTTACGGAGCCTAATTGAAGCGCATGGCTAACAAAAGGCGAAACATTACAAGAAATTAAATTATGGCCTTCAGCAAACAGGCAGTTGTTTACCCTTTTCAGCAAAACATGAACGAAATATGAGAATTTAATTTTCACCCCCTTCCACCAGAAGTAGCGCGAAAATGCAAACTCTTTTTTTCTTTTTTTTTTTTTTGTTTGCTTTTGTTTAAAATCTAAATAAGAAAACATAAGGTCGAGTTACACAGTCTGAAAAAAAATTAATAAAAAAGGAGGAATATCTATATAAGGGAAAGAAATTAGAATGTGAATTTTAGAAGACAAGTTTCAGCTCATCTGGGGTTAAAGAGAGCAAGTGTACTCCACATTCGGGGTAATTTCATGGCATGCAGTCAATTTTATCGGTGCGGTGGATCTGCTTTGGTCGATATCACACCCCAACCCCTTTCTTCCCCTCTAAGCTCGTTTCATGTTAATTTCAAACTGTTTAAGCTATTTTATGTCTTTTATTTTTTTACATTCCACCCCTATTCAATTAGGTTTAAATCCTGGTAAATGTTCCTGCGGAAGGTTGTATCATTGGAATCTAACGGGACCCTATGTTAAGTGGACACGAAAGCTTAATTAACGGACACATTTACTCCTTTGGCAATATTTTTTTTTTTTTTTGTACACTCTGATTTGAACGAGTAAAGGGGACCAGTGGACAGGTTTCTGTGGCAAGTACTTTTCCATGTATTTAACGTTACGATTTAGTTATTGATTAATTCATCATCGGTTGATTTATGCGAATAGGAGATTTGGGGATGGTTCCGTTAAAAACATTTAAGATCATGAAGCTTGATGCATTCATGTATCTAATAATGAGTATGTCATGAGCTTACAATTTTAGAAAATGATCGATCAAACTGTTGAAGGTGATGTTCCATAACAGAAACGTCCATATTTTTAGGATTTGTTATTCTCCCTATGTTTCTTTATTCATTTAACGTGACTTTATGCAGGGAATATGCTACTATGGGAGTCTTAAATTAGGATACGGGGATTTCACAGGCTCGGGATCACCATTTTACGTCTTTTCGTAAGGAAGGCAATAACAAAGTATTTTTAACTCCTTCAAAAAAATACTTGGGTAGTCTACCAGATTTGAACCTGCGACTTCATTCCACGTAAGTAGTTTTCCTTATGATACTATATTCGTAATAGCGTTGTAGAAGCAATGTTAGGACTACTCATTCATAAGACAGAGAAGTTAAATTTGACCCTTACCCCTTCCGCTTTAACTTTGGAACATTGCCGTAAACCCTGATATCATGATAATTACAGTTTGTAACAATTACCAATCGAAGGAAACGCTATTAATAAAGGGAACAGTTCCGGAATGCGGATCAATAGTGAAGCAGTTACTCCGAGATAATCTACTGCAATATAACGGAATTTTCATTAGTGATTGGAAGGATCCATGGATCATTAAGCTCAAATTAAATTGAATTTTTTCCTACCAAAGCCCTGTAATTGCTTTTCTTTTGCGTTGTAATAACAACTTTATCTTACCTTTTACCTTTCATTAATTTTCACCTAGTGTTTTTTTATTATCCGATTAAGAATTACATTAAAACGTGTAGTGCAGTGTTGATTAGAAAATAAAAAAGTGATTAGATGAAATTAATAATAGGATATTCAATAAGCATGTACATTAATTAAGTTTATGAACAAATTTTTGTGTTGTAAAAAAATACAATAAAGAAAAACTTGTGATGTCAGGTACTCGTTAAAGATCGCTATCCTAATATAAGTTGGTTGAGAAGAGTAAGGACTCTCTCATATACTTATATAAATATGGTTTCCCATAACATAACAGCTTTCTGTGCCAAAGGTCGCGGGTTCAAACCTGTAGGTTGCCCTAGGAAATCCTTAGTTAAGGCGTCCTTCGGAGGGGACATACAAAAGTAGTTTCGAGCCTGTGCGATTCACTCGTTAAAGATTCACTCCCAGTGCAGCATCGTCCGATTAGCCATAGTAGCATAAAGTGGCATTAAGTAAACAAACACACAAAAATATATTTTTTTTGTGAATTAGTTAATTTAATATTATTTAGTTACTCATCAACTTATTACATATTTTGTAGGTAACTTAAATATTTTTACTTCATCTGTAATATACTAAAAAAGAAATTTGAACATCCTTAATTCATGTACATTATGTGTGACACCGGTATTGAAACCACTCTTACAAAAATAGGCGACCTAAGGTATACTTATTGAATATATATTTTTTTATCGACCGTGAATAAATAATAAACGTGACTGCACAACGAAAGTGCACAGTTTCATCACGAATAGTAATTTGCCTGTAATTTGGAAGTCGCCGTCTTCTGGTTTCTTTTTATGTTCCGCAATCCTTTCTGACCTCCAATTATCCTCAACGGTCTCCAGAAATTTCCTCAAAAAAAAAAAAAAAAAATGTTATTCACGAAACTGCGAATGTTAGCTACAAACTGACCTCGGGTATTTATTATTTTTACTGGTGTTTTTGCTCTCGAAGTAGTTTTTTTCTGGGTATATAATATATTTTTTTAAAACTATGATTATACTTTCCTTCACAAGATTATATTTAATCATAAAATCTAACATCCTTGCATTTACTAGTTGTATTATTTGATAGAGTTGTAAATTAAATGATATAATAATTAAGAAGTTTTTTTATCCTTAGATTCATTCTTATTTGGGTTGTGTGATGATGCTATTTTAATTTTAAAATATTGAGTAAATAAACGTAACATAATTTTATATAAATAGTATATAATACTAAAAATCAGACCTTATTAGAGTTTGTAAAAATATAATACAATATGATTTTTGTTTCTTTGTATTTGAAAGTTTTAGTGCAGACAATATACATAATCCTATCCATTTTATCCTTGTTGTAAACAATAATACAGTATCATTAAAATTCTATTCGAGAAGAATAATTTACTGCGTAGAATACTTTGTTCTAAAGAATTTACGTCATACAGCCCAGAATTTAGGAGCTTTTGGCAGTCATTATAACATCATCATTGACATAATGATATTTTAAATTTTGTACATTTTTGTACGAATTCACTAAAGATTAATATTTTGTAGCCAGTTGGTCAGAATAATATTTTATATTAGGAATTTATTTAAGACTGGCTCTTGCGGATTTGGACTTGGACGAAGTTGGTGTATGAAAGTATGTTAACTGTTTGGGAATTCGGCATTGGATTGTTGTTCCGATATTATTTATTTATTTTTGTAATGAAACGTTAGGTTTATAAAATTTAGGCGGTTATGCAATAGCTAGAGAAAATGGAGACGCCAGGTGGAAGAGTAGATACTAAAAGAAAATACCAATATAAATTTATATCTTAGGTTACATTTGTGCCCGACGAAATGGGTCTGCAGAGTGCCGAATATCAAGAAGTATATGGCGTGGTATACTAAAAGGGAGAGGATCTACTTTTTTTTTTTTTATCATAAAAGTTTCAAGAAAACAACAACAAATAGTGCATTTTAGATTTATTAATAACACTTCTCAGTTATTTAGAACCTTCGCATACACTACTACCAAGCGTTCCACCTACATTTAGCTTGTTATTTATTTTATTATAAGCAAGACATTCAACTTATATTAAACGAAATTCGCAATCTGCAATTCCCTTGCAATAAGGATATGTGGTGTAAACTGATGAAACGGCTGTTCATCTCAGAAGAAGTCGTTAGTTGATCAACATATCTCTTGGCCACAGACTGCGTAGGCGTGGTGAGCTGTAAGGATTGGTAGGGGATTTTAATGTTTTTGTTAGTGGCTTATAATGTATGTATGTATGTATGTTTGGCGAAAGTTAATCAGTTTTTCTGTATTAATGGTTGAAATCATTATAATGTTATGTTATGAATAACGTCATTTGTTACACAAAACGGTGCATGTACATTATTTTACGCAGTACTTTCGACTGAAAAAACTCCATTGTTTGGATGGCTTGGAAGAGTTTCACAGTTTCTGTTTTGTTCGTCCAGAATAGTTTTAGCATAAATTTATAAAGAATCAGTTTGTTGATTAATGATAATTCAAACGAAATAATTCAGATAAAAGACCGTATCGTCTGTTAAGTTGTTTATGTTATAGCCAGATGTGTGTTCTTAAGGTCAGTAGTTTGTCCAACTTAAGAATATTGAATTTCTTCGGATGAAGAAATTGAAGAAACATTATTAAAATAAATGTTAGAAGAAGGATTATCGTCCAGATATCATCATAAACACTCTTGGACTTATTCATTTTAATTTTCCACCCCATGTAGTAATTTCATTGAGGTGGTTTTGGAGTGTGATTCACTCCTGAAAATGCTTTTTAGCTGAACACTGGAAGACTGTATCATCAGCAAAAGTTGTGCTGTAGTAGGTCTGGCTTAAATATGTTAAATAAAATTGGCCCTAAAATACTTACATGAACTACACCTGACTTAATTTGATTGATGGCAGAGAGTACAGTCCCTACTTTTGTCTGAAATGTCTGTCTGTAAGGCATGGAAGTAATATCAAATATTTGGTTTGTAGAAGTGAAGTTTCAGTTTGCAAAGCAATCTTTAATGCCAAATCTTATCGAATGCCAGACTAACGTATAGGAAAACGTCTGGACAATATTCTTTTGATTCTAACAAATAATAAATTAGATCAACTATATGACATACGAAATAAGTCATGAAATAATCATATTTTATGGTACTTTATTTAATTTATTACTCTAATTACCTACGAATTATATTGTTGAACCTTTATTTAGTGGATATTAGGTTTCTTCGCAATAGAAAGAAGCTCTTCCATTGGTAACGAGGTATATACCAAGGGGCTAACATTTTATCGGTATTTTGTTGGCGTATAGGATCGACTTGTGGTTACTATGTATTTATTGTGTCGTAAAGTCTCTTCTATTGGCCAGTGACCACCCGCTCCTAATGAGCTTATCGATTTTGAATTTCTCCGCTTCTCTGCTCGTTTGTATCGAATTTCTTTATCAGCCATGTTCGCCCAATGACTTTCCCACAGATAATGTTTACGCGTTTTCGCTTTTCCAAGCGGTTGAGAACCGATTTTATTTTCAGTGAGGAAACAAAGTGCGATAAAGTAGTCCACATTTCAGAGGAATTTATTTCTAATAACGAATAAATCATATTTATACATTATTGGCTAATGTCGGGTAATAATTCGTTCCATTCAAGTTCTAGTAGATAAATTATTTTTATACAGACACAAAATAATTTTTTTGTGTACCCGGAAAGTACAATATTATTTTAAGAAACTAAATAAAAAATTTTAAACATTACTAGTATATTTGTATTCTCTATAAATTTATTTTCAATATTTTAGCACTTTATTCCATAACAGAAGGAATTAAATTGACTATTTCCCAGAGCCACTAGGTTATTATTAATAATAATAGATAAAACAATCGTGTTGAAAATAAAAAATTGTTCTGATTATAGGCAATGTAATAAACAAAGACGATTAGTTGATGATAAATGAACTTTTTTTTTTTATAATGAATTTGTGAATATTACTCTGTCGAAAATGAGCTATAATGGTAACCCTCTAATTTTTGGAAAGCTAGAGAAGCACATTCTTACATTTCCACTCTTCAATAGCAAGTTTCTTAGTTAGTAAAATAAAAAAAATTAAGTTTTTTGAAATGAAAATAAATAATTATATTGAGGATGCATAGTCGACTCTAGAAACTAAGTGAATAATCAGGAGTCAGTCTTTTTCTAAATATTTTAGAAGGCGGTTTTCCTCAGTTATGCTTGGACATGGCTCAGTAATGCCTTGGAGATAACTCATAAGCTTGAGCCGAAACGTCGGCAAAATTAAAAATATTTAGAAAAAGACTGACTCCTGATTGTTCTACCTATAATGAAAATAACTACTGATGATTTAAACAGAGATATTTATTATTGCAATAAAGGTACTATGCTAAATTTTCAACATTCACCAATGATGTGAAAAGCGATTAATTTTTTTTAAAAGTGTACTTTATGCTACTGTGGCTAATCGGACGTTGCTGCTGTGAAAGTCCTAAAGTTTCCTATCTTGGGTTAATTTAGGGGTCTTTAACGAGTACCTGACATTACATAATTTCGACCACGATTTTAGGCGGAATATATAAGGATTTTTATTTTCCTTCAAATCCTAGAGCTATCTGCTGCGTTTGAATCCGCGATCTTGGGCATAGAAGGATTTTTACGCTAGCCACTGCACCACAGGTGACCACGTATGTGGTGGTGAAATGTTTTCATATTGTTTAACACCCAATTTTCTGTGATAATGTTAAAATATATTACTTAAATATTAAATAGAGAAACAATAAAATAACGAAAAATAGTAAAATAAAAAATAATGCTTTAGACAATTGTTAAAGGAAACATTTCAGACAGTAATTTCATAATAAAAAGATTAAATACCCAATGAAAAGTCTTCTCTTAAAATATTTATTGAAGTTATTCAAAATTTAATTTAACACAATTAAAAATTATCTAAATAACACAACAGAAAAAAACACAATAGTATATTATAGTTATACGACAGTGATGAATTGTTTTATTCCCATGCCTATTTATTAAACAGGTTGTCAATGCCTTACTGAGAAAATGAAGGGCCCTTGTTTCTTTATTAAGTACTAATTAATTTTCTCCATCAACTAGTTAATCAGATTAGTCAATTGTTGAAAGTTTTTATTATGTTTACTCTATTGAAAAAGTAGTAATGAAACTTGGACGTAGAGTTTTATAATCTAATTACATTCTTATTCGTGAATAAATATTGTATCGGAAATTTTCCAAAACAAAAATCGATTATAATGCGTTGTTAATGTAAATGTCAAAAAAATTAAAAATTTTGGTAGTTTTTAGTAAGCAGTGGTTTTTATTTTAATTTTAAAGAAAGTTAGTGCGATTAGAACCTATATTAATAAAAACAAACTTTTTTTTATAATTATGTGTGTTATCGTCCTATTAATACACGACGCTTACAAAATAAAATTTATTTGGATGAACTTTTCATTTCTCAATTGTACGAACCTATATTAGTATTGTATAACTTTCCGAATAGTAATCCACTGGTGAATTTCAGACACCAATTTATTCGAGAGAACAAATTCTTAAAACGCATAAGTAAAATACCTCAACACTTTGTTGAAAAACTTTATTATGCCGAATTTTCAGGCCATTGTCCATTTTCAAAAAAAGATTATTTTTTTTTTTAACCTGAATAATTAAAAATACCTCTTTTTTTATTATCTTCAAATATGATTATTAACAAAAATTGTGTTCATTTGTCATATGTTTTTACTTAGGTTAACATATTCACTAAATTCTCTATACCTCCCCTTTCCATAAATCAATGGATGGATGTTAATTGATAATGGATTCTGAGATTTGTATTCGCTAAACCGACTGTTAGGGGTCCGAAAGGTACGCCAAAGGGTCGAAGGGAGGATTGTGTTAAGGCTGATCTCGGGAGCTTGGGCTTGAACAGTAATCACTGGACGAATCCGTATAGGCAGTGTTTGGTCGTATCGGCATCAAACCTCCGGGTTCAGTTGGCCTATTATTATTATTTGTTAATGGGTTAATTTCCTCAAACGTCATCAAAAAATGAAGTTTGGTGGTATGAGTTTCTTTATACCTCTGAACACTGTCGTCTCTTGAAAATAACCAAATTAAAGTAAACATAAAATCGTTTAATCCCCTGTCTCAAGCATGTAGATTCAAATCTGAAATCTTTGATACCATCTTCTTTGGCGATATCCACGTTGATCGCCGGATGCAGAAGGTTATCCAACCAGACGGCTATGACGGAGAACTAACGGTTGGAAGCGTACTCCGCCGATTAGAGTCCTCAATGGAGGAAGAGCTTTCCATTTCAGAGGAATGTGGACTGGTGGGTCTCTCTGACCCTCTTTGTGCCCCTGAGTCCATCGACCCTGGGTCTTCCCTTTCTCTGAGCCATCAGGTGCTCTCTGCTCCTCTACCCTTCAATTAGCCTGTCTAGAGGATCCTGAGTAATTAATTGAAGGCGGGTTTTTTGATAATTAGTTCTTTTAATTAAGGCATGTAAGTATTCATGCAATAAGATGTAAATAGAAGGATGTTAAATGTGCGTCTGATTTGCAGTTGTCTGCTAATGAAACACGTAGCTATGAGATTCAAGTCTCAATTAGTACTATGGTTTATTTTAGCTGTTTGGAGTCTTCTGTGAACCGTCGAGGAGTTCACATCGCGGTGTGCGTTCTTTGAAGTTTCGGCATCTTTGACTGTGTGACTGACAATACTCTTCTCAGAAGCCGCGCCGGCAGCGGATGCTACCCAGCACCAGATAAGCCCTTGTGGATTACTTATTACCAAGAATATCTTATTTTATTAATAGATCACAGGAGAGTCTTGTGCCAACTGTGTTAACATCGCGGTGTGCAGGCCTTTGAGGGTCGGCACCTTTGATAGTAAGGCAGTACTCTTCAAAAGCCGTGCCGACAACGGATGCTATCCAGTAGTAGATAAGCCCTTATGGATACGATGACCAAAATGGTTGGAAATCAGGACCCAAAACCGCCGGATATATTCGCTTGCCATTCAAAACGGACTGGAAATCCTTGGATCAAGAAATATATAGTTGTATCTTTCACAGAAGAGGGTAAGACATTCCGAACCTCTAGCCCATTCAAGTTATGTAGATTCTTCAAAAGCTTTGCACCACAAATAAAAGTAAAATTATTAAGAAATGGGAACCTGTTACTAGAAGTAAATAATGAGAAAGATTTTCTAAATTTAAAAAATATAAAACAATATGAAAACTCGGAAGTCAACTTTACACTGCACCCATTTTTGAATTATACAAAAGGTGTAATTTACTGCCCTGAATTTAATAGCTGTACTGAACAAGAGCTCAAGGAAGAATTACGACATGAAGGTGTGATAGAAGTAAGAAGAATTTACAGAAGATCAGGAGAAACTAAGGTCCCCACCTCTCTGCTCATCATAACCTTTGAGAAACCAGAGTTGCCAGGTAACCTTAAATTAGATTTTATTAACATTAAGGTTAGGCCTTATATTCCAAACCCTCTCCAATGTTTTAATTGTTTTTCTTTTAATCACAATTCCCGTAACTGCCAACGAAATATTTGTGGTAATTGCAGTCGGCCCAAACACGGTGAGGGATGTAGCAACCCCATAAAATGCATTAACTGTTCTCACTCGCATCCAGCATGGTCACATTTGTGTCCCATATTTTTAAAAGAAAAAGAAATTCAAAAATTAAAAGTAACCGATAGAATACCTTATCCCGTAGCTAAAAAAAATATAGAAAATAGAACACCCATAGTTCCCACTACGGGGAGCTACTCTACTATTGTATCTACTCCGGCTCCAAGTATAGATTTAAATAAACAATTGGAAAAACTTGCATCCCAAATTGAATCATTAATGGTAAAAATTCAAGCCGTAGAATCAAAAATCAGTACGCGAGATACTTATGTACAAAACAACCCATTGCCAAGCAACGCAAATCAACAAAAAAGTAGTTCCTCAACAACGCTCGAAACAAAAAACACATGTTTTAATCCGATTTCACTAAATACTAACCAAATAAACGCTAACGAGACCAACTCGGCTACTACACCAGATGATAAAATAAAAAATACATCTCCCGGAACATCTAATCTCGAAAAGTTAATACATAACGGGCATCCGCTAAATGAAATTAATAAAGATTCTTCGTTACAAAGTTTGATATCCAACTCAATTACAAAAGAAATTTCTAAATCAGCTCAGGTAAACAAAGCCTCGCCCCCGCAACAACAGCGGACACGAGGGAAGACCAAAAAAAATTAACTACACCTCAGTAAACAATAAGTTAACAAGTTGTGCATATTTCTCCTCGCCTACTTATGAATGTACTCCAATGGAATATACGTGGGTTTCTTCATCACAAAGATGATTTGGAAATCGTAGTGCGGGAATGTAAAACCAACATAATTTGTTTGCAAGAAACACA
Organism: Piezodorus guildinii; assembly: GCA_023052935.1. Classification (NCBI taxonomy): domain Eukaryota; kingdom Metazoa; phylum Arthropoda; class Insecta; order Hemiptera; family Pentatomidae; genus Piezodorus; species Piezodorus guildinii. The sequence continues at coordinate 40,472,309 of CM041293.1, forward strand.
CTTACTGCCCAAACATAGTGCGAAATTTAGAAATTTTCAAATCTTCCGAAAAGACTACACAGAAGGGAAAAAAGCATGCGGTGGAGTTGCTATATTTGCGGCTCCTGATGTCCCCTGCTTCCATCTCCCATTAAGATCTACCCTACAAGCTGTAGCCGTACAGATCTTGGCGCCTCTTCCTATGACTATATGTTGTATATATATACCCCCTGCTAATAATTTTCCGACCAGCGCATTATATGACCTAAGCGACGAACTTCCAGCACCAGTGCTTTGGCTTGGTGACTTCAACTGTCACAGCCCTCTCTGGGGTGCCTCACAATCTGATAATGGAGGGAAGCTTGTAGAGGCTTTCATAGATGCCAAAAATTTAATTATTTTAAATGACTTATCCCACACTTACATATGTCCTCGGACTGGCACATTATCCAGTATCGATCTATCTTTAACAACCCCAAATATATCTTCAAAATTAGGATGGCGCACAATGAATGATACATATGGTAGTGATCATTACCCTATTAAAATTGACTACCTTGATAGAGTTCCAACCATGTTGCCCCCCTCGCGATGGCTTATAAAGCGTGCCGACTGGGATCACTATCGATCTTTGGCAGACTTTTCCTCCCTGCAGTTTCATGAAAACGATTTAGTAACACAATATGATATGATCAAGCAAACCATTATTTACGCAGCTGATTGCTCAATTCCCAAAAGTAGGCCAAATAATAAGGGGATCTCTGTCCCTTGGTGGACTAAAGATTGCTCTATAGCTATAAACAATAGAAAAAGAGCGCTCCGAAAATTTAAAAATAAACCGAGTTCTGAAAACTTTGAAAAATATGTCACAGCTCGAAAACATGCACGTTATATTGTAAAACAAAATAAAAAAATCTGCTGGCGGGAGTTCGTATCCAAAATAAATATTAACACTCCGGTTACCGAAGTTTGGGATATAGTACGGAAAATAATGGGTCGAAAACCACCTGTCTCCCTAAACGTGCTCAAAAAAAATAATGCTTTGATCACGGATCCTGTGGCTGTAGTCAATGCTATTGGAGAATATTTCAGCTTGACATTTTTATCACCACCTGATGAACACTTAGTGACATCGACAAATGATTCAGTTCGGGTGGGCGTCCAAGTTGAGACTTTGAACCTTCCTTTTTCATACTTAGAATTCAGCCGAGCCTTAAAATCATGTAAGGAATGCTCTCCGGGACCTGATAAAATAACGTACAGTATGTTGAAAAATCTTTCATATTACAACAAAATTCAAATTCATAAATTTCTAAACAAGGCTTACTGCTCCTCCTTCTTCCCCGACGATTGGCACAAGTCGGAAATTATACCAATCCTTAAAAAAGGTAAGCCTAAAGAATTAACTTCTAGTTATCGTCCGATCGCACTCACTAGTTGCCTTTTTAAGCTATTGGAACGAATGGTCGCGAATCGTTTAAAATGGTTTATCGAAAGGAACAATTTACTAAACGTTTGGCAAAGTGGCTTTCGGTCTGGTAGATCAACATCGGATAATTTAATAAAGCTGGAAACTGAAGTTTTAGGATCATTTAGATCAAAAGAATCCCTTCTAGCCGTTTTCTTGGATATCGAAAATGCGTTTAACTCAGTAAACAAAACTAATATTTTAAGAAAATTATCGGAAATTGGGATTTATGGTCAACTATTTCAATTCATTTCGAACTTCCTAAGTAATAGAACGTTTTACATAAAATCCGGCAGTGTTCTATCAAGGATATTTGAGCAGTCTAGCGGCGTCCCACAAGGAAGCGTTCTAAGCCCAATCTTATTCAGCCTGGTCATAGATGGAGTTGCCACAGCCCTAAAGCTACCAGCTACAGCCTTGATGTATGCTGACGATGTTGTGGTGTATGTAAAGGGTAAGGATCCAACTCATATACGCAATATTTTACAGGAGTCTTTATTAAACATTACTTCTTGGCTAGACAACCACGGCTTTAGAATATCTGTCCCCAAATCTCAGGCGATACTATTTACAAGAAAGCGAAATTTTACTGTCGAAAACGTTAAAATCAGGGGGAAGAAATACCATATCGAACAACCGTAAAATATCTCGGTGTAATTTTAGACCGCTCTCTTAGGTGGACTTCTCATATTAAACAAGTTAGGTCAAATTGTTTTCAGGCTTTAAATGTTTTAAAAATTGCTAATAATTATAACTGGGGAGCGGACAGAATCAGCTTAATCCGATTATATTTGACTCTTATACGTCCCAAATTGGAATATGCTTGTACAGCATACGGCTCCGCGAGCAAAAGAACGCTAGAGATGCTTGAGCCGGTTCAAAACACAGCTCTTCGCATAGCCACGGGCGCTTTCCGCTCAAGTCCCACCGCGAGTCTTGAAGTTGAAGCTGGTGTAATGCCTCTGAGTAGACGGAGACAGATTCTAGACTTAGCGTATTACGTTAAAGTTCTATCTCGACCAAATCACCCATTAAATAATTTGTTCGGCCAGTCAGAAATGAACCAACAAATTAACCAATTGAAACTTTCACTACCAGAAAGATGCTCTGTACACAGATCCAAACTTGACCTTCATTCCTTACCGACGCCTCTGGTCTTTCGACTATTGCAATCAGAACCGTGGCTACATTCAATACCTAAAACACACCGTATGAACTGCAAAAGGGGCAAAGATATAATCAGCCAATTAGAACAGAAATTGCAATTTGTACAATTTCAGCGGAAACATAGCGGGTGGACCTATATTTATACGGATGGATCCAAAACAACAGATGGAGTGGGCTCCGCTGTAATCTCGGAGGGCGTAAAAATGTATTCGTTACCACCTTTTTGTTCATCGTATCACGCTGAGTTGGTTGCAATAAATCGCGCGGTGCATGATTACACTAGCAGCACAGGGAACGCATTTATCTGCACAGATTCCAAGTCGGCTCTTAAGGCTTTAACAAATACATTTTCTGTGGACCCACTTGTGGTAGATACATTAACACAATTAAAGGCATTGGAGAGGGTTGGTAGTAGAATAGAATTTATATGGTTGCCTGGTCACTGTGGCATAAAAGGAAACGAGCTAGCTGACACCAAAGCGAAATTAGCTGTAACAGAAGGTCTGTTTGTTCCGGGTGCGTCAACGCGGGAAGTAATCGCCCTCATAAAAGAAAAGGCCACAGAACATTGGCAAAAAGTTTGGTTTTTTATGAGGGAGAATAAACTTAGAGTAGTCGAGCCTTCAGTGAAACCCAACCGAGCAGACCTACGGCTGTGCAGGAAGGAGGAAGTGGTACTGGCTCGACTGAGGATCGGCCACACAAGGCTGACCCACGGCTACCTGATGGCGAGGGGATCACCGCCTCAATGCACCTCCTGTGGGGTTCTCCTCACAGTACCACATATACTGTTGGATTGCTTTTCCTTCGAAGCCGAGCGAAGAGGGATTGGTATGGAGAATGATATTGGGACAATATTACAAAATACCCAGGAGTCAGCCACCAAACTGATGAATTATCTAAAAGACACATCAATATTTTCCAAAATTTAAAAAAAAAAAGTTCCTGTTTTTTATTTTTAATATTTTATATATATATATATATATATATATATTATTATTATTATTATTATTTTTTTTTAATAATTCTTTTCTTATATGTAGCTATCTTATATAATTGTTTGTATTTATGTATTTTTTAGTGTATTACATACAAATATACTAATCACATAATACATAATAAAATAAAATACATAATACACTAAAAAATACATAAATACAAACAATTATATAAGATAGCTACATATAAGAAAAGAATTATTAAAAAAAAAAAAAATAATAATAATAATAATATATATATATATATATATATATATATATATATATATATATATTATTATTATTATTATTATTATTTTTTTTTAATAATTCTTTTCTTATATGTAGCTATCTTATATAATTGTTTGTATTTATGTATTTTTTAGTGTATTATGTATTTTATTTTATTATGTTTTTTTTTTTTTTTTTTTTTTTTATATGTAGCTATCTTATATAATTGTTTGTATTTATGTATTTTTTAGTGTATTATGTATTTTATTTTATTATGTATTATGTGATTAGTATATTTGTATGTATTATTTTCGTATTGTATGTATTATTTCGTATATTATGTATAATGTTTGTATTGTATTTTATTATTTATCATGTATGTATGTATTATTAGTATATATGTATGTATTATTACTTTTATTATATTGTATCTGCGTTATTAGTTTAGGGCTAAAATAACCTCTATGGTTGAAAAGCCTTTATGTTACAAATAAATAAATAAATAAATTTTAGCTGTTGTCCTGATTATTAAGATTAGAGATTTCTTAGTAATTAAAGCTAAATATTAATTACCTTATCTCTTACCACTATAACTATGCTTAGAAATGATGTTTGTTAAAAAAATCATATGGTTTTTTCTGTTGGAAAGAAAGAATAATGTACGGATTAATATCAATATTAATTTGTTGTAAACTGAATTAATCAAAAGGTTTTTTACTGGAAGAAATTAGTCCGGGTGGCGGTTATTAAATAAAACAACTAAATATTACATACTTAAAATTACATAACTAACTAAAAATTAGATGAAATAAGAAATATTGAAAAATTGAAACAACTAAATAGTGTCAACAAATTTATTGTTTGCCAACGTTTCGACCCCCATTTTTCAATGTTTTTTATTTCATGTATTTTTTTTTATATATTTGTACATTATACTTAGTCATTATGTGCTCTGTATAGCCCTTTTATTATTATACCTTTGACATTGTAATTTAGTTAATTGATTTCTTTACACATCTAGTTTCTTTTATGTTATAATATTGACCTTCTCTAGCGCAATAGTTTTTAAAATAGTATATTTAATCTTATTTTAAATGTAACTTTTTGTATCTTTTTAGCCCTGATGATGACCCACAATGGGGGTCAAAACGTTAGCAAACAATAAAATAGTTGAAACTATTTAGTTGTATCATTTAATTACCGCCACCCGGACTAATTCCTTCAATTAATTCTCAACGGTCAACTAATTATATCCACAAAAGGTTCTTTAAGAACAATGGGAGTGGCGTGGTTTAGTGGATAGCGCTACTCTACTGTTCTCCGGGTCATGGGTTCGAATCCCGGCTATTAAAGAATATTATTTATTCTGTTAACTCAGCCTGGAGGTATTCCTAGGGTATGGAGACCCTCCTGGGGCAGACCCAGCCTCTTTAAAGTGGGTACCAAATTGGGGAAAAAACCTGGCGGTTGAACGTGATCAAGGCCGAATCACCTCATTGCACGGCCGTTGCGCTAGATACAGTACGAATCTCTATATGTTCTGAACCCTTCATGGGTTGTCGAGTTACAAGTGTTTTTGTGTTTTTTTTCAACAATATCCTTTAATGAAAACTTACAGAGGAAAAACTTTAGAAGTCACGATATTAAATTTAAGGGTTATTATCAACAGTTTAGTAGCAAACTGTATACTGAGAAATCAGATACTTTAATTAAAGTTATAATAAAATGAGCATGAATTAGGTCATTGTAGATCATATTTTTTTTTTTTTTTTATATTTTTGATAGGTCACTATGCTACTAATATTAATGTTTTTTAAAAATTAAAATTGGGTTGAGCCCTCAATATATTTGGTTCTTATATAAATTTTCACACGAAATAAGCTAGTCTTTTTTTATTTTATTAATTCTAGCAACAGGTCTTTGTATGGGAATCCACATAGAGGTGCATACAAATAACCTCACTAGGAATACACTATGGAATAAGCTTTGGGGACTAGATTGTAAAAAAGTTTGTGAATTTCAATTATGAAAATTTTTTAAGAAACTACAAGAGTTGAAAACATAAAAAATGTTTGTTTTATATTCCAGTGCTTTGTAGACTGTATACGTAATCTAAAAATCCTTGTAAAACATTATAAATTTTTCTCGGTGATTTTCTTTTCTTTAGTTTTTAGCTTGTTCATAGTTGTCCAAAAACCATGATTTTCCATCTTAAGGGACTGAAGGTCCCAGAATAAAGTTTACTTATCTTTTTCTTCTTCCAAATATAATCAAATTTTTATTCTGAATTTATTTTAGTACATTTAACATGACACATATTTTGAAGTTTCACTAATAACTAAACGATAATGACTTTTAACAATTAAGGGAAAATAAACTAATCGTATGAGGCACTAGTTGGAAGACATATTTGTCGTCCGAACATTACAATTGGCATTGCAGAATTAACTAGTTTGAGGGGAAAAAAATACAACATTAATCATAATGTGGTTGAAGTATTAGCCTAAGTAGTGAGATATCGGAGGAAAAATAGGAATAGGAATAGGAGCAAAAAAAGCATATAATATTGCAAATGTATGAAAGGATAAAAAAAATGGTTTAAAAATACAACATTCACAAACGGAAACATTTCTTGCTATATTCTAGGTTTTTTGGTTTTTTATATCCTATTTATTTTCCCTCTGTTTGGACCATCTAAGGACCTCGGCGCTTTAGTTTACATCGGTTGTATTCCTCTTCTGGCGTGTTGGATGGTTGCTTTTCTACCGATACCTTTCGCTTTTCTCTTCGACTAGTATTCTTTATTTATTTTTTTTTTTTCTGAGCTTTACCTTACGTTCCTTGAACCATTTTTGGGATGCGTTGTGCCTAACCTCTGTGATGGACTTGAGGAAAGGTCTTTGGTTTGATTGGTAAGGCGGTAGCGACTTCTGTCATTGATAGTATTTTTCGCGATATGAAGTTTTGCAAGATTCCTCTCAACTTGTTTGGTCCACTGGGATATCCTATTTGATATTGTAGTAATGTTTTGTTTTTTTAATCGCCTAAAACATGTTTAATGGTGACCTAAAACATGACAACTAAATAAACTCGGTTCTATGTGTTTTATTTTTCATTTTTCTCACTTTTGACCAACTTCCTATATTATTGACATTCACTTTAGAAAAAATAATCATATTATTTTAATCGTAAATTACTTTATTTATTTTATTATGAATTAATGCAACCTGCCACATATTAATATTTAACTTCAAATTTAGAATAGATTAGAAAAAAAAAATTCATTTTGGGACTGGGTCCTTTAAAAATAACAGTTGTGAACGATTAGATTGCATAATTTACTTACAAATCATGAGCGGAATACTATCGTGTAGCGATTAGAGTAGAATATGATCCTTTACTTGATTTTTAATCCTCGTTTTATTGAAAATATATTAATTTTTATATTTATTTAACTAAATACAATATTATTAAATTTATAAATATAAAAAAATTACGTAAGAAAAGGCTGGACCGGGTTTTATAAACTATCTTACAGGGTCTAGAACTGACCCAAAGCCTCGAGTTCTTCCTCCTAACTTTCTGCGTCTCCGAGGAAGTTGTGTTGCCACCCTCAGCCCCCCCCCCCTCCTTAAAATTTATACAAAACCGCAAGCCTGACCCTTTAATGAAAACTGTTCCTTCCGAATTCCGACTGTTTGAATATTTCTCAACTTTCTTGGGGGAATATAAACAATGCCGCTGGGTTATGTGGAGGGAAAAAGGCCTGGGTGTTCCGCACAATGCATTATTGTTATTAAGACATTCTTGGCAACCTACTGTTTAAAGTTATTGTATGTGGTCCATGATTTAGTAGTGTTCATTTTATATTTCACGAAAATTTCAGACATTTATTTCGATTTAATACTAGTACTAAAACTATTACAGTTTCACTTATCATATTTATGTATTTTCCATTAAAAATTTTTTTTTCTTCATTTCTTAACGGCCTATGCCAGGTGATCTCAGCTAATTTAGATGTTTACATCATGGTCCCGAAAATAAGAAAAATAATAACGTGAAAGTTAATCTATTTCATGTCGAAGTTAATGTCTTATTTAATGAGCGAAAATGTTAAATCCACTAGAATAATCTCTATTGCCCCCAATGTACAAAAAGTTTTTCAGAGTTTGCATTTTAATTACAAAATAAAAACGCTGCAAATTATTACACAATGGTTTATTATTTCCAAATAACTATATTAAGGTATAACTGTTTATATAGATGTTAATAGGCAATTAGCTAAAATGAAAAGCAACAAATAATCCAAAGAAAATGTGTATATTACCACTGCTAATTTCGAAACGCGTTATCTCTACTAGTTCTGAACCATTTTGTATGAAATTTAATTGTCTATGACCTAACGGTTTTTTTTTTTATTTATACGTTATTTATTGATTATTTAGAAAACAAAAAAACGGCTTTTTTATATTCGTTATTCGGATTCCACGTATGTTGAAACATAAACCCTTAAATACTGTCGGGGTGAGTGGGAGTATTTTTTTTTTTTTTTGTTAGGTCGATTACAATGGTTCATTATTCTTATTAATGAACCAAAAAACATTTATGCTAGACTTCGTAACTTTTCCCTTTTACATTTTTTCTCAATTATCAATAATACCAGAGGTTATCAGGAAATCACATATCTTATAGGATGTTGCTTGATATGCCATATTAATATGCCACCATATTAGATTATTTTTTCTCTTTGTTCATCGCGGAATTTGGTCTCGAAAATCTTTTCGATTTTTCTATATCTTCAATAATACCCCAGTTCTGGTAGAATTACATCCCAATTTGTGCCTTGTAGATGTAGATCAACTTTTTTTTTTTTTTTTTCTTTTAACTTTATTGCGCTTTACTGATTCTAATACTCTCTACATATTTTTTTTCTATCTTCAGAAAAAACTGAGTTATGGGCGTATTTATGGGTAAAATTTCTATTTCTTTTTTATTTGATTATTCGAGGCTTTTTGGTCACAAAAAAAACAATAAATTTTGTCTGTATTTTGAAAAATAACTGAGTCATTGAATTAAATCACTATTTTTTTTTTTTTGATTTGTTTGGTCGATTACAAAGGTTCATAATTGAAAATAATAAACCAAAACTGTCTAAATTGTAGGTTATTGAGACATATTTAAGATATCTTAATTATTTAATTCCTGTTTACTTTCCGTAAAATCACTAAGATTTAATTATATGTTATTTCCAACACCAGCCGTAATAATCAAGACCGTCTCTTCTATACCCATGTTTTATTTTATATGGTATTATTTAATATAAAAAAAGCTACCAATTCCAATTTCGAATACCCACTTACCATTTCCAATGTAACACAGGTTTTATTCTATGAATGGCCGCAATATTTTGTTATTTGGAACGCATAATATACTCTGTTCCAATAACAAGAATATGAGATTGGTTTTGTCTGTGTAGATTAAAAAACAAAACAAAAAAAACTGTTTATAATAGTTTTATTTAAAAATTTTCACCAAAGAAATTGTTTAAATTAAAACTCCATAATTCTGAAATTACCAAATTTCATACAACTTTACTCAAATTAAATCTTCCATGGTTATTAACGTTATCCGTTGTTAAATGTTTTTGCCTAAGGTTGGGATCTAGACTTAGCAGTCTGAACACATTCCTAACATTTATTATAGCCAATAGAACGGTTCCTTCTCATTCGCAAATCGTAAAGGGCAAATGACTTAAAGCTAAAAGCACATGCAGTTCGTTTTTTATGTATATATTACTTCTTCAATTGTCATTAGGCAAAAGAAGGGCTATTATTATGTATCCACGTTACGATATATTGTATTATTTTCTAAACTCAGGAAAGAAGGATTATCGTTTGGCAAAGAAGATTGGAGAGGAGCATGAAATATGGTGGTAATTCAAATCTTAGGGTAAACAAAATAGTCAGAGAAGCCACTTAAGTGAGGGTTGTATAAAGTGGGAATGGGCTGGACATTTATGTTAGCGAATGGACACCTCTAGGAAAGAAACGCAATCAGCTTTCTATGCCAATGGTCTCGGGTTCAAACCTGCGGGTGGTCCTAAGATTTTTTAATGGGAGTAAAAAATCCTGAGTTATGCCGTCCTTTGGAGGACGTTGAAAGGTGGTCCGAGCCTGTCGATATCAGGTACTCGTTCATGATCCCTATCCTAATAAAACCCGGATTGGCAAAATTTAGGACTCCCACTGCAGCATCTTCCGATTAGCCATAGTAGCTTCAAGTGATGACAAACAACAGAAGACCGAAAATATTGGGAATGAAAATGCAAAGAAATTGAAAAACAAGTAGCGAACTCATAACGAAGAAGGCACAGGATCACTTGTAGCTGGTGGTTTAGCATAACAGCCTCCTGTGCCAAAGGTCACGGGTTCAAACCCGCTGGAGGTCCTAGGATTTTTTAATGGGAGTAAAAAATCCTTAGTTATGCCGTCCTTTGGAGGGGACGTTAAAAGGTGGTCCCGAGCCTGTGCGATGACAGGTACTCGTTAAAGATCCCTATCCTAATAAAACCTGGATAGGCAAAATTTTTGTCTCCCACTGTAGCATCGCTTGATTAAGCATAGTACCATAAAGTGACGACAAACAATAGAAGACCGAAAATATTGGGAATGAAAATGCAAAGAAATTGAAAAACAATTAGCGAACTCATAACCCAGAAGGCACGGATCTTCACCGAATAGGACTAATCCTTCAAGATAGGACTACACTTCAATAGAAAAACATTCTTTTCAATGTTTTTTAAAAAGTTTTATGCAATATTTAGTCATTGTTTCTTTTTTTAATTATATCAACTATCAAAAGGGTTTAAAAATAAAAATAAACACGTATAAACATTACGTAATAACATAATTGTTCATATATATTAATAAAGGCTTATCTTACATTTCATGTATTGTTTAAAACATAAATGGAGGATGTTGAAGAAAAAAAAAGTAGTTTATCCTCTTAACTTCAACCGCAGATACGATTTTTTTTTTTTTTTTATCTCTTATTAATAAAAAGTTAATAATTCATTCATTAACTATTTATAGTTAATAGTTCATTCTATGGAGTGACTTCTAATTAAACGTTTTTTCCTTAAAATAAACTGTTTAGCTTTTTAAAATAATCCCTATTTCATCTGATTCTTCTTGTATTCAATTGTATTTCAATATTTGTTTGGGTCAATATATTTTTGTACACACATACATAGATATATACGATTAAGCGTTAGAGGATAGTGAAACAGGATTTCATAAAGAGGTCGTCTGTTTGTAATTAGAAACAGTTCAGTCCAAGTTAGTCGCTGAGTGTAAACAAAGTGGGATGTAAAGCAATGTTCCTGTTTGTAGGTAAACAATCCTTCTCTTACAAAATATTACCTCCCTCACGCCCTTCCTACCGTACGGCATTGCAGGTATTAATTTACAATTTTCATTCCCGGTCCCTGTTGCAAATAAATTATTACTGGACTGCGGAAAACGCAATAATTAACACTATAAAGCAACTAACCTCTACAAAATTGGAGAGGGTAAAGAGTAGGGGTTCGGCGAAATTTCATTCAGTACAGATGTAAACAGAAAAATTAAACGTAAAAATTATGATTAAAAAAAAAAAAAAAAATCTAGCGTAGTACCCTTAATAAAGTCTTGAGTTTTAGTTACTTTACATTATAATTTAGTTTAGTAATGAAATAATTTGTTATCAACTTATTTTATACTTGTCACTGTAATTCCAAATTTTACGTATTTCAATTTATTTTTACTAACAGTTTAACGTTTCATTTCAAGAAATGTACTAAAAAAGGTTTCAATATGTAAAGATAATGTGTGCAATTTTGACGAATATTCTTCTTAATTATATAATAATCAACAAGTCTGTTTGAACAAAGTGGTACTTGAGACTGATGTGATAATTTTGTTTTTAATCTATATTTTCACTTATTTGGCTTCAGTACATAAAGAGCTTTGAGAAATTTTAGTGTTAAGTCAGGCCGACAGCCGTACATTTTAAGGTACCCACTTTATAGTGGCTGAGTGTACTCCAGAAAGGTTTCCCTACCCCAGGGTAGTCCTACGGCTGATGGTCTATTCAACATAACCCAGAGTTGCATGATAACGTTATAAACAATAATTATTTTGATTGTTTGTTAATTCTTTTACGAATTATAGCAGAGAAATAATATATAACAATTCAAGAAGTAATTACAAATATGAATTTTATAAAATATTATTCCTAAGATTTATATTGATAGAATGGTTGAGGTGACTGAAAAATGAAGAAAAATAGTGTAAAAGTTTTTTCATCGATTCGTGTAAATTATTTTTGTCCTCAATTTATTGTTATTTTTAAATCAGATAAAAATTTATAGATTATAGAAAATTTATTACAGATTCGTGTATTTGGTTTACAATAAATCTCATTTCTTAAATCTAATGATAGGCATGTGCAATAAATTTTTAAAAATGTATACATTTTTATCAGACTTTTTTTTTACATAACAGTAAGCATTTACATGAATTTATGAAAAATCATTTGTTGCTGATTTTATCTCTGACAGAGCCCCAGTTAATCCTACTGAGAAATTCTATTTAAAGTACGATAAATGTCCTAATCCATTTTGATAAATTTTTAAATAATTGCTGAGAATCGAATAGCCAATATAGATATCCCAATATAGTGATAAAATCTTGAAGCTTAGGTTCAGTCCCCTTTTTAATCCTTAATAAAGTAGTAATCGAGTGCGGATTTTAAGCCTTTTTAATTAACTAAAATTCCGTAGAATTGTTTTTGTAAAAATATGTTTTTCTTTTGTATTTTTGTTCCATTTTTAACAATTAAATAGAAAACCTAGTGCTATTTGACTTTAAACAATCCTAAATTATTACTCCATATACAGGAATGGAATTCCACCACTTTCCTATTTTCTGGCTCCATAAACGGATTTTTCTTTGCTACTCCTGCGCCCTACAGTCGCTAAGAATTCCATCCGTCCAAGGCATCTGTCTTGTTAAAGCAAGATTCCCAAACAGGTTTAAATATTTCCGACTAGAGTTTACCTTTTTTAGCCTTAGCTTGTCTAACAAACGAGCTTGGAATGGTTTATTGATATGTCTGATGTTATGCATTATCATGTTATAAAAATCTCCTATTTCATTATGGGGCAGTCAACAGGGTATAAGGTAAAATTAACTTTAGAAAAATCAAAAAGAAAACAATGCTGGATATTTTGATACTAAATAATTACCCACTCTGGAGTTATCATATAATTATCATTCATTATCCCCAAGTTAAATTAACATTGGATAATCTTGAATTCTCATAATTTAGTTTTATCTAAACCTTATATTCCATTGCCTCTAATGAACACTCAAGACCTTTAAAAATGCAATTGTTTTCTAAAACTACTAATTACACTCTTAACTTTGTTCTTAATCATAATAAAACATTTCGTTCTAGGGGTTACCTGTAGCAGGGTGGATAGCATAACAGCCTCCTGTGCCCAAGGTCCGGGTTCAAACCCGCAGGTAGTCCTAGGATTTTTTAATGGGAGTAAAAAATCCTTAGTTATGCCGTTCTTTGGAGGGGACGTTAAAAGGTGGTCCCGAGCCTGTGCGATGTCAGGTACTCGTTAAAGATCTCTATCCTAATAAAACCTGGATAGGCAAAATTTAGAACTCCCACTGTAGTATCGTCCGATTAGCCACAGCAGCATAAAGAGACGTTAAATAAATAAACAATAAACAACATATCATTCTATAGATTTAACATAGTTTTATAAATTTAATAAACAAACAAAATTCCAAATTTTAGTACAAAAGGAATCAAATAAATTGGTTTTATAACATAGTAATTAGAGATTTTCGCGCTGTCTGTAAAATGTCCTGGAATGAATATTGGAAATCGACGTCTCAATTGTTGAATTTAATTATATCATTGCCAATAGTAATTTTAATCATTATTAACCAACCAAATTACTATTGAACTTCTACCGTTATATATATGTATTATATATATATATATATTATATATATATATATATATATATATATAATACATAATATATATATATATACATATACGGGTAAGACGAAAATGGTCAGTGAAAGAATCGAGGTATTCTCGGTGATATTGTGGTGATATCTCAGGATTAACATTTGAACATTAAATTAAATTTAGTTTTTCTAGGTCAAAGGCTATGCCAGAACGTGATTTGCAAGGTTCACACTCATTTGCAAGGTTTTCACCATTTTATGGGTACCCAAAAAACAGGGACTTCTCACTCGGGATGGCTTGTATAATATAATAAATAATTATCCTGGCATTGCCGGGATCAAAATCGAGATAAGAGATCAGTAAGCAAGTGGACTATCGGCTACACTGAATTAAAATTTTGAATAAATTAAAGAACAAATTTGGTAAAATTATAAAACAAAGTTAATGTGATATTCTTTCACTCTCTCAAGTCATCATGAAGCCGATCCCTACATATGATATTCGAGTCCTTAGGCGCGAACCTAGCAAGACCGAGTCAAACGGGTAGATATTTACACCACCTCCTATCCAAAGAAAATTTTAGATAGGTAGGTAAGCGAAATCACGAAAATTTAACCTTCTGACCAGTCCTTTGTAATAAATACATGTATTCGTTAATTAAGTATATTATTTATTAATGTATAGGTAGTTAATATTGGATAAATAAACGAGATATTTCTGAAGCAATTGTTTTGTTTTTTTAACCATAAATTACATTCTTTAGAACATAATAAGTTTTAGCATGAAAAATCTGCTGATTTTTTATGTCTTATTACATAATTACCAACCTGAAATAATAACAATTATTTGTTTTTTTAAATCCTTTTTAATATATATAATATAAATCACATGAATATTATCATAGCGAATATTTGGTTTTATATCATTGGTCGTATCCGAAAATCATTTGTAGGAAGGAACACCCTAGACCGATGCTAAACGCTCAGACCTTTTCTCGCGCGTGTATGCCTTCAGAGCAGATGTTGTTTACGACCCGGTGGAATATGTGCATATATATAAAACAATATATACACTGTGTGTGGGGGATAGGGGCTCTGAGATTACATGGTCGGGAAGAATTGGTTTCCTCTCGCACCGCAGGCTAGGGAACTTTATTACATAGGCTTTAGGGCAGGGATTGAGGCCTTACGTCATAAGTCTGTTCCAGCGCCTGGAGTATTAACTGTCGCTGGACAAAAAGTACGGTCCTGTCCAGGGTCTTTATTGCAGAGGTGGTCTGATGCCTTATATCCTATCTATCTAGAGGTAGTCAACGCTGTTCTTACAGCTTCCACAGGATCAATATCAGGCCGGGGTTTTACCACTTAATAGTAAGGACTGGAACCAACATAAATAACTGAAAAAAAAATCTGTGAAAAATCATTTACAACATTAATAAAATAAACTTTGGGATCCGATGAGTTGATGCAGATACCATTAATCTTTGCCTACGATTCATTCCAAAATAACTACCGTTAACGTATCTAAATACATACATCTCTATAAGATTTGTCTTCAGTACATCTAGAAGGTCACATGTTACCCACTTAGACAGCGAGTTAAAATGGCTCCTTCTCCCCACCCGCAGAAAATGTTTCTTAGGATCGTCTCTTTACCAAACCATTAACTCCCATCATTCTAAATATATCCATAGTCTCCTTTAATCTAAATCCTTCGTCCACTCTCTTGAAACAAGATCACGCCTTTCTGACCTTTACGTTCCTACCCACAAAACTAAAACTTTTGAACGTTCCTTTATTATCCATACTGTACCTCCTGTCATCCCAAACTGATGCTTAACAATCATGATATTTCAATTCTATGTATTAAAAATGAATGAAGAAAATTAGTAAAAAGTAGGCAGTTTAAATGTATATATTGTTTTTCAATTAATTTATTATTAATTTTGTTCAACACTATGGTTTAATGATTTTTTTTTTAATAATATTTCTTCTTCTTTCTTATCTCATTATTTTAAATAATACCTAACTATCTTAATTTTGTCTGATGGGCAGACATATTATATTATTTTATATTTAAATGCAGTTGACTTAAACCTCCTATTTACGCATCGCCCTACCTCTCGGTTGCTCTCCCATAAGTATAGCATGATAATTATTTGAATCTACTATTTTATAAGTTTTTTAAATAGTAAACGTGACTAATGAAGTGAGAATGGTTGACTGTATGAGTAAGTGGGAGAATTTAGTTCAGGGTGCAGTCAAAAGAACACACAATTAAGATATAAACTTAATAAACTGGTGCCAACGTGTCATTTTTCTGACGCTCTCCTTCATACGCCCTGAAGAATGCCTATAATTTAGGCCGAAACGTCGGCACCAGTTTATTAAGTTTATATCTTAATTGTGTGTTCTTTTGACTGCACTCTGATCTAACTTCTCTCGGTAAACGCGACTATTTTTCAAAACTACTTATATTTTGTGTGTGGACGAGTAATTGAAATAAAATTTAAAAACTACAAGTAACAATAAGCTCTAGTTATTACCTACTTTTTTCTCTTCGTATTAGTGAAAAAAATTTGAAGTAGTTATTAGCAAACAATCCCTAAACGAAAATTCAACGGAAATACACAATTTAGGGTCTGAGTGTTGAGATAAGTCTAGATCGGAAATAATTAGTTATAGAAAACTTAAATTTCGTATTTAAGGTGCGTATGTGCTTGAGATGTTAAGGCAATTTTTATACCACGAATTTTGCTCTTTGTTTTAGATATTTTCTTAAAAACGGCTCTAACGATTTTGAATAAACTCGCTATATCTATGTAAAGTTTAATGATCTTTGAGATAATTTAGGTGTTATAATGATTAAAACAGTCTGACAGGGCTTAGATGCCGATTTAGTCAATTTTCTTTCTCTAAAGTATTTTAAATTCTGTAGATTCCAAAAAAATAACTATATGATAAATAAAATAAAGAAGTTGAACGAGTTTGATAACAAACTAGAGGGGAAAAGAGTAAAAATATGTTTATGTAATGTTTGGTTTCTTGAATATAAGAACCAAATAGACGTATAATATACCGTGGGAAACCTGAAGATTTAGTATAACAGTAGGAGTAAAGTGTTATTTTGCTAAGAAAGTTATAAAAGGTAACATAAAGTGACATAAACTTCTAAGATTTTACATAAGAATTTTTACTTTCACTTACTATATATAGTAAGGGGAAGTATTGCGATCGTGAAAATTTTCGCATTCCAGTTTTCAACGGAAATATACGTTTTAGGGTCCCCTGAGTCCAAATAACCAAGTCCCGCAAAAAGGTCTGTGTGTGTGTGTGTGTGTGTGTGTGTGGTAACTCCCGGGCGGAAACGGTAAGTCCTATGAAACTGAAATTTCATATTTAAGACAACTATACGCCCGAGACGTGACAAAACTTTTTTCATCAAAATGAGGCTACCAGAAGAGGCACTTTATATCATGCATTTTTCACCTTTTTTCGATTTTCTCAAAAACGGTTTCGACGATTTTGATTAAACTCGCTATATCGATGTAAAATTTAATGGGCTTTAATATCATGTAGGTTTTATTAAGATAAAAATGGTCTGACAGGGCTTAAATGCCGATATTTTAAATTTTCTTCCCCTAAAGTACCTTTAATTTTGTAGATTCAATAATAATTTCTAGATTATCTTGTTAACGCTGATGAAAAACTGGTAAATATATAAATTGAATAAATTTGATACCCAACTAAAGGAGAAAACAGAAAAAATATTTTTTAATGCAGTGTTTCGTTTTTGAACATAAGAGCAGTAATATACATGTATGATATACCATTGGAAAGCTAAAGATTTTAGAAAAATTATCATCTCATACACAAGCCTTTAAAAGTTAATAGAGAGTGATGAAATGAAGATAAAACTAACTGATTATATTAGATAATAATATAATAGATTTTTGAATCAAACACATGTTTCTATAGAAATTTAATTTAATTTATTACTTTCACTTACTATATATAATAAGGGGAAGTATTGCGATCGTGAAAATTTTCGAATTCCAGTTTTCAACGGAAATACACGTTTTAGGGTCCCCTGAGTCCAAATAACCAAGTCCCGCAAAAAGGTCTGTATGTGTGTAAAAAATAATAATATAATTCATACACAATCAATTGATACAAGTGATTATTTTAGATAATAAGGTAATCAATTTTTTAATAAAACTTATGTTTTTATAGAAATTCCATTTAATTAATTGTTTAATGATTTCACTCATTTTTATATCTAACTGTATTTGGAAATTCTTTAATTTATTCTAAAAATGGAGGTAAGTGAAAGTCGTGTGTTGCTCGCACCAGATTTTTTATTATCATATGATTTAATCTGTAACATATGTTTCTACGAAACTAAATTTAATTTTATATTATTTTTAACTCTTTCTTTATTTCATAGTCGTTGAATTAATTTTTTCAACCGATGTCAGTGAATTGTGAGTGTTTCACGCATCAAGTTTTTTTAAACTTTAGTTCATTGTTTTAAAAACACACATTAAATTACAGGAATTAACATGTATTAATTTTAAAAAGTGTTTTCTTTCCCTCGAATATCCTGCTTACCTACGCACTCAAGCTTTTTATTTATTATTTTTTAGTCAATAAATAAGATGAATAAAACAAATTTATTATTTAATGACTCATAATCATGAGCACAATTCATTTGAACCATTGCGGAATAAATTCATATTTTTAAAATGTGTTTTTCCTCGCTTATGCATTTCCAGTAATTAATTCGTTTTTTTCACATGAATGTACACTTACCTCCGCCGTTATTTACCGAAATATTTTTAACAATTACCCTTCCGATAATAAAAGTATTTAAAAAATTAGAAGCTATATTTAAACAGCCCATTTCATAACGCGAAAAACACGGTTGAATTCTTTGGCTCTTAGGCCATTTGGTGTTTTATGTCTGTGAAAGCAGATATAAAAAAAAAAAAGTATATAAAAAAAAGAAAATATATATATATATATATATATATATATATATATATATATATACATATAAATATATATATATATATATATTATATATATATATATATATATATATATATACATATATATCAACAAAATATTTATTTGTTTTGTTATTCTGACCATTTAAGTGAAAAAAAAGATAGTGCAAGTACATTTGCATATGCACAATCTCTTTATGTGTATTAGAGTTGTTAAATTATTTGAGGTGTATTTAGTTAAGAATAATTATAATATAATTTATCATAATGTTCCCCAAAGCATTTTTTTATTTATCTCATATCTATTGCTTTACTAATTCGTATCTTTCGCTCCTAATCTACTCTTGTTAAATGAATTAATTACAAGAAAAATTTATATTTTTAAATGACGATTAAAATTCCTATTGTCAAGGAAGCTTGGCCAATAGCCAATGAAATTAGAATTTTAAAATCTGTAATGTGTCTTGGGATTTTCATATATTTAGCCTAATTTAAAATTGAAGGTTAATTCAATAGTAGAACTGATTAAAACTCCGATTTTTCTATGATTTAGTATCATCATGCCTTCAGAGCATATTTAAAAATGTGGTAGGGGATAATCCAGAACTGTAATTAAAGATGTAGAATATGAACTTTAAAGTAATTATTATTAATATTTATTTATGATAAATATTTATAATTTTTTATTCTTATGGAGGGATTTAGGTGTTTAAGTGAAACCTTATGATCAATCAATAGTTTTTCTTTTTTTTTCGGTTGTGAATTTTCCATAAATTATGATAATGTATTTATCAATAATAAGGTTATGTTTAGGTCACCACCGTCGATAAATATTAAATTGTCTGCGGTAGAAATATATTTTTTTTTAAACATATTTATTGATATTTACAACTGTAATAAATAAAAATATCTAGTAAATGTGATGGTAATATATAAAAATGTCATGAAATACATGTAGAGACACTACCCAGTGCCAGCACTCTAAAAATCGGTAGAAAAAATAGTGATGATTTTCCAATATTTCTTCCAAAAGACCTTTTTATTTTACAGTATCATCACAGAACCAACGTTTCGGGGTACCACGCCCATCTTCAGGTTCCTGTTTTTTTTAATTTATTATTACATCTGTTTTTCAAAAACTTGGTACATTTTCATTTTTAAAGAAATAATAAAAAAAGACAGCTCATTAAAACTTGACCTAAGTAAGATACTGTATATTAAAAAGGTATTTTAGAAGAAATATTGGAAAGTCGTCCAGAATTTTTCTATCTCAAATAATGCCAATCTCTTCCGGATATTAGGAATATAATAATTAAATTGTATATTTTAAGGATGTGGAAAATTTTACTCGTTTTATTTTTCACCAAAACTGTTTAAATATAAGTTATTTTGAATTCGAATAGTAAAAAAACTACACCTAATCATATGACGCGGACCATCATCTTTGAAGTTCGAGTTCAGACTTTTTATTTATTTAACAACAAGTAAAATAAAAATGCCTTTGTAATATTGATCACCATTAGTTAAAACCTCCTTCAGGATTCTTATGAATTCGTGGGTGAAGAAACCTCCCAGTGAAGGCACTCCTGGCGTGGAAGATCTCTGCTAAAGAAGCAGGTCTCTGCTCCAGAGGCGTTTCCTTGGTGTTTTTTACTTTCACTTACTATATATAGTAAGGGGAAGTATTGCGATCGTGAAAATTTTCGAATTCCAGTTTTCAACGGAAATACACGTTTTAGGGTCCCCTGAGTCCAAATAACCAAGTCCCGCAAAAAGGTCTGTGTGTGTGTGTTTGTGTGTGTGTGTGTGTGTGTGTGTGTTGGTAGCTCCCGGGCAGAAACGGTAAGTCCTATGAAACTGAAATTTCATATTTAAGACAACTATACGCCCGAGACGTGACAAAACTTTTTTCATTAAAATGAGCCTACCACAAGAGGCACTTTATATCAAGCATTTTTCACCTTTTTTGATTTTCTCAAAAAGGGTTCCGACGATTTTGATTAAACTCGCTATATCGATGTAAAATTTAATGGGCTTTAATATCATGTAGGTTTTATTTAGATAAAAATGGTCTGACAGGGCTTAAATGCCGATATTTTAAATTGTCTTCCCCTAAAGTACCTTTAATTTTGTAGATTCAATAATAATAACTAGATTATCTTGTTAACGCTGATGAAAAACTGGTAAATATATAAATTGAATAAACTCGATACTCAACTAAAGGAGAAAACAGAAAAAATATTTTTTTAATGCAATTTTTCGTTTTTGAACATAAGAGCAGTAATATACATGTATGATATACCGTTGGAAAGCTAAAGATTTTAGAAAAATTATCATCTCATACACAAGCTTTTAAAAGTTAATAGAGAGTGATGAAATGAACATAAAACTAACTGATTATTTTAGATAATAATGCAATAGATTTTTTAATAAAACACATGTTTCTATATAAATTCAATTTAATTAATTCCTTAATAGTTTCACGTATTTTTATCTCTAACTGTTTTTGAAAATCCTTTCATTTATTTTAAAAATGGAGGTAAGTGAAAGTCGTGTGTTGCCCGCACCAGATTTTTTTGGTAGTGCGTCTGTCAGTAATGTTTGTACCAGTATAGTGGATGTCCAGCGACTGCGTTGTGAAACTATTTGTAGTATTTCCTAATGACATCCGTTACGATTGGTCAGTTGAGGTATTTGTGTAGTGATTTATTGGTTACGTAAAGGAAACAGTGAGGAATGAAGCAGGGGAATTTAAACTAAAAGATTTTAATTGTCTGCGATTGTGATTTTTCGCATGAGTTCTGAGTACCGTACGTCCATATAGGTTTAAGTAACATAGTGTATATGATAGTTTTGTTATTTAGTGAAAATTTGTTTTATGGTGAAGAATTCGTCTTGTATTGATAGCCGATGATTCAATCTTTTTTTGCAAGGCAGTTACGTGTGATTTCTATGTTAGATGTCTATCTATTGTGAATTCTAAGTATTTTGTTTATGTTTGTTTGGGTAACTTGTGTTAAGACTTCTACTGAAATATCTTGGAATAATTTAAAAGTTTATAAACAACAATCTTTAGTTAAATCTTTCTATCGGATTCGAAATATGTTAAAAAATGACATTATATTATATGCTCTAGATTTTCGGAACCCCGTCATATCCTATGCATTGC
Source organism: Piezodorus guildinii (assembly GCA_023052935.1). Taxonomy (NCBI): domain Eukaryota; kingdom Metazoa; phylum Arthropoda; class Insecta; order Hemiptera; family Pentatomidae; genus Piezodorus; species Piezodorus guildinii. The sequence goes on from CM041293.1 coordinate 40,494,343, forward strand.
GCCATATTTGAGTTTACAGTAAAGTATCATGGCATCGCATTTATTCCACAAGAAGTCGTAACTTCGGCCTCGGACTTCCACCCCAAAACTCCAAACTTAATTGGGCTAAAGAAGAAGTTCCTGGAGGGAACGTTCTTCGGCAAAGCAGATGGTGCTCTGCCCCTTTAAGTAACGGATATTAAAACCATTTGGCCGGCGAGTCTAATAGCGACGCCTTTAATTTTTATTTAGAATTATGAAAGCGTTTAATCTTCTGAGTTCACGATTGAAAATGTCTCCAACTCTCCCTCTCTTTCTGCCTGGTTCGGCTAACCCTAAATTCTCCTCTGTCACCAATTTGGAGAATCTTCTTTCTTAATTTACAGTATAGAAACAAATTTTAATATATCTCAATAAATAAATATACAGTAGTTTATAATAAATATAAGTAACTAGCTGACCCGGCATACGTTGTTCTGCCATATAAATTATTACCATTGAATATTTAGGTTATTAAATAAAAAATAACGAATAACAGTAGTACAAGTTCATACGACGCCGCTGGCAGCTTTTTACGATTTTATCAAAAACGGCTCTAACGATTTTTACTAAATTTGTTATATCGATGTAAAATATAATGAATGGGCTTTGAGATCATCTAAATTTCATTCCGAATGAAATAGTCTGGCATGGCTTAAGTGACGATATTAGAAATTTTGTTCAACTAAAGTAATTTTTATTTTTTAGGTTAAAAAATTAACCATTATCATCTTATTAGGGATTAAAAAAAGCGACTAAATAAACAAGTTAAAATAATTTGATAACCACTTAAAGAAGAAAGAAGCAAAAATATTTTTTAACGTAATTATTTTTTTTTTTATATAAGAACAGTATTATAGATTTATAATATACCGTTGGAAAGCTAACGATTTAAGCAATAATGTTAAGTTATATACGAATTCGTAAAATGTAATGTAAAGTTACGAATATGATAAAAATTATTACTGATTATTATCAGTAATAATTTCATATTCTTATATTTTCTAAATCATTCGTTTCAAGGAAACTGAACGAAACTTAAATAACGAACCTTTAAATAAAACTTAAACTTTTATCAGCTCTTAGTTTTTTTAATAATTCTTTAATTGAAGTTAACAGCCGAGGCAAGTGAAAGACATGTGTTTTCAGGACCAGATTTTTGTTATTCTACGAACAAAATTTAAATTGTTTAGATATCGTTCTTACAAAAAAATCAATATCACAATTAAAATCTGAAGGTGGGGAAAGGATTGTAAAACATTGGTTCTACGAGTATTTTTATATGACGAAAAATACCACAATCACCGTGACACGAGAATTTTATATATTTTATACTTTCCTATTCAAACATCCGTCATGCTCCACCTCAATCTTGATTCCAATCTCTTCTTTTTCAACACCTTCCTTCTTACCAACGAGATGTTAACTCATTCGAGTTTGTTTGTTTATTTAAATTCACTTTATGCTACTGTAGCTAATCGGACGATGCTTAAGCGGGAGTCCAAAATTTTACCTATTCAGGTTTAATTAAAATTTCTTTAAGTATCTTTAAAGAGTACTTGACATCGCAGACTCGGGACCTAATCTACAACCTAAATCTACATACCTAAGTTTTACTTTCCCACCGAATGACTGCCTAACTAAGGATTTTTTACTCTCTTAGAAAAATCCTAGGACCACCTGCGGGTTGAGCCACCTTTGGCTATAGGAAGCTGTTATGTTAGCCACCCTGCTACAGGTGATCCCATATTAAGCGGAGATGCAAAGTGCCCCTTAGTCAAGAAAATCATGCCAGGAGTCAGAGCTCATTTGAGTATAGCGATTCGAGTGAGGTGAAAAATGTTTGCACTTCTTAATATCAATGATAGTAAAGTCTATTTTAATTTAAACATTAAATTATATTATATTATTTTAGTTTTGTTTTCTCTCGCTTTTAATCGTTTTAATATAATTGTACATATTTATTGCAATCATAAATGCATCATTAGGTTTTGTTGTGTACTTTGGCGTGATAATCCTCAGTTTTCTTGTTCATTTATGTTTTTCTTAAGGGACCTCGTCCCAGTAATATTTTTTTTATTAGTGTGGAGGGAGGTAATATTTATTATAATATTTGATGTATGATGTTTTGTTTTAATGATTTATCAGGTGCTCTTGCGATATGAGGTGCGATCCCTTGAAACCATATACCAGCGTGCTGAGAATGGAACACGGCAAGCAATTACCGGGAGCGGGGTGGTCCTAATCAATTGCCAACACCCTGTGATTAATTGATTGACGTATTTACCGCAGACCCTCTACCGCGGACCCCCTACCGCTCATCCCGCCTTTATCTCCACCCAAACACTCCTCTCTCCTGTATTGTCCGTCAGTCACTGTTTTTGCCTGGTACGAATGGGAAGTCATAGCCTATTTGATATCAGGTGAGACTTCGTTATCAAGATTTCATTATGAATGGCGAGGTTGTAAAGCATGAAAAAAATATCTACTTGTTTTTTTTTCAGAGAGTAATCTCGAGTAAATCAGTTTTTCCGAACCTTTCTTCAATCTTTCCTTCCTCAAATAAAAAAAATAAATAAATAATAAAATAAACTTGTGTCACTACAACCCATGAAGAGTCTTGGGCTCAGTTCATAAGAGATTCGTGCTGTTTCTAGGCCAAAGGCCGTGCAATGAGGCGAATTGTCCGTGATCACGCTCAGCCTCCAGGTTTTTTCTCCCAATCATTTTGGGTACCCACTTTTGTTGGGGAGGCTGGGTTTGCCCCAGGAGGGTCTCCATACCCGAGATTCGAACCCAGGACACGGAGCAAGTAGACTATGCTCTATCCGCTAGACCACCCCGCCACCTTGCTCAAACTAAAGTATCCATAACATTAATAAATCCTTTAAACTCAATAACTTATATATTGTATGTAAAGAGTCACTTTATGCTACTATGGCTAATCGGACGATGCTACAGTGGGAGTCCTAAATTTTGCCTATCCAGGTTTTATTAGGATAGGGATCTTTAACGAGTACCTGACATCGCACAGGCTCGGGTCCACCTTTTAACGTTTCCTCCGAAGGACGGCATAAGTAAGGATTTTTTACTCTCATTAAAAAATTCTAGGACCTTGGCGGGTTTGAACCTGTGATCTTTGGCATAGGAGGCTGTTATGCTTACCACCCAGCTACAAGTAATCCCAACATTTTTATTTTAAACTTTATGGAAAAAAATAAAGGGAATAAGTTTATATTGTTGACTAAATCAGACCCCCAAAATAGCTGCTTGACGGTCTAATTATTATTTATTTTTTATTTGTAATTATTTTAAGAAAAATATAAGCCGAATAGTAAATGTGAGTAAATGTGTTTGTGATTTTTTTAAGGCGACATATTATCTTTTTTTTTTATATTGCTATGGAAAGTTTTTTAAAAAATTTAATGTCCTTTAATTTTTTATATGGTTCAATATCTTTATAATAATATATACCAAGATATCCAATCCCAAATCTACAAAAGTTCTGAGTTATTCCAATCTTAAAAACACGTCAGAGGAATCTATAAAACCCGAAAACTCAAACAGCCTCGTGCGTTACATAAGTTACTGGCATAGTTTATGTTTTGGCCTTATCTTTTTCTCTTAGGGTATAAATCTTCCTTGCTTAAAAAGGCAGATAGAATGAGGCAAGGCACCGTTTCCACACAGATTGGAGTCCAGATTCAAAAGAGCCGTCTGGCATCTCAAGATTTATATTTCTTTCGGTTTATTTCATTAACGTCACTCACCTTATCCTTTAGCGATGACCTAACTTCCTGAGATCATGCTAAGTATGGCATCATTTTCAAATGTATCAAATATTTCTGTTCCACAAAACCTCTCAAGGGATTTCAACATAGTTCATATCAATAAAACTCACGGGTTATATTTTAATGATCAGTGTTTTCGTCATGATGAAAAATATGCCGTTTGGTGAGAGCATCTTTTATGTAACTCAGACGTTAGTTTTATTTATAAAAAACAATGTAATCGGAGGAGTAGTTAATTCCACTGATTCAGAAAGTGACAACTTTCCTCTAGTTTTCATCGAGAACGATCCTATTCCTCTGACGCTTACAGTACTTTATTTTTGACTGAACTTCAAAAGCAACATTACATGGGGTCCGCGCGTAAAAAAAAAAAAAAAAAAACGTCTTCAGCTGCTACATTCACTTTTTTCCAAATATTCCAAATTAAAACTAAACACATACACTTATGTAATTTTATATTTTTTTTTTTTTATTTATTTGTCTTTAGGCAATCCCCATACAAATAGAGCTGGCTGGCACAGCACAATTAATAAATTTATCACCAGCAAATATACAATAGTATAATTACAATTCGAATAAATATTTAAAACAACAAAACACATATACAGCAGTAAGCATAAGGTGCTGCTATCTTTATGATTAATTTCATCCAGCATATACATAAATATCATAAATTAAATATAAGCATATCAATAAATAATGCAAAAATATTAGTACTAAAGCGAATACTAATTCCTCACAAATTACTAACAAATCCCGAAACCCTTATGTACTCAAACCCATCTTTACATACTCACAAATATACGGTATATAGAAAAAAAGAATGGCTTAAAAAAGTAGTTTGGATAAGGACAGAGATCAGTAGATACGCGTATGTAAACAGGCGATTAGTCGTATAGGAATTAAACTTCAGGGTTCCCGAAATTTTTTTATTTTTAACAAATAATGGTTAATTATAACTAATCATTATTTATAGGTATTTTTCCTTTGAATTCGTTAATTGTTTTCAGAATTGTGATTTTAATTTCTTACAGACTTTCACGAGTAAATTATGATAATGTTTTCTAAAATTGCCTCATATAAATCTGTTTGAACTTTTTAATTTTTCCTGTTATATAATTACACTTCATTATTTACGCAATCATACTTCTTAATATTTTTCAACGTTAAATTCATAATTATTCTCTGACAGACTAATTAGCCGGAGGTTAAACATTGTCATTACGCAATATTTTTAAATCATTAATTCCTGCTTTACGAATAAATGACCGTATCCAGGTCAGTGAGGCGTGACACTATACTTTCCGCCTGATTATTCCGAATCATAAATCACCTTCAGGTTTTTTAAAACATGAAATAAAAATAAAATCGATTATGTTTATTTCATAGTATTTATTATTTTATAATTAAAAAAAACAATGTTTGATATTAATGTGGAGCTACTTTTTTAAAGGCTTCCACGGACTATATAATTTTTATCTTCATAGTAATTTTCTAATTTATGTGCCAGGATATACTTGAGGACACTCGGAAGAAATTAAATTATTTAGGTTCTCTAATAACCAGATAATAAATGACATCCAGAAGAAAATAAAGTTGCGGCAAGTCAGGAAATTGGTGTTATCCAGTTACAAAATTACTAACCTCGCGGCTTCTATAAAGAAACTTATTGTTCCGAAAGCTCTATACAGAATCACTTACTTTGATGGGTAGCGTTGTTCATTCTACAAAGTAAGCGACCAGGTTACACAATGATAACTTATGGAGCTTATACCCTTTAGGAATTATTGAGTTGATAGCATCGCGGCGAATCAAAGGGGCAAGTAAAACTGCTAGGCTCAGAGAAATGCAAAAATGAAAGGTTATTTTTCAAGAGGAAGGCCAAAACGTCGGTGGGAGGATTGAGCTTAGTCTGATCAGTAGGACTTGGACTTGGACTTTCTAGTACTATTATTATTACTTTTTTCCCTTTTCCTCAGCTATCGCTGACATTAGTTCCTACCCGGAAGAAAATCAAGAGGGCGAGGCTTGTGATAGTTAGTCTTTTATGTTAATCACTTTTCGAATTATACTCGCAGTACTTAGTAAAACAGATTTCGGCATATCTTCTAAAATATTGAGCCTAAGATCAAATTTCTTCAGTGAATTTAAAGTCATCTCTTGGATCAAAACATTTGTCCAGATGATCAACGGTAGCACTCTTACTTTGTGTAGTATAAGTATGTATAGCTGCTTCACCTCTTCACCCAGATCCTAATATTTTCAGACATTTTCGGCTATTACCTTGTGAAGATTGTCATCTGATGGTACCCTTATCTCGATGATCTTAGCATATTTTTCTACATTTAACATTAGCAAAATATCTGGCTTGTTATGGGAGGTCCGAATATTGTTTGACGCTCTGCCTATCAATCACTGGCTATGAGCTGTATTCAGAAAACGGGCCGGTATCTTCTGAATCTGAAATATTTGGCCAATGCTTGAGAAACAATTTTAGCGAAGTTATTATGCCTTAGTAAGTATTTAAATGTGCTATGTTATTCGATTTTTGTTGCTGTCCTACACATTCGATATAATTCAAGTATAGCTTATCCACATTTACGGCGCCTAAAGGTTCCTCATGATTATTACGTATTGCAATAATTTTGACTTTTTCTTTAGGTCAATGAATAAATATTACACACATTTTTTAATACCTTTGGGTCTTATCAGGCGTTTAAGGTGTTCCCAGAAGTATAAAGAGTATTAGAATAATACTAGAGTAACAGAAGCATGAAGAGTATAAAGAATAAAATGCTATTTCTCATCGAATGTATATAGTTTCTGAAATTATTTATGTTTTATTTTGTTCATGTATAATTTTGTACATATATGATTTTTTCATCTTAATTTTTAATCACAACAAAGTATTATTTCTTTTACTTGCCTATATATGAAATTGTATACACTATTATATATTGTTTCTGTATTATATATGGTTTTCGAAAAAAAGGTACTGCGTAAAATGTTTGGTCCGAAGAGAGATGAGGCCTCTGGGGAGTTTAGAAGGTTGCACAATGCGGAATTGCGGAGTTTGTACCCTTTGAATATAATAGCATCGCGGAGACTCAAATGGGCGCTTAAAGTTGTTGGGCTCGGTGAGGAACGGATTCCGATAAAGTTGGTATTCGCTGAACCCGACTGGTAGGCGTCCGAAAGGTAGGCCGAAGCGTCGATGGGAGTATTGCGTAAGGCTGATCTCGGGGGCTTGGGCTTGAACGGTGAATATTGGACGAGTCTGTGCAGGCGAAGTTTGGTGGTATCGGCATCGAACCTTCAGGTTCGGTAAGCCTATCATTATTATTATTATATATTGTAGTGTGGCATGCGACATTTTTTACGTTTTTCTAATACACTGATTACTTAAATCTTGTTACAATAAAAAAAAACAAGTCGGTCTTAGTATGGGAAAATCAATTCTTGCGACATGGAAGCCATTTTTGCTGAATTATCTTTTAATACTGAATGAAATTCGCAATGTTGTTTGTTATTGTTTACTTTGAAACATAGAATCATAAAATAGGAGAAAATTTTGTCCTCTTGTAAGTTTTTATGTTATGATCTGGAATGTTGGTACTGTATGAATACTTTTTTGCCACCAAGTTTGTTAAAATGTATTATCACTTTTACTGTTAAGCCGTCAAATTATTTTTATATATTTTAATTGATCAAAAAAAATTTACTACTGTTATCGTAGGTAGAAATAAACAAGAGTCAGTATTTTTAGTATGTTAATTTTTCCGATGTTTCGGCTCAAACTAATGCCATCATCAGGGCATTAAAATATGGCATGAAAAAATTAAATTAGTAACACTTTAAAGTAAATTTACCGGTCGAGTTTTCTTTTATGTAACTTTGATAAATTCACAAAAAAATATTTATTAACTTTTATTTATTCATAAGAATTCACTTATACATCGGTGAATGGCTACAACCCAATATGATAATATTGAGGTCCAAAAGGGTTTGGTAAGGGGCTGAGGGCTTAAGGTTTTGGAGGGATAGAAGGAAACCCGAATGTAAATACTATCTCGCTTACCGAGAAGATTCTGTTTTAGGCAAGACCATTCCTCACGGCTTAACTTGTCCAAACAAGAATTCCATCTTTTAAATTTTTTCCTCTCCCCGCAATCCTTATAGGTAAACAGTCCCGGAATCCCAGTGGCATTTATAAGTTTGTTCTAAAACATGCAGCACATTTACGAAGAGACCCGTGTGTTTATTCTTGTAAGTCGAGGATGGGACCGGTAATAATAATAATTTTAGAACGTTTTAAATATTTTAAGATACCTGGAAATGACTAATTGTCGAAGAATGCAGGCATTATCAGAACAAAATAAGATTAGATTACAACTTTCAACCCCAAAGCGCTGTGATATTATTGCTTACAAATTTTTATTTATGTCTATATTTTACTTATTAGCTGAATAAAAGTTTGTTTTTTTTTCTTCAAATTTTAATGTATTGTTATGTATAGAGAATACTGAGGGGTTTAAATTCATCATTGGAAAATTATCATGTTATTGTGCCATTGTGTAAATATATAAAGGATATGCATAAGCAAATTTTAATTATAATTGCAGTAATTTAATGTTTAATTCAGTCTTTCCTTACATGATACCTATTGGGATTGGTAAACAGGATACCTTTAGAAAAAAAATCCAATGCCTTCAGTAAATATAGTCTATATATACATTAAACATATCAATTAATCTAGTTTTTGAAGCTCATCGCTGCCTTAGAAAAGCAGTTGGTCAAGAACATTGCAGTATCTAATATAAATATAATTACAATTTTAAATATCAATGAAATGTTTAATAAAATTTAAAAAAAATATTAATATATGAAACATAAATCTTTATTTGCCCTACCCCCTACCTTATACCTTCATTGGCGTCTAAGTAGTGAGCGACTATTACAGTTTTTTCTCAAAATAAATTTAAAAAAATAATTTATACGAATAGAATATTCAATCATTTTTACTGATTCTGGTTAATTATTTTGAATAATTAACCATTATGTACCGAGAGGAAAATAAAATGAATTACCCTCCCATGTAGAATATTAATTTTCACGTTTTATGATACAGATGTCTAAGTATGAAATATAGAAAGATTTGTTTCTCGTGTGATCTATATAATAATATTCCCCACAACTCAAAAAAATAATCATTGAAATCAGATAAGAAATATAGAGATATAAGCTTATGAATAGAGGTCACTTGTGGTGTAATAGCTAGCCTTACATGCCCATGGTCTCGGGTTCAAACCCGACAGATCGTCTTCGACATAAGGTTCTCATTAAAGATATCTATTCTGCATAGGCAAAATTGAGGACTTACACTGTAGCATCGTCCGATTAGCCACAGTAGCATAAAGTAAAGGAAAATGATTAAGCAAAAAAAAAATTCACACTGTAGCTGGTTTGTCTTTTTTAAGGTCTTTGATTAATTGATTGTTGTACATAAAAGTTTAAGGAAATAATCAACTAGTGTTTTGTTATAATATAAAATAAATTATTTTCTACGTTACTTAATTGTAACACTATTTCCGAAAATTAAGTATTTCATGTTTTGTTCATTTATTTGTTAACCGAAGTATTTATTTAATTTATAAATTTTGTTATTATATACCTTTATTATTTTAGTTTCATTTTATGTAATTTGGCTTTTCTTTTGTTTATATTGTAAATATGGTATGAATGTAATCATTTAGCCATATTATTATTTTGTTAGGATATTTTAAAAAAAATTAAAGTGATCCATTTTCATGATAGGGCTGGTCAGTCTGTAACAGTTTTTTTTAAATGCGACAAAATGTATATTTATATAAGTGCAATATGAAGGAATATGACAGGTATGTAAAATGCCTTATAAAAATGTAAAAAAGTAATGTTGTTTATCTTTTGATTTTAAAATAAATGAGGTTTATAGATCCCTTGAAAATGGCAAAAAGCCGAGAGGAAAAGGAAAAAGAAATAACAATACATTTATTCATTTAAACAAGTTTTAATTGTAATAAAAATTAATATTATTATTGTCCATTGTGACAGATTGCAATATATCCGAATTAATAAATATATATATATATTTAACTAAAATTTTCGCAATAACTAATACTCATATATTGCGGACTTTTATATAGTCTGTATGTCTTCTAGTAAACCGATATGTCAAGTTTCTTGAACTTTCTTGATACTATCTTTATCTTTTTTTTTTTTTTTTTTTTTTTTTTTTTTTTTTTTTTTTTAATGAAAATAAGTTATTTTACTTGATGTTGAGTATCGCTAATAAAAATGAGATATTGATTTTTAAATTGAATAGTGATGTATTACAAATGGAAATGTCTAGAAATCGATGCGTTACGGTAAAGGTGATAATAATCTTTGAGAAAAAATATTGTGAAAGCTTCTTAACGATCAAGATATATGCGTCATGAAGCCTACCTTACTCCATTGTCGGTCGAAGAACTAAATAAGATAGACATCTCATCGTAAAAGCTTTGAGATCATCTCTCCATTATGTTATAGCTCTCATTGGCTTTCCTGGCCCAGAACACTCAGTATAAGCCACGGCTGCATCAATGTGCTCTTGAGAAAAATAGGCCTGTTTGAAATCTCAGAGCTCTTCTAAGAGGGGCACTTCCAGATATAATGGTGGTCTTATTCCTTGGGCGAAACTAAGCTTGTTGGTTTCATTTGTTAGAGGGCAAACCATACCCGGAATCGTTGTATAATATAGATTATTGCACTTGATCAGGTTTTACCATCATACGTTTTATCGCTCAGACGTAATCATACGTAATTCTCCGTAATCGCCAAACGGAAAAAGGGAACAGAAAAATTCCTCATTTTACCCCGTTCTAACAAAAAAAAAAATGAGAAAAAATCATGGCTTATTTAAAGCACTGCATAATAGTGATAATAGGTTTAGCTAACCCGTGTGTTTGATGCAAATAACACCAACCATTGTCTAAATAAATCAATCCTACCTTCCAGGTCCAAGCCCCAAGTCCAAGATCATCTTGACAGAATCCTCTCAACGGCTGACCACTTAGACGCCTGCGTGTAAGTTTAGGATATATTAATTTTTAAAGAATTCGGTTTTCACTGAGCCTGACAACTTCGCATGTCCAAATGGACACGAAATGAGCTAGCACGATACTTCATTCTACTACAACTGCATTTGTACTAGAGGGATACAAGTTCATCAATTCGGCGTTCTGTGTCCTTCTAAATTCTCCAGTTTCCTCGTCTCTCTTAAGGCATTTTACGAGAAAAATTACTTTGCTCGATACTTAAAGAATTAGAATTTATAAAACTAATTGTACAGATGTGGAACGTAGTCTCTTACTTTAAAGGATGAACAATGCCCTAAGGTTTTGGAGATTAAGATACTACATAAATGTGGTTCAACGATATATGAAGTGTCCGATAGGTAGGCTGAGTAGTCGGTGGGAGAATTTTTTTAACTTCTGGCGGCTTGGTCTTCGGACAAATCTGTGCACACAACATTTGCTGGTATCGGCATCGCACTTTCGGATTAGCTAAGCCTATTATTATTAAAATAAATGCTAGTTAAAGTACAAACTGGTGTTATTTTTTAAATAAAAATATTTTTCACTCTGGTTTAGTCCTAATTATGTTAAAAATTCATAATTTTAAAAAACACATATATTTTATTACAAAAATGATATTAGCTTACATATATATTGTAAATAATTATAACGTATAAGGGAGGAATTGGTTAGGGGTTGGCACAATGGCCGTAATAAATTGATATAACCAGGAAACGCTTGAGCGTCACCTGCGTAAGGTAAGGGAGGTTTGGAGCCTATTAAAGGGACACTTTGATTAATGAAGATAACAAACTTGTCATCCGCAGTAACTCAACGATCAGTTTAGACCTGATTTACATTACCTCCTTCCCTCACTCTAATGCAAGAGCCATTCTTTCATCTTTTCATTCAATTTGATTTCGTGTATGATTAATAAAAATACAGTTTTTGAATCAGTAAAGTGAACAACTCAAATCATAGAATAAATTAGGAAAACCTCGAATATACTAAACCTCAGCAGAAAAAGGGAAAATATTCAATAAAATTCTAGAACATAAAAAAAAAATTAAAGAAATTTATTATAATGTTATTAAATATATCTAGTAAATGTTAGACAATATCATACAATGGTATGGTTTGCTCGGCATCAGCAACATACAAGAACGAGTATCGTACAAATCGTAAGACTGGGGACTAATCACGGCTGCACTAACAAACATCTTGTGCTTATGAAATTAAAAAAAGATGGAAAATGTGAAGTCTGCGACAGCCAGAAGACCCGCGACACTTAGTATTCAGGTGCAAAAAATACAGAAGAGAACGCGACCGACTTTACGCAAGAGGAAGATACTGCATTTTTAAATAACTTGGACAAAGTGTAATTTTAAAAAGATAGAAATGTTCTTTTAAAAAAATACAAATCGTAAACTTTAGTTTTAGTAAATTATTTCAAGTAACTCTGTACTTGTATATATATCTCTTTTAAATTGTATACTGACCAGATAGGATTTTTTATCAAGTTTTAAGGTTCATTTGTAATATAAATAAATAAATTATACAGTGGTATGATACAAATGTAGGAAAATTAGTCCAATGTTTAGTTGCTTCCAGTGCAGCACTTTAAAAACTACGTTAAACCAGAAGGTTCCTTGGCGATCTTTTGTCACTCTCTTTGTAGCATTACCAGAAATTGTGGATAAATTAAGTATTGATAATAGTGGGTTAGAGTGGAAATGGCGTTTTATCATGGAATGAATGGTACCTAATTCCTTCCAAATCAACAACTAATGAAAAATAAAGATCTTTATGGATGAGTTTATTTATTTAAAAGTAAGGAGCGTTGGGGATTTCACGAAGAATTTTGGATACGAGAAGAATTTGATGTTATAGTTGAGTCCCAACGTTCTACAGTACAAGTTCATATCGACCTTGTCAGTCGCAGTTTAAGGCGGGATATTCGTGTCATTCTTTATTTGGGAAACTACTAAGCTTGAGCCTTCTTCAAAAGATTTGTGGCATCGTCTATTCTTATGTTTAAAATTATAAACCCGATTTTCTAGTCCGTCTTACAGAATGTTATAAGTGTATACGAATGTGAATACACACAGAGAAAAAATAAATTAATAAAAAAAAAATTATAAATAATACACTGGGTCATTAGGTGTTTTAAAATCTGTAATCTGAAATTAACTACTGTATTTACTACACTGTTGTTCCAGAAAAAAAAATACAAGTTTAAACTCTGAATTTCAGCCCATTCGATCGACCGCTAAACTTTTAAAAAGGTATAGGTTTTGATGTATATAGCAATTTTAATCCAACTCTTTCCTTGGGGCTAATTCAATAGTTTATTAATTTTGTTACCACAACTAAGCTGAACGGACCAAAATTCTGAAGTAAACTGGAATCTGTATCGTCTTAGACGACGATTTTCCTCAGTTGATGACGAAAATTAATTACCCTTAGTTCAAAGATTTTGTGTAACGACTGCGTACTCAGCTCATTTTAACATCGGGATAAGACAATCTAGAAGGAAACCAGACATCAGAGGTAGACTATAAATGGAAAACTTTTAATAAATGGATGGGAACCGATAAACTTTAAAGAAGTTAAATTATTATTCTTACTGATTATTCCATCAAGCTGATGTTGCTATAACCCGTATTGTATATAGTGCGAGGTAAGGTAAAGACATAAACAAAACAATAGTATTATCATTAAGGTTAAAAAGGTACTACACATAGACTGGATAAGGTTATCTTCGTCGTCGAATTTTTTTTTTTTTTTTTAAAGGTTAGTTCGAATGGGATTAGGTTCATTATCATGAACACTGTACGTTATTGGTTTAACAAGGCACTCCATTCGGGCCAATGTTTTTTTAAATTAGTTTACCGTGGGATAACATTAATTTAATTTAGCATTGGTGTATTTAGGCCCTATAAGCAGCTGGGGGCGGACAACAGAAGGTCCCAGATTAAAGTTGTAAACTACTCCGACATCCAAAGCTTCCAGATTACTCCGCACAGCAATTTCTATGGAAATGAAGTATAAGTCATTCGCCTATTATCCTAAATTAACCCGGGTTCGACCGCCAATCTTGGAACCAATTTACCGATATCTATACGGCCATGCATTTGCAAAGTTCATATTTAAATATTAACGATAAAAGTTAAATGCAATTTTGCTGTGGGCAAGGTATCGATCGATGTAATTTCTGTGTGTTAGTTGCTTTAACTTAGCTTTATGTAGTAAATAAAGTAGGAGAAATAATTTTGATTAAATTTTAGAATTTGAGTTTTCACCGGATACACGCTTGAGTCCAAATGATGCCAAAGTCTCGCAAAAAAGGTATGTTCTTGTGAATGTGGTACGTCTCTCGAAAACAATAAGTTGTTTAAAACTCAAAATTCATTTTTGAATAACGTATATGTCTTGCATGTTACAGTAAATTTTTCACCCAAATGGACAAACCAGAGGAGCAATTTGTTTATTTATGTATTTAACGTCACTTTATGCTACTATGGGCTAATCGGACGATGCTACAGTGGGAGTTTTTTGCCTATTCAGGATTTAGTAGGGTAGGGATCTTTAACGAGTACCTGACATCGCACAGGCTCGGGACAATCTATTAACTTCCCCTCCGAAGGACGGCATAACTTTTTTTTTTTTTTTTTTTTGAAAATATTTATTTATTCGGATATATTACAATCTGTCACTATGGACAATAATAATATGGTTATAAGATTACATTCATACAATATTTACAATATATACATACAAAAGGAAAGTCAAATTACATAAAATGAAACTAAAATAAATAAAGGTATATTATAACAAAGTTTATAATTTAAATGAATATTACGGTTAACAAAGAAATAAACAAAATATGAACACACTCATACTTTGTATTCACAAGTATGAGTGGCATAACTAGGGATTTTTTACTCCCATTAAAAAATCGTAGGACTACCTGCGGGTTTGAACCAGTGACCTTTAGCATAGGATGCTGTTATGCTAACCACCCAGCTACAAGTGATCCCAGAAGAGCAACTTCATAGCATGAATTTTGCACATTTTTATGATTTTCTCTAAAACAGCTCCAACGATTTTGATTAAACTCGCTTAAACGATGTTAAGGTCAATACGTTTTAATATCATGTAGGTTTCATTCTGATCGAAATGGTCTGACATGGTTTAAGTGCCGATATTTTAATTTATCTTTCCCTAAATTTACTTTGATTTCGCAGATTTGTAAAAAATTTTTTTTTCATGTACTTGTCATTGATAAAAAAAAAAAAAAAAAAAAATCGAGTAAACAAACATACAAGACAAAAGAATTCGGTCACTATTTTTTTGGGTATTTTCTTTTCCAGAACTTGAGGATGTAAATTTTGATATAAAATATACCGTTGGAAAGCTGAAGGGTTAAGATATATGTTACATTTTAAAGAAATTCATTTAAGTTCCCAAATAGAAATTAACAAAGAAAGTAAGTAAACCTATGTTAAGCGCATTCGATTTTTTTTTTATGGTAGAATTAATTAGCGCTTACCAAGGAATTTTATTATGTTACTACGTCTATTCGTTTTAGGGGTTGAACATAAGTTTACAAAGATAGAAATTATAGGTCTGTAGAATCCACTCGGAATCTAGTGGATGCGGTAATTTAATAAATATCTCATTTCGTTCCTCGGTCACGCGCTGTTGGGAAAGATCATTGAATTGTTTTTATCAGTAATTCCAAATATTGTGTATCAGAGAAAATAATACAAAACTTAAATCATTTATTGTGTTTAGTCTTACTATATTATTAAAATTAAATTATTTATACTTTAAGCACCCTAATCTTTGAGAAATGATTTTCCTTAGATGAATATTAGGAATATTTTGTTGCTGACAACAAGTGTTGTTCTCTATAAGCATAATAAATTGAAAATTTTTATTATAATTTAGTATATAGTAATGATGTACGTATGTATAAACATCAAAAATTAAACTATTATGTTTTAGATTATAATAAATATGCAATTAATAATGCAGCAAATTAGAGAATCCTAATGAATAGTAAATAGCTAAATAAAACTTGTCTTGAATTATAAATTATTAATGGCAAGAGAAAATTAGGTGCTAAAATAAACGAAGGGGTTTCGTTGAATCGATTAGTTTTCTCTTTATAGAATTTAATTTTTTTGCATCCTTAAAATTTAAAATAATTGATACACTTTAGCTAGTTAATTCTAAATATAACAAGATTTTTATTACTAAATAATTCATTGTATTAAATTAGTTTTTAATTAATTAATTACAGTATATTATTCCATTTCTATAAACATTAGAAACAAGTTGAATCAGAATGCGAGGTTCTATTTTTTTTTTTATAAGCTAGATGGAAAAATACTTAATAGGCTATTTTCCGAATAAAGTAAGTGTAGTATTGTATTATGTAAAAAAAAACAATTTATATATATATATAATATATATTATATATATATATAATAATATATTATATATATTATTTAGCCTGGTTTATCAAGTTCGTTCAATTTAAACCGTTTAATTGATGCTAAAAAAATGATATGGTTATTTTTTTCGAATCTACTAAATAAAAGGTACTTTCAATTATTTAATCGTTTTCTAGATTACTCTATTGTCACCTTAATCTTTATTATTCTTTATCTAGATTTTTGATTAATTATTAATATTATTATTGCTTCATATTTCAGAATAAATCACATATTTTTGTCAAAGTTTTTGAGAAAAAAAAATTAGTTATATTTTAAGCTAATCATTTTGAGGTATCTATGTTATCTACTGTTTACAATACCTTCAACCTGTTAGTATTATTTAGTTAAAAGTAAGAAAATTTCGGCTGACTTAAAATTAACTCGAAGCCAAATGTAAACACATAACCTTTACTCTTAGACGAAAATCCTGTCCGCCAGTTTATTTCAACTCATTACCAATTCCTCTCTCAGATACAGTCCGGTATCTTGGCTTACTGTTAGACAAAAGATTGACTTGGAACCCACATACAAGACTTAAAAGACAAGAACTCAACCGACGATTCGGACAGTTATACCGACTACTCAACAGAAAATCTGAACTTACAGATGACAACAAATTATTAATCTACAAGACAATACTGAAGCCCATCTGGACCTACGGACTTGAACTGTGGGGGACAGCTAAACGTACTAACATCAAACGCATTCAATCCTTTCAATCCAAAGTCCTCCGTACAATAGTAAATGCTCCTTATTATGTCTACAACTATACCTTGCACCACGATCTTAATGTTCCATTTATTTAAGACCTAATCCATCCAAATTTTCCAAATTCCACCAGAACCTCATTCATCATCCTAATCCTCTAGTACAATCCCTATCCAGCTCCACTCATCCATACAACCCACCTAGAAGGTTGAAACGGCAGTTGCCCCGCGACCTTTTGTAAATATATTGGAGTTCTAGCACTGGCTAGATTCTCCACTCAATGTGATGTATGTATGAGTGTGTGTATGTGTATATAGGTATAAGTGAATTCTTGACTATTGTATTGATTCATTATTGTGTATATATTTTTTTGTAATTTTATGCCGTGTAAATATTGTATGAATGTAGTATGTATGATATCTTTCAGCACTACTATTAATGTCCAAATTGGGACAGATTGTAATTTTACTCAATAAAAATTGTTGAAAAAAAAAAAAAAAAAAATTGACAATTTTTATAACATGTAAATATTAACATATTCTTGAGGACCAAAGTTTTATTGACAATCTGATTTTGTGGAATCGTCAAGTTCTGCCTTTCTATAGGATTTACTTTTTATATTTTCATTAATCTTAAATAATAAAAATTCTTCAGGTTATAGAGGTCTGGAAAATGGCTGGTGGTAACTATAAGGGATTTTTGGTACGGTAATGATTTTATTTGATTAAATGATTTACGTATTAATTATAATTAATTTTGATTACACGATATTTTGATTACTATATAAATTATTCAGAATTCGTTCTTCACTGAATCCAACAACTTTTCACGACTATACTGACTGGGTACAAGCTCCGCAATCTTCTAAATTCTCTCTTGACCTTTTATCTCTTTCGACAATATATTTTACGAAGAACCTTATCATCGGAAATCTTAAAGGGTCGTTCATCCTTCAATGTAAGCGACCACGTTTCAATATTGTCATTATTTAATTGATGCTAAGATAATTTTCGTATTTGGATAATCTTATATAATGAATTTTCTGATAATTCTTCTAGATTTTTTAATTGATTATTATTATTATTATTGCTTCATACTTCATAATAAATCACATATTTGGGTTAAAGTTTTTGAAAAAAAAAAATAGTTATCATATTTTAAGCTAATCATTCTGAGGTTATCTGCTAATGTTATCTACTGTTTACATTACCTTCAATCTGTTAGTTATATTGTAATTCTTCTTATTAATTGGTATGAAAATATGTGGTAAAATAAATGACGAATCTCGTATAACAAAACTGGACCTATTGTTGGAAAAGTAATGGGGAGCTTTCGGCAGATTCCGTTCTCATTTGGGTACTGAAACTAACCGTGGTAACTCGCCCGACATTCAGACGAAACGAAGCTCTTAGGAGAGAAACAGGGAAGAACATATGGAGTTGTTGGGTCCATATACAGCGGGAACAGTCCTGATGGATTACCTGTAGGTTGCTACAAATGGAATGAAGGCTTGTCACCCATCCATCGGTATTGCTACAACTCCTCTTCCTCCATCCATCTTCCTCTTTAACCCTCTCTACCCTCCAGCGATAAATGGAACTTCAAGGGAAAAATTGGGGAACATTAGTTTTTGACAGGGAGAGTTGCCAATGAGAAAAAGATACGTTTCTTCCCTGCAGCCATTTCCAATCAGATGTTTCTCAATTTTGATAAAAATTGAGACAGACCCATCGTTATCTTATAAATTTCCTCAGAATCTAAAGATAATTCTGGTTTAAAAAAAAAAAAAAATTAAGTTAACCTGCAAGACCATACTTTTATGTTTCATGGCCACCTCCAATCCTCAGGAATGCAGATAAAAATCAAACAAACAATTAAGTAAATTAATAATATATTAAGACAAAATAAATATCTCATATATTTATTTATTACTTATAAGAAGAAATATAACATTAGTAATGGAAACAGTGATATAAATAGATCAGGATAAACGTTTGAACATTTGTTTAGGATATTTGGTAACTGGAATAAAAGGAAGTTCAGGAGTTCAAGCCTAGTGGCTAGCTGTTTGGATGTCTCACCTGCAATATTAACTTGACAATTTACTTTTCAAGAAAATATTTTTCTTTCTATGTTTCCTATTGGATAGTTTTTTTAAAAAAAATATTAATTATGTTGTTTTATTTTTTATTGATTCTATATCATAGTTATATATTGTTGTGTCTAATATAATACAAATTAATTAATAGGGTGGTTAAATTGTTAGTATTTGAAAAAATCAAAAGTTTAAAAGTTATTGTTCAGACAATGTTCTACTGATTTAGATATTAGTTTATAAAAAAACATCAGTCAGGAAATAGAATCCTTTTATAATGGACACATAGATATTTTCTATAATAATGTTAATAACGTTTTAAGTAAAAATGGTGCACAAATTAAAAGTCTTGAAAATGGAACAAAAATTCCGAAACGTCGGCTATTATGAAGTTGTTAAGAGATTAAAAAAACAAGATAAAGAGAAAAATGCTTAATTAAATCTAATAAAACATAAATGAATATTAACTCTTAGCAGTATTTTATAATAATAACCAAGTAATACGCTATATTTAAGGATCCCGTTTTCAATATTTAGGGGTTTTACTGGAAGTAATGAAATTACTAATGGCTCTGGTTTTCCGAAAAGTTTGAGTTTACAACAAATAATAAATTTGTAGCGACATTGTGATCTTATGATATTGTGAGTATATATGATATGTATAATTTAAAAAAAAATGTTCATAAAAAACTGCTTTTTTATGAGTAATTGTAAATAAATATTCATGTTTAGTTTTTTTCTTGTTCTCTCGGTTCTATTTCAAAGCTCCTAAAGTTCAATTTAAATGCTAAGCACTTCATGAAAAGAGGAACCATTACTACCAACGGACCCCATGTCTTTTTCCGAAAACTGTTAAATTTTCATTTAAATTGAGACTCTCCTTCAATAACACTCCTCTTGTCCCAGTTGAACAGATCCGATACCTAGGACTGCACCTGGACAAACGTCTCACTTGGAACCCTCATACAAGACTGAAAAGACAAGAAACTGCTCGACGTTTTCGACTACTTCAACACTTACTGGACAAACGCTCAAACCTTCCACTTAAGTCCAAAAGACTCATCTACATGACTATCATAAGACCAATATGGACTTACAGAGTAGAGATTTGGGGCTCTACTAAACCATCAAATTCATCTCGTCTCCAATCCTTACAATCCAAAATCCTTCGAAAAATCCTCAATGCTCCTTATTTTGTCACAAATAAACTCATCCATAAAGACCTTAATATTCCCTTTGTTGCTGACTTGGCCCGAACCAGGTACCACTCCTTTCATGACAAACTCCATTCCCACTCTAACCCACTAGTTTCAATCCTTGCTTCCTCTACAATCCCTGATAATCCTCCGAGACGTCTGAAAAGAAGATGGCCCCGAGACCTTCTTGTTTAACATAGTCTTTGGGGAGCTGCCAATGGGTAGTATCCCTACATATGAATCATGTCAACTTATCTTGTATCACATTTACTAAATGTATTTTATTATACAGTTGTAAATACCAATAAATATATTTAAAAAAAAAAAAAAAAAAATTGAGACTCAATACGCTGGCTTTGTTCTAAAGCCAAGGGTAAAAATAAAATGCCCCATTTTCGCTGTTGTCTGTTTTTGAAGAGGTGTGGTAAAATGTTGTAGTAAGTTAGTCGAATTGGACTGGGTTCAGTTCCTGCCCGCATCAATTAGAATGCATTCGGCTCCATTTAACCAGAAATCTCTTTCCCCTTCAGCATAAATCCTTGAGGTCCCTTCCGTTCCGGCTGCCATCCATTATATAAAAAGAATGTTATTCTGATCCCGAAGGCAAGGTAATATATAATAAATATTACTTTCTTTGGCAATATTAAAGAAAAAAAATATTATTTTATTCAAGGTCGATTGCAACTAAATTAAAATATATGAAGGCGGTAGAAGAATAATAGAATATAAGGAGAAGTGGTTGGAGATACAGTCATTAAAACACTTATAATAAGTAAACTTATAAATTGTGCGAAATAATATAATGAAAAATTATGTATAACCCGTTATAACAGAGTAATAGACAAAGATAATAAATAATTAAAAATAAACCGATAATCAGAAAAAAATAGGAGAATAGGGAAAATACAAGTAAAAATAATAATAATAATAAAAAAAAATGATGAAATACATTGTTTTTAATTATTAGATTAGCTTTTTATTACCTATCATTACTGTTTAACTAGTTACTTGGCAATTTTTTTAAATATTTATTATAAACTTGATATTTTGTTTGTTTTTTTATTCATTTTACTTCACTTTATACTGTTGTGGGATAATCGGAAGGTGCTACATTGGGAGTCCTAAATATTGCTTATCGAGGTTTAATGAGGATAGGAATTGTTAACAAGTGGGACCACCTGTTTACGTCCGTATCGAAGGACGGCATAAGTAAGGATTTTTTACTCCTATTATAAACTGTCTAGAGCCACCTGTCAGGTCTCTTTTGAACCAGTGACATTTTGCGTAGACGCCTGTTGTGCTAGTCACACATGCCACAGACGATTTCCTTATTATCTTGTGTTTTAAAAAAATTACTAATAAATAAAACCTTTCGAAGGCTTAAAAAATCTTTCTGTTGCTTCTTGTTTTTTTTTTTATAGTATATGGATATTTTCCTTTACCTATCAAGTTAGAAACGTGATTTTCGTTGGTTTATATTTTATTTACTTCATTGTTTTTTAATACCCCTCCATACATAAACTGTCAGCAATTAAGTTTTAAGAAAAGTATTCAGAATTTAGCGAAAAAGTTCTTTGCAATACTTACTTCATTTTTTTAATGACCATAATTTACAAATAATAAAAAATACAAAATATTTCTCGCTTTCTGGAAATAATCATTCCATATTTCATTATTACGAAATATTAATTAATTCCATGCCTTTTACTTTATATTTCCACTTATCTCCCTTTTCATAAATAAGTACGAATACAAAAATATTTTAAATAATTGAGTTAAGAATATGAGAAACTCGGACAAGCTGGACTCTGATTTATTCCAACGTAGTCCATTTAAATTCTAAAGCATAAACATCATAATAACTTGAAAGTAAATAAAATAGCTGATACACCGAAAATAAACAACTCAATCCAGTATATAGAACACTAGACTACTGTTTGCCAGGTCCTGGTTTGTTAGCACGGCTGCTTTAAAAAAGTTAGTTTGGGGTTTTTCTTTTTTCACACATATTTCCCAATCCCCGTCGAACCAGGGTTCGATATTTTTATTCCGATTTTCCCAAGACACAATTTACTTTCCTCTTTAATATTATCCCTGAGCTCTTCCCATAATTTATTGATATCTTCGTGTTCTTCGTCTAACGATTTCAAAGATTCGAACCTTTATATAAACCTTTTATATATATATATATATATATATATATATATATATATATATAATATAATATATATATATATATACATTTAAACCCCGAAGGTTCGATGCCGATACCAACAAATTCTGTCTATGCAGACTCGTCCAATGTTCACCGTTCAAGCCCAAGCCCCGAGATCAGCCTTAACGCAATCCTCCCATCGACGCTACGGCCTATCTTTCCGACTCTATACGTCGGATCAGCGAATACCAAACTATCTCGGAATCCGCTTCTCATCGAGCCCAACAACTTTACTCGCCCATTTGAGTCTCCGCGATGCTATAAACTCAATTATATTCACAGGGTACAAACTCCGCAATTCCGCGTTGTGCAACCTTCTAAACTCCCCAGTGGGCTCATCTCTCTTCGGACCAAATATTTTACGCAGTACCTTATTCTCGAAAACCTTAAGCCGTTGTTCATCCTTCAAAGTAAGCGGCCACGTTTCGCATCCGTAAATAACCGTTGGAAGAATAATAGTTTTATAAATTCTAACCTTTAAGTTTTTAGACAGAAGCCGCGAGCTAAGTAATTTAGCAACTGAATAATAACACGCATTTCCCACCTTTAACCGGGACTTTATTTCTGCCTGGATTTATTTTTTCTTGTTATCATTGAAAAAAAAAATCTATCTATCTATCTATCTATATATATATATATATATATATGATATATTATTATATATATAATATATATATATATAGGGTAGTGTGTGCTGTTGTACAAAGATGCGACATGTACCCCTAGAGAGTTTCCCTTAGGGAAGCTAGTTTTCTAATATCCTCCTTTTAATAAATCTTCCAGTTGGCGACGTAAAGTAGGAGCGCAGACTGACGACCATCAAACTGTCAGGAGACAAATATTGCCGAGGACTTAAGGGGATCGAAGATGGAGCAGTTTTCCATTTTCCGACGCGGCTGATGTATGTTTCTTCAACTGACGTCAGGGAGAACCCTTCACAGATAAGGTTAGGTGGATCCGTCCATTTACACTCTTCCCTCGGGGCTTGACGTTTGTTATCAGAAGGAGACACTTTTCAATGTGTTTTAAAGGCTTTAGTTAAGTTTTTAATTTGTTTTTCGTTAGATAAAATATTATCAGTTCATTCTTTGTCATTTTTAATTCAGGTGGAAGAGGATTTTTTCTTATTTATATTAAAATTATCAAGATGGACAAGGGAAAATTCGTGGAGTGTAATATATATTTCATGCTGTTGTTTTGAATACATCATATGAACTGATTGTCAATCATTTATTGACAGGTGTGAATAAAAACATTTGAAGATAAAAAAAAAAAAAAAAAAAAAAAATACGATAGTTAACATGGTTGAACTTCTTATTATTATTTCGATATCAAGAATTACTTTATTCTTATTCACTTACATGTTAACATGCATAATTCTTTAATATAAAAACATTGCAAATTATTACATAATGGTTTATTATTTCCAGATAACTATATTCGGATATAGCTGTATATATAGCTTTTTATAGGTAATTAACTACTATAAAAAACAATAAATAATTAATAAAGAATGGCGTAAAATTATTATCCCAACTGGTAAATTCCATACGCTATATCTCAGCTATTTCTGAACCAATTAATTCCAATGATTCTTTTTTCGTTTAATTGGAAATTTCTCGGTATTTATATATTTATTAGTTAGGGATTGTATTAATTTGTGCCGTACTTCAAAGAAATTGGTACAGAGGGTTAATTTATGTTTTTAGTCGATTAAAAAGGTTTATTATTGAAAATATTGGGTTGTGTCACATGAAATGTTCGTTTTCAAGGTAAAGGATTTTTATTAAAAATACGATATGAAAACAAAATAATTTTATTAAAAGTATTTACCTTCTTTTTCTACACATTTTTCCCAACGTGACACCAACTTTTTTTTTATCCCCGAAATGAAAAACTCGGAGCTTTGAAGTGAAACAAAATCTGAAAACGCTCTTTTCACTTGATCATCGTTTTCAAAAAGTTTATCCTTGACGAAGTTGTCTAAATTCCTGAACAGGTTGTAATCTGTTGGAGACAAGTCGGTATAATATGGTGGGTGCGGAAGAACTTCTTAGCCCAGTTCTTTCAATTTTTGCACGGTATGTTTTGAAACATGGTGTCTTGCTGCCACTCAGTGAGATCATGAGGTACCCATGATCGAGCTTTTTTACTTTTCAATACTCATTAAATGTCTGGAAACGGTAGATGCACTTGGATTTAGTTGTGCTGAGAGTCCTTTAACTGTTTGGTAGGTGTTTCCTTCTACTGTATGTTTAAGGACATCGTTGTCTATTACGGACGGAGGTCTTCCTCGGGGCAAGTTTTCAAAGTCGGTATCCCCAGCTGAAAACTTAGCAAACCAACGGCGAATGGTCCGTTCATTAACACTCCCGTCCCCAAACGCCTTGCAAATATTTCTAGCGGCCTCTGCTGCTGAATGGCCGAGTTTAAACTCGTACAAAAATATTACTCGAAAATCGCGTGTTTCCATGTTCATATTTGGAGGTATACTAAAAAGTGGGTAATTGATTGGGAAGCTATAAAAGGTAGAGGATTAGTAACTATTTATTTATCTATTTTTTGGTCGATTACAAAGGTATATTATTAAAAATAATAAACCAAAATAAAGTAATACAACAGGTTACCACCTAACACCTAAGAGTCACAACCCTCAATATTTACTAGATATTGGTCTAAGGATTCAGAGACCTATATGCCTCAGGACTCACGGCCAGCACCGACAGTAAACCACGGTACCGCCTACTAGGAATTGAGTACCCTAATAAAGAAGGAACTCGGTTAGGTGGAGTACGATTTAGGTGTTGTGGCCGGGAGACATGTCCCTCTTGGGAAGTTTTAATCAATTCTGGTAAATCAGGGGGTTGGGATCGGGGCAAAAGTTTATGTCAGGTACAAGCCACAGTGTCCGCCGCGAGACAAACTGTTGCAGCTTTGGTCGTAAGTCCGCCGCCAACCTTGGCCCTTTCTAATCCCTGCAACTATAGTTTGTATCTTGTGACGTTTTCATGTTATAAATAAAAACGTCAATTAGTTGAACAAGTTTACTAAAACTTAGGTACTATAAGTCATTGTAATTCGAATTATATCAATTTGATTGTAATTATATTAGGAGCTATATAAACTAATATAATTTTTCATTGCCTTAAGCGGGATATTAATTCGATCCATATGTTAAATCACTGTTCAATGTTAAAAAAAAAAAAAATACGTGAGGTTAATGAAAAGTAGGAGGGTCGAGTAACAATTGGAGTAATTATTGTGATAAAGGGGTCGGTTGTGAGTGGTGGATCAAAATCGGTGATAGCTTCGTGACCAATGGGGTTTGAGAAAGTGCAAACACCGGCAAAATCATTGAGGATAAACTCATAAGTTATTATTGAACGGAAAGAGGACAAGAAAAGTTAACAAAATGAAACTTCTTGTCGTTCTCTTACTTCTAGCTCCTGGTATTCTGTGTAAAGGTTGTGTTCAATTAGATACTTTCTCATTTTACAAGGTATTTTGTAAGCTACCAACTTGTCATTTCATTTGAATTATTATTTAAATGTCAAGTTGGTATTTTAATTTGACTATTTTATTTGTATTTTAATGTAAATATAGTCTATGGATGTGTTGAAGAAGGCTTAGCAATTTGTTTTTTTTATATTATGTATAACATCAAAATTTGAAGCCTCTGTGATCAACTTTGATTCAGCATATCCTAATGGTGCTAAGCATAATGCTTTTGAGTCTGTATGTGAAGCAGCTTATTCAAAAAAATCTGGTGCGCTCAATACACGATTCTTGCTTAACTATGTTGTTTAGAATTCTTAAATCCTGATCGAGATGAAAAATTGCATTGAGTTTAGATAGGATCATGGATATTTAACAATCTATTGTATTATACTATTGTATTATTATCTAGGACAATCAGGTTTATTCGCTTTTTATTCGCTTTTACGATTTTGTGTATAATATATAATAAGAACTTATATTTAAAATATTAAAAAAATTACATTAAAAAAATATTTCAGCTCTTATCTCCTTTCATACGATATCAGAGCTAAAAATATATTATGGTTACGTTTTTGGAAACTACAAAATTAAAGGTGCTTTAGAGAAAGAAAATTTAAATTATCGGTATTTAATAAACCATTTCAGACTATTTCAATCAGAATGAAACCTAGAAGATATTAAAGCACATTAAAGTTTACATGCATAAAGCGAGTTTGATCAAGATCGCTAAAGCCGTTTTTGAGAAAAACATAATAAGGTTCAAAGTGCATGCATTTTCAGTTAGCCGACTTTGGTTAAAAAATGTATGGTTGTTTCAAAATAGAGATTTCAGTTTTGTACGACTTACACACGCGTAGACATGAACACGCAGAGACCTTAGAACTCGGACTAGGGAGACACTAAAACGTGTCAACATTAAAACTGGAATTATAATTTTTTTTTCTTAATATTTCATATTTCAAAGGTGAGTGAAAGTAAAAATGCTAGGTCAGACATAATCAACGCTTCTGCATGAATGTTCCAGACGGAAATAGAAATTGCGTGTTTGAGGGCAATTAAATGGTGAAGGTTAATGGATAATTGGAACAAGTGTCGTTTTAGTTGAGAATTGTGTAAAGTAATTACACAATTATGTGTTTATTAAACAATCTAACAAAAATAATAAAAAAATAAAATAAATAAGCTAAGCGAAGCTGAAGGCTTCCTCCACCAATCTTTGTCTCCACAGTTCAATCCTTTCGTCTAAGGTCACATCCGAGATCCGACCTGACACAATACTCCTACCTACGTCTCAGACACCTACAATTCTTTACAACGAAAATGAACTTTTGATATTGAATATAAATAATTTAATATTATTTATATTAATCTGAACTAGCTAAACATTCCGCTCAAATTCTATTTTAGATAAGAACATAAAATAAATAACGTTTTGGAAAAATAATAATTTATTTTTAAACTCACTTACAGCTTCCTTTAACAGTTATGTGTATATTAATAGTTTCATTTTCAATTTTAAAGCCATTAACTTGGAGATGATTACCTGAAAAAAAAAATAAACGATCATGAAAAACATTGTTTAATATTATTGCAATGCGTTAATAATTAGAAAACCTAAGACAACTAATAAACTACGCAGGCTAAATTACATAACATGAAGTCAAGCTCATAAAAGTGAAATAAAGATATCTACCAAAGATTTAAATTGCAGTAGATTAGATTTATAACATAAAATAAAATAATATCATAACAGAAAATTCTATAATCAAACAAATAGTTCAAATATTAGATAAAATAAATGTATAATCAAATTTATATAAAATAACAGTTATTTACGGAAGAAGATAAATTAAATGAATCTAGATTTATTTGTATTTATATTTTTTTTTTTGTTTCATCACACATATTTAGTTAAATATGTTTGGACCATCTAAGGCCATAGTCTTCACAATATTAATTTTAGTATTTTTACTATACAACTTATTGTTCTTTAATCTTTAATTTCATTCAAGCCTGACGGCTAGGAGATTCGTCTCAAAATTATGGATTTATCAACAATAAAATAATTTTTATTTACAGATTTTTTATCCATCTATAATCATTAAAAGTCAGATTTTAAGATAAAATTATATTTTAATATAGATTATTTATGTATTTTTCTAGTATTTATTTTAAGAATCAAAAGTCGAGAGATAGTCCGAGGAGTCTATTGGAGGATTGTGTTAGGTCTGATATCAGGGCCTTGGACTTGGACGGTAGACATTTAATGAATTAGTATAGGCAACAATTGATCGTTGATTTCCAAAAGGTTTCTTATATTCTTTCTATGGAATTTTAAAGGAAGCCCGAAAATCTCTTATTACTACATTATCAAACCAACTTATTTGATTATTTTCGCATTAAATTTAGAATTGCGTTTTTTACTATATTATTAACACTATTTAAAAGTTATTATACGAAATGTTTTAGTATGATTAGGAACGAAACTAAGTGCGAGATTAGTACTTTTCAAATGTAATGGCACTTTTTAAAAACGCATTTTTGAATGACTTTATTGTTCATTAGATAAAAACAAATAAAATATCTATTTCGTAAAAAAAATGTCCTTTAGTACCAGTTGGAAATCAACGTCTCAATTGGTGGTATTAGGGTCCAACGTTAAGAGTTTCCATAGTTTTACTATAATAATATCGAAAATCTTTTGTGTCCTTTGGTAGTTGGTCAGTCAAGTATTTTAAAATCACGCTAGTAAGTTATATAATAAAAATCTATTGATATATTCATATAAAAATTTATATATACAAGTTATATCTCTATTGATTACACATAAATATTTTTTAAGTGTCTCGGATTTGTTTTATTTTTTTAACTTCGATTTTAAAGCTTAAGCTATGGAACATTCATACCAAGGTTCTGGAGTTATGAAACGCAACGCTGTTAAATTTTTTACGATACCCGAAATCGCTATCGTCCCCAAGGCTTTTTATGGTTAGGCAGTAAATTCTTTTGAAAAAAAAAAAAAAAATGTTATGAAACGGTTTAAAGGGCAGGAGCCCTACCTGGAGCTTATGCATTCCTAAATAGTTTCTAATGTTGAGACGCCTTGAACTTTGATGACGATTTGATTCGGTTACCTCATCGTAAGTGTTACCCGGGATCAATGACATTTCGTGAAGTCTAGGATAAGAGTCTCACAACTTCGGTTTGTTAATTAGGTCTAATAAGGTTTTTTTTTTTTTTTTTTTTTTTTTTTTTTCTAAAATCTACTTCTTTTTACATTCGGAGAGATATATTTAGTCTATCGAGTATTTCTCAGCAAGATATATTTATAATCTAATAGATTAGATTTTTTTTTTAACTGAATCCTTTTACTGATTAGTTTTTTGTTTTTTTCAGGCATACAATATGAATCCAGAAGGTGGTATGTATTGCAATAGATTTTGTATGTACATTTGGATTAGAAAGTACATGACTATTTATTTTATATCTGTGGCGGTCGTGAAAAACTGGATAATTCGTATTTTATCAAATAAGAGTTAACTCCACGTATCGCTTCCTCAGACCGTCTCCCACGTCGTGTTAAATTGGTTAAAGAAATTTCTTGGTGGAAGAAAATTCAGGTGGAAAGTAAGCTGTATGTTATTACCCTATTTTGGGTATTACGTAAATTTTAAGTCGCTCTACCTGTAAAATGAAAATTTTTGACTTAACCACTTATTCACGACCGCCACAGATATTAAGTACTTTTTTTTTTAATCATGACGAATTCGTTTGTTATTTTAACAAATTGCATTTTTATTCCTAGCAAAAATATGTGTATAATTACAAGTATCTAATATTTAACCTCTATCTACTTATTGAAACATAATCTTCGACTTCTTAATAATATATATTCATTTTAGAATAAAAATATTTGTTTCTTTGTTTTTATTACTTAACCTTTTTTTATAATAAATTTATAGCATTTTAATATCTCATAGCATTTTAAAGGATATGTCACCTAATTACCTGTATTTCCTGATACAACTATTATTTTGGCAATCAACAAAGCCATAAACATAAAATACGGTATAGTGAGCTTAACATTTAAATTTTCTGGTTGTCTAAATTACAGTGACCCTGTAATGGGTGCATTTATTTATACGTCTACTATCTGGCTTTACAACGCCTATTATTATCACATAACATTAGTAAATATGTTTTTATCAATTAATTTTATTCGGTTTTCATCGCTGTCAATTACCGTTTACAATTTTGTGCGTAAGATAATCATTTTTAAAAACGCTTAACAACGGTATATTATATATCTAAATTACTGTTCTTATGCACAAAACACAAAAAATACACTAATAAAATATTTTTGCTCTTATCATCTTTAATAGGATATCAAGTTCGTCCAACTTATATATTTAAGATGGTAATAAAGTTAGTGTTTTGAAGCAACAAAATAAAAGGTACATTAGAAGAAGGAAATTTAAAATATTGGCACCGAAGCGCTGTCAAACTATTTTAATCAGAATGGAACATTCATGATATACCTTGATTTAATCAAGATCGTTAAAGAGGTTTTTAAGGGGATCGTAAAAAGGTGGATGCTTGGTATAAAGTAGCACGGTTAGACCATTACAGTTAAAGGTTACTTAAATATCTCAGGCATATAGTTGTCTTTAATATGATATTTTGGTTTTGTGGACTATTTTTTTCCGTGCTCGACTTACCACACAGACACAGACCTTTTTGCAGGACTTGGTCATTTGGACCCTAAAACGTGTATTTCCGTTGAAAACTGGAATTAAAAAATTTTCTCGATCGCAATAATTTATTTCATATAAACGTAAGTATAAGTAATATGAAGGTTACTTGAGCGTTGTTTTTACTTTTATTTTACCCTACGCGTTACATTGATAAATCACCCTTCTACTTGACAGGGAAGTCGTCGATCCAACAAGACTTGTTAAGAGCACATGATTAACGTTCCATAAAAACTCTTGTAGTGACACCGCCTAACCCCGACCTGGGAGGACGCCAGGCGACGAAGCTAGCTCCAATCAATCACATCAGTAAAAATACTTCGGTCCGTGACGAAGGCAGGAAGACGCGAGGAGCAGGCATGGCGGGAGGAAGCAGCCGACAATTGGGCTAACAGACTGCATCCGTCCCCCCGTCAGTCTCCGGGTTTTACCCCCCTCTCAGTCTGGTCGTAGCCCCACGAACAACGGCTAAGCAGGGATGCTTTCAGCTAATATCAGCAATAAAACACTTATGTAATGTATGCGACATTGTTTAAAAATAATTAACTTATTAACAGACCTTTTTTATTATCACCTTTTTAATATACAACACACAATGACTTAAGTTTTATTGTTAAATTAAATCATGTTTTACTATACACAGCACCCTTTCCTTAATCCTCGGAAAGCTTTTCACCGCACATCATCATCGCCCACAGTTGTTGGAATGTGGAGATAAAGAGGTGCTGGATCCCTCGTTCGCAACCTTCGGCCCATAAGCAGCTGATTACGCGAATATTCAAGCCCTGACAGAGGGGTTGTCCGTTATTCTTGAATGGCTTCATAAATGTCTCTTGAATAAACCGATTTATTGATTATTTTTCTAGCGATGCCTAGTCCCTCTTCAGACAGTTCATTATTACACCTTGGATAGTTTGGGCTTGATGTTGGAATAGTAAATCCCAAACGTTTTGCGAAAGCTGCCATTTCGGGACTGCTGAATTTGGTTATTATCAAAACCTGCAACTTCCGGTGTGCCATGGTTACTGAACAGAAGTTTTAGTTTTTTGATTATTTCTGATGATGTTTTGTTCTTCAGTGGTATGATGTCAAGCTCTCTTGAGTAGTAATCATAAACTGCTAGAAACATTTTCGAATTACACTTGCCAAAATCCATAATAATAATTTGAAACTGGAATTTCGGTAATTCAGACTTTATAAGGGGCTCTGGGTTTGTTACATTATAAAGTTTGGCATGTTTTACAATAATTTATAAAATTGGCTATATGCTCTGACATATTAGGCCAATACGTTAGACCTTTGATACGAGTGACGGTTTTGTTTATTTCAAGATGAGCTTTAGAATGAATAATCCTGATAAAAAAGAAGTCTCAGACTTGAAGGTATAATTATTCTTTCATTATAAAAGAAAATTCTACTATTTTCAGTGAGATTGTCCCGAAGTCCATAAAACACCTTTATTTCACGTTCCAAACTCTTATGTGCTCTCTCTCAGCACCCTTTCCTTAATCCTCGGAAAGCTTTTCACCGCACATCATCATCGCCCACAGTTGTTGGAATGTGGAGATAAAGAGGTGCTGGATCCCTCGTTCGCAACCTTCGGCCCATAAGCAGCTGATTACGCGAATATTCAAGCCCTGACAGAGGGGTTGTCCGTTATTCTTGAATGGCTTCATAAATGTCTCTTGAATAAACCGATTTATTGATTATTTTTCTAGCGATGCCTAGTCCCTCTTCAGACAGTTCATTATTACACCTTGGATAGTTTGGGCTTGATGTTGGAATAGTAAATCCCAAACGTTTTGCGAAAGCTGCCATTTCGGGACTGCTGAATTTGGTTATTATCAAAACCTGCAACTTCCGGTGTGCCATGGTTACTGAACAGAAGTTTTAGTTTTTTGATTATTTCTGATGATGTTTTGTTCTTCAGTGGTATGATGTCAAGCTCTCTTGAGTAGTAATCATAAACTGCTAGAAACATTTTCGAATTACACTTGCCAAAATCCATAATAATAATTTGAAACTGGAATTTCGGTAATTCAGACTTTATAAGGGGCTCTGGGTTTGTTACATTATAAAGTTTGGCATGTTTTACAATAATTTATAAAATTGGCTATATGCTCTGACATATTAGGCCAATACGTTAGACCTTTGATACGAGTGACGGTTTTGTTTATTTCAAGATGAGCTTTAGAATGAATAATCCTGATAAAAAAGAAGTCTCAGACTTGAAGGTATAATTATTCTTTCATTATAAAAGAAAATTCTACTATTTTCAGTGAGATTGTCCCGAAGTCCATAAAACACCTTTATTTCACGTTCCAAACTCTTATGTGCTCTCTCTCAGCCATTTCTTAGATAATTTTGAAGCTCATTAAAGTTTTCATCCTTAGATTATACTTTTCAATAGCAATTGAATGATAAATAAAGGCTTGCTTTCATTTAAGCCACTTTGTTGCTATAGCGCCACTGAATTGGAGAGGCAATAATCATAAATTGTTACTATTCATCTTCAACGGACCCCACACTTGACACCATGTAAAGTGTGCGACCTTGTTATTAAAGAATTCACTTATTAACAGAAAGACGTTTTTTTATTATCACCTTTTTAATACACAACACAAGAAATAAGTCTTATAATTGAATTAAACTATATTTTTTACTATTTACAACCCTTAATCAGGACTTGTTAGATTCAAGGTATGATTGCTGGGAAATGAAAACAATACTATCAATACTAAAATCTATAGTGATAGTGGTTATCTTGTTTTCTCGAGCATATATATATATATAATATATTCCGCTAGTACAACAAGCTAAACCTTTTTTAGGTAAAAACGTCAATATAAAGCTTATCCACGTCCGCGCGGACCAGTTAAGATAAATGTGGCTAGTTCTACAATTATATTAAGACAAAGGAAACTGGATTAACCCCTAGCTCAAGGGGTTCAAACAAAATCTCGTAGACTCAAACCCAGACTTAAGCAAGACATCCTCTTGTATGTATTTCTTATCAGAACGCTTTTTATGTACCATAAAATTTCAGTTTTTTTTTTATATTACAATTTTTTTTTCACTTTTAGGGGTAGGGCCAATACTATTCCCAAATAGTATACTTCCCTTCCGTTAACGAATCCTGTCCAACGAACCTCTTGTAATGCCACGATGTATAAATGGTACCACATAACTTCATTTCCGATCGACTTTAGCCCACCTGATTTGTTGGACCCAGTGAAGAACTAATTCCGAAAAAGCTGAGATTCGCTGAACCGGCTTGTGGACCTCATATTAGAAATGAAAAACATTTCCCCTAATGTTTGTTATTGTAGCTATAACAGCTTCTAAGCAAACTCATAAACACTATACTAATATAAGAATGAGTTTTATTTTTTACTTACTATAAAGTATGTAGTAATGGGAAGTATTTCCTGAATATAATATAATAGACATGTTTTTAGTTTTCTGGATTCCTAAAGAACTATTCTCTCAACTCAAAAATGAAAAGATATGAAATATGTTTTCAAGTTTCATTATGTAGTTTAAGTTACATAATTTGTGCTTTATACTACTTATATACAACCGTTTGTATAAACAAAGTAGGTACCCGAAAATAAAGCAGTTGAGCATGTCCATATCATCTCCTTGCCCTCCCAGGTTCTAGGAACAGTTCTTTTTCTGACTTCATAGACAGAACAAATCCTTGCCCTGCCTCAACATGGCACGGACAATATATAATCACATATTACTGGATAAATCTATCGTTCATAATCATCCATTGATTCTTTAATAATTTTTGAATCATAAAACAATATACTTTTTATCAATTAATAATATCAAATTTCTGGTTCTGAAATCCTAAAATATCTGACAGCTTTTCTATGAATTACTATACAGGATTGCTGTACTCGTTCATTGTCCAATCCCTATTGTTTAGAAACAACTATATTCTTTAGCGATTGTAACATTCAACTCTTACAAGATTCAGATGGAAAGTTCGTGTTTAAATAGAAACGGTCCGAAATCTGGTGTAACTGAACTGAGAGAGAGAAGTTAGGGTTAGTGGGCTTTGGGTGCGGTTTGGTGGCGGGCAGGGTCCATTGGCCATCGGGTTATTTCCTTTGCCGGGGGCAAATACGCATAGTTTCCACGGTTTGAAAGCGATTTAGCACACATTGTTAAAATGTTGAACTAATAAAAAAAAACTTGAACATCAACTAGAATAATTTTTTATAACGTTTGATCTTAATTTGGCGTTTGCTGTAGTAACGTGTTTTATAATTATTTATAATTTTAGGATAATCATTTTAGGCATTTGTTTTTTGCTAATTCTATAATTTAAGCTTTTATGGTGCTATAACTGCTTTTATACTGAAGAGACACGAGCTCCGTACTTTTACATTCCGTAACCTTCTTGATTTCCGAATGTTCTTTTTTAATTTTAAATTTACGTTGGACGTTATTTTCGATATTCTTAAACGGGTCATTTGTGGTTTAGTGGCTAGCATCCAGAAGTATCTAGCTCCTTTTTTGTTAACAAGGTGCTCCAAGCTTATCCGTTTTTTAAGGCAGCGTTACAAGAAGACGACAATTCGTGAGACTTAGTGATAGTGAATTATCATACAATATCATATACTTTCAACGTATACAAAAAAGAATTACCGTATGTTCGAATAAAACTTTATCATTTATTTTTTAAAAGTTCATTATAAATAATGTTTAATTTTTTAATATGGATTTTCTACTTTTAAAAAATAAAACGTAATAATCTAGATATTTATTCCTCTAAAATCCCTCCCCTACCTACCTCTTTATGAAAAAAGTCATGATTTCATGATGTGTATGTTACACTTGTTTGTTTTGATAAAACATTATCATTTATATACGTCTTTATATACATATTCTCTCACTGTGTATCGCTAGCTTAATTTCAAAAGAGATTGATAATCTTGAAGCATCTAGTTACTAAAAAAAGATAACGTTCGATTAGCCAAGTATAAAAGGGTCGTTAAATGAAGAAACATGCTAAATATCGTACATCTTAAACCTTGTACATCCTCATCATTAAATAGTTTTGTATATTCTAAATTTTAAGATTTTTAATCGAATTTTACCATGGTAAAAACTTTATTTAAAAAAAAAAAACTGTTACTAAAATGTGAATATACAGGTATTTTAAAAACTTCAGAATTTTAATTCCAGAAATAGGAGTTCGAATAAGAGCTTAGAGAATAGGATGAATTCGGCAGCAAACAGAACCGGGAGATGGTGAGAATATGTGTGTAATACGAAGCGCGATAGAGAGGACCCCCTAAGCCTAGTTATCTCCTCTTGACGTGTCGAATGGTCCCTGCCATGCTCTGACATCTCCTGATGGTATCATTAACTCCCCCCAGGAAGGAAAGCTTTGCAAAAGATACAGCAAAGGGCTGAGTGGGGAGATGATCTGATTACAACAAAATGCTAAGCTAAAATGTTGATAACTAAGGATGTATTAAATTAAACAAAATTTTATTTAATAAAAATAATAGAAAAAGAAATCCCCATTTGGATCTGCTGCTCAACTTTGCTGAGTTGCTATGAGTACACAGCATACCGTATCAATCCTATTCCTAGACAATTTCAAAGAAAAAATATAGATAGATAATGCCAAATAGAAATACATGGACATTACTCATTTCGAAATTTATCATGGACATAAATAATAATCAATATCTATATATAAAATGATAACGGAATTTCGGTTTCCGCGTACTCCCTCTAAACCACAAAACGGATTTTGATACGGTTTTCACCTCCATTTAGCTCATTCTTTCCTGAAGGTTTATCAGTAAAATAAATTGATATTAATTATGAACAAAAGAAATAGTACAAGTTATTATAAAATAGTAGCTAGACTATAAACATATGAACATGTGTCATTGGTGAGGAGGGAGTTTATCACTGTTGTACAGGATCGTGCAAGTTTTATTCTTCCATAAGATTTAAGAAACAATATTACGAACCGAATCGTAACTAATGTGTTAACATGAATGGTAAGTTGTTACAAATCTATAAACTAACATTCTAATTTAATTATTTCAAATTTAATAGTATTTCATGAAAACGGATGTTTCACTTTAAACTGAATGGAATCCCTATGAAAACTTAATATAACTTTTAAAATGTGATTTAAACAGTTTGAAATATAAAATATTGATTAACTCAGTAGTATAGGAACCTTTGTTATATCTATTTGTGTTTGGAAACATACACTGCTATTATGTTCTCTTTAATTATATTTCTGAGTTTATAATTTCTTTTTAATGTTAGACAAACCTAATGCATTATTTAAAACTTAAAATAACAACACTAAACAGTTTTATTTATTGTTTTAAAGATATATTTGCTAAAAAATTGGAGTTTTGAAAGAGTTGCGGAATAGATGTTTTACTAGTTATGTAGAAGAATATATAAACATCCGGATTGTAAAACTTCTGGTATAAAATTACACGATTCAACCTTTTAATTTTTTACTAATTATTGTTAATTAATTTAATTATTAATTGACATAAGTATAATAATAATAGAGGGTTACATAGTTGACCCTTTGTTTAATATGAAGAATGAGATGATTCGGGTGGCGGGCAAAAAAGATTAGAGAATAGTGAAAAACTATACATTAACCAATGTAACGGCCCACGTTGCGGGGCATCTTCAGGGCTAAAATAATATGGCGTAGTTTAGATGTTTGTCAAATAGCAGTTTAACATAAAACAACATACAATATAAACGGAAATATAAAATTATAAAATAATGTGTAAAAATAAAATACAAGAACAAAAAAGGAAGTAACATAAACTATGTTATTTATTTAACATTAGCTGATGTAAAAATGAAAAAAGAATATATTTAACAATAATAAATAGGGTGATATAAGGTTAACCAAACATAACAAATGACACAACCATCCGAAATAATAATATAGAAAATAAAAATTAAATATGCAATAATGATAGTGTATTAATTAAACAGGAAATAAGATAATAAAAGAAGTATAATGTTAAAATATATAATAATAAGTAGAAATAGAGTAATGGAAAGTAAAATAAAAATAAATATAATAGCCAACACCTCTTTTCGTGTTAATGTTAATTTTCTTTTATTCTAGTACCACTTATAATTATATATATATTGATATATATTCAATTAATATTAGATCTCCTTTATACTTTACATTAACTTTTAATTTTATATATTTTTGTTCTCTTTATTATACTTAATATATACTTTTTATTTTATATTATATTATTTTATTTTGTGTAGTTTATATGACATTTGTTATCTTTGATTACATATTTTTACAATATGTATTTACCATCTCACGATTAACTCAAGTTAATATATTAGTTAAATTATTTATCAGTTTTTATTACTTGCTTTTTGGTTCTTTTTTTGTTTTAATAATATATATTTCTGTTAGTTATATTACGATGTTATTTAGGAAACACGTACACTGATCTTGCTATTTTTAGCCTTAATGAACACCAACCTCGTGGGTCGAATCGTTGGTAAATAAATAATGATTTTTTTTTCATATTATCACCGGAATCATCCAATCCTTCATAAAATAATAATTATTTAAAGTTTGAAGGCAGTTTCGAAGAGTTATGCTCATTTTAATGACGAAGGGAAAACGCGATGTGTATTCCTGGAGAATATCTTCCAGTCCCCAGGGACTGGAGGATTCGCTCATTGCCATACCCATGAATACAAAGGCCTCCTAATGCGGACACATGAAGCGGTTCTCCGGGCAGCATACTAAGAGGAAACGCAATAGCTAGTCAATGAAAAGGCTCCATGAAAATTCTTCCATAACCTGGCGAAATTTCGGCCATAGGAGGTTATTGAATAAAGACAGAAGTAAGAGAGGGTTGGAGGATATAAACAACTGGGCAAACTCATGAATAATTATGAAGGTCCCTTAGACAAGAGGCGATAGTGAGGACTTGTTTTTCGAATTCCAATCCTAGGAGTCAGGTCTATTTTCCTTTAAGTTGAGGGAATTGATATTACAAACAATCTCAAAATAGCTTCTTAAACTACTGAGCTTTGCATATGACCGTGGTAAATATGTTAATCGTAGTGTTTTCTTCAGCTTAGCGAATGGCCCTGCCTTTATTTTTATAAAAAAGAGCTTCTTTTTAATTTATTATTTTCTAAATAAAAAATAAATAAATAAAAGGAACACTTCAAGAAAAAACAAGATCAAAATTTACTCAAGGAAAACATATTGAGTAAAAACAGCAAAACCAAAACAAAAAAATCTGGTGCGGGCAACACACGACTTTCACTTACCTCCATTTTAAAAGTCGATTAAAGAATTTCCAAACACAGTTAGAGATAAAAATTAGTGAAACTATAAAGAATTAATTAAATTGGATTTCTATAGAAACATGTGTTTTATTAAAAAATCAATTATATTATCATCTAAAATAATCAGTTAGTTTTATCGGCTTTTCGTCACTCTTAATTAACTTTTATAAGCTTGTGTAGTAGATAATATTTTTTTCTAAAATCTTTAGCTTTCCAACGACATATTACAGTTCTTATGTTCAAAAACAAAAAATTGCATTAAAAAATATTATTCCTATTTTTTCCTTTACATGGGTATCGAATTCATTCAATTTATATATTCACCTGTTTTTCATCAGTGATAACAAGATAATCTAGTTATTTTTATAGAATCAACAAAATTAAATCAACAATCGGAATAAAACCTACATAATATTAAACCGTTTCGATGATAGTAACCATGATTATGTCAGAAAAAAGTGATATTTCGTGATGATCTTTTTTTGAATGGCCGACATTTTGTAATCCACCCGTTTTGAGTTGGGAGAGGTGTATTTTTTTCTTTAGTATGATTTATGCTTTGCATAAAACATACTAAAACTTTGGTAAAATGGGTTGCATTTTACGTTGCTGGTTCACGGACTATTCAGGGTTAAGTCAAACAAAAGTTTTATTTTATATAATGTATTAATGTGCGGAAGGTCACAATTGGTCATGTTCTAATATAATGTTGAAAGTTAATACATATTTGAAATAAATAAATGCACTATAGGCGCATTTTTTAATTAAATTTTATTGAATTCCTATTCCATGGTATTTATATCATGAGGTTTTATTTTACAATACGTCAATAAATTCAATATGATTTGACTAAATTCGAAGAATATCATTAGTCACGTAGCGAAGGACGAACCCATCATAAAAATTATTAACGTGCATATTCTGATTTCAGACTAATCCTTGTAAAAGTATACAACATTTATAAATAAGTATACAATTTAATAATAACAATAAGTATAAGTTAATTGGTTATATTTCGATATCAGTATATATAAATTTAATTCTTCAAAAGCCAATTACATTTAGATAATAATTAAGCTGAAACTGAAGTCAATGAAGGTGAAAATTATAAAGGTAATACGGGTTCTTGAAAACATTTTATATTTATCTGTTAAATATTTTTTTTTTTTTTATGTTATTAACTGATCAATTCAAAAACTTCATACCAGAAGGTTAAAATTAGTACAATTACAATAACCCCTGAAGTATGAATATAACTAATAAATGAAATAACGTAATCATGGAAGTAACTATCGTATGTAAATATAGGTAATGCATGCGAGATCAACAAAAGAACAATATGTAAATAACAATTTTCCACAAACATTGGTTATTTGTTATATTGGTCATATTGCTGTGTTTATGAGAAAAATAATATTAACTTTTATCTAGTCTTTACTGATTTCGTCTAGAAGCGTCTTGAAACACTTAAAAAACAAGTAGTTTAAAATCTTGAAAGAAGAAAGTAATAAATGCGAACTAAGACAAACAAACTCGAAGGAAGGAAGTGTGAAGCGTAGGTAATTATGCATGATGACATAAATTAACTGAACAAGGGCTCAACTAACACGCCGTCAGAAATTATGAAGTTATTATGAATTATAAATTATGGCGCAAAGTAAAATTTTGGTCTCAAAACAGATTAAGAGTTGGAAGATAGAGGGATAGCATACTTTTCTTCATAAATTGAAGTAATGGTAAATTATCTCAAATTCTATTTTTTTTTTTTTTTTTTTTAATTGTGCGCAACACACAGATTACCCAGTTGTTAAGGCTCTTCAAGAACTTTATTATAAATTTGAAAAACATACAGTTTTATTAGAAGAATTTTTTAGGTTAATTAATATAACATTAGGTTAATTAATATAATGGGTTCCGTCACATTGCGGTATTGTGGGAAACGAAGTTGCCGACAGAGAAGCAAACAGGGCGAGACTGAATGAACCTGCGACTGAAAATGTGAACATAACAACAGCAGAAGATTGGAAGAGGCATTGAAGAAAGCTCATTACTAACAATTGGAATACTAAATGGGCTACTTCCAGTACTAAGCTGAAAGAGATAAAGCAAGATGTATCTCCTTGGACCACATCATGCAGAAAAAGTAGAAAGGAAGAGGTAGTGCTAGCAAGGCTGAGGATAGGACATACAGCCTTTATGCATGGATATTTAATGAGAGGCCTGGATCCGCCATTCTGTGATACATGTAACACAACACTGACCATAAAACACATTGTAACATCATGCACACTGTACACTGACACCAAAACAAGACGTAACATACCTCCAAACTTAAAAGAAGCGCTAAGAAATGATGAGGACACAATTTTAAGACTTTTTGAGTTTTTTAGAGACATTGGTCTGTTATACTCTATATAATGCTAATGAATCAAGACCTTCTAATGACCCGAAAGGGTATTTGCGGAATAACAATTAAATAAATAAAACAGAACAAAATGTTTGTGGACAAAAAGTATTCAAGTTTTAAAATGACCGTATTCGTTACTTTGCATTACCTTAGAAAATTTAAAATATCAGTATTTAAGTTATTCAGATTATTTCAATCAGAATGAAACGTACGTTATATTAAAGCACATTAAATTTTACATCGATTTAGCGAGTTTAATCAAAATCTTTAGATACGAAAAAATCCTAAAGAGTAACGAAATGCATAGTTGAAGTAAAAGTTCTGGCTTACCCATTTTGATGAAAAAATTGCTTTAACATCTCAAGCATACCTGCTTCTAAATTATGAAATTTCAGTTTTATACGTTTCGTTTTCGATCTATACTTTACATACGCAGAGGTCTTTTTGTGGAACTTGTTCATTTATACTCTGAGGACTCTAAAACGTATTCCCGGTTAAATCTCAAGTTCAATACTTTTCATAATCCCAATACATTCTTGTCATATATATATATATATATATATATATATATATATATATATATATATATATATATATATATATATATATATATATATATATATATATATAGTTAAGTAAAAGTAAAATATGTTAAGACTGAACAATGTAGGAACTTCGATAATCATTTTCATTAGTCTTATCAATATTTATCATTTTTATAACTCATTGAAATAACATAAGAATCACATAAGCATCAATTCACCTTTTTTTTTTTTTTATTTAAGTTTGTATTAAATTATGAGGTATGCATCTTTCATGCCACCATACTTAGTATGAGTGCTAATTTAGAAACTGGAAAATCATTTATATGAGGAACAAACCTTAAGTACGTCAGACTCTGTACGTCTTTTAGATCCAGTAAACACTCAGAATTGTATTGCTGCATTGCCTATATTGGCTACAGTATTGACTGTCCCTTTTCTTCTACTCCGAAGGTTATTGATAGAAAAGTAAGAGTATCAGAAAGTGATTTTATTAATATTTGGGTATCTACTTAATATAGGTTGAGTAAGGTCTAAGTGTTTCTTTCTAACTATATGATAATTATGAATTTATAAAAACTCTTTATAAATAATTAAAAATTAGTATATTTGAACAATATAGCTGGCCCTATGTTAATATTTGTTTTGAGACTGTCTATATTATGAAAATATATTTATATTTAAATATATATTTAATTTTTTTATTTTGTTATTTGCCTCTACCCTACAGGGTTAAGGGCAACTGTGGTTTTCTATATTTGGTTGTAATACTTAATTTCTTTTAAATAATTCAGTAACTTTTTCACCTTGTCTTCATCATTATTCAATATATCTTTTAGGGTTCCTGTTAGTTATATATCACGTATGTTTCGAAAAGGGGACACTCTAATAATAGATGCTGAATAGTTTTTGCATAACTTTTAACTTAAAGAAAATGTTATAATAAAAAATTAAATGGTTCGGGAGACATCTGTCTAAACACGTTTACTCTCATATAGACAATTTTATTTATCGGCCATCTTTTATCTTCTCTGGTACACATGTTCGAATGCTCAGACAGTCCAAATAGGGAGTGCTATTTTCAGATCTTGAAGACACATCTGTTTTCGGTACCAGCGCCTTCGAGTCACACAAGACATTATTCTATTAACGAAAGTTAAAAAAATTTGATAATAGTAGAGGCAATATTGCACAAATAATATCTTAATTATATATTTGTATAATATCCAATTTATTGGTTTTCAGTACAAATGCTAAAGACAAGACAAGGAAATTTAAAGAGCTATTTATATTTACATATGTACATTTCCTAACACATTTATATATGTTACACATACCATAATTTACATCAGACAGGCTAATACATGGGCAAGTTTGATGGTTGGAGCGAAATTATGTTCGAGTAACAGATTTTTCCTTTAATTTCGGGTATCCACCTCATAGACTTTGAATAATAAAAGGAGTGTCTCTCGGCCCAGTTGACATAAAAGAATTACAATCTAGGCCAAGTTCGACAAATTTTAACATTGGTAAGCAAAGTCTTAGTTGATTAGTGTTAGTTCTAGCTACTTAGGTAAATGTTGTTGTTTTTTTTTTTGTGTCTTTTATTTTTGGAGTTGAGTTTTAATTTTGCATCTGAAAAGTTGTATCACTTTAACATATGAAATATACAGTAAGAGAAAGTATTGCGATCGTAAAAGTTATCGAATTTTAGTTTTCAAAGGAAATACACGTACCTTTTTACGATTTTCTCAAAAACGGCCCCAATGATTTAGATTAGATTAGCCTTTTCGATGTAAAATTTAGTGAGCTTTAATATCATCTAGGTTTCATTCTGATTAAAATAGTCTGACAGGTCTTAAATGCCGATTTTTTTAACTTTCTACCTCTAACGTACCTTTATTTTTTTAGATTCCATTTAAATAACCATATCTTCTTGTTATCATTAATAAAAAACAGGTAAATTTACAAGTTGAACGAATTCTATATCAAACTAAAAAAAACTGTATCAACTAACTGTATTTGAAAATTGTTTAATCGATCTTAACAACGTAGGGAAGTGAAAGTCGTGTGTTGTCCGCACCGGATTGTTT
Organism: Piezodorus guildinii; assembly: GCA_023052935.1. Lineage (NCBI taxonomy): Eukaryota > Metazoa > Arthropoda > Insecta > Hemiptera > Pentatomidae > Piezodorus > Piezodorus guildinii. The sequence goes on from CM041293.1 coordinate 40,538,607, forward strand.
TTGTCATACAGTGAGTAATTAGGAATATTTATGTTTGCTGTACACTCTAAACATGATCTGTTTGCAGTTCAATGTAATTTTAGCTGTCATTTGCTTCTAAACTAAGCTAGCTGTTGGTATCTGTCGAGCATATTGATCATTGAGATCATATCATTGAGATCCATTTTACAAAAGCCTTAGCATCGCTGGTGGGTATCGACAAACAAATTTTCTCCGCCGATGATCGGGGATCAGTAACTCAGTTAGCAGACCCCCCTCGCTTTAATCAAATATACAAGAGTTAGAGCTAATAAAATAATCGACGGGACTCGATTGCAGGACCGTTCGGGGGCGAGAGGTAGACCAGTGGGGTGGGGGAGTTAGGATCGGAGGGGGTGCAGGAAATGGAAATTAAAACCAGGATGACAGATCCCCGCAGCATCCTAATTTGCTAATGGTAGAAGCTCTGTTTATCGCTGTCGTGGTTAATTACGTCTAGACCCATAGGGTGGGAGGAGGGGTTTATGGCCGTGCGTAGCCCTGCCCACACCACTCCCCATAAAATTCGGAGACTGCTTGGGAGAGGATTTGACTTTACTGCTCCGCTTTATTGGTTAAAGATCACCTTCTCATTACGCTCCTACGCCGGCGAAAATGGACTAAGTTATGTTGATTGCACCATTTACAAGTACACCGTATAAGGCCTTTTTATAGATTTTCTATGTTTTTTCTAAAGGTTCTTCAGTTAAGGATATTAGGAAAACATTATCCAACATCGACTAAGTAATAGACAATACACTAGTAATACACTTTGCTATCATCTACGTTAATTGAATTTACAGGTGAGATAATCGATTTGCAATACTTTACTTTTCCAGAATGTGCGTTCTAATCTACCAAATCCATGAAAGTTGACTTATATGTACGTAGGCTGTTCAAATCTACGTCTCACTCTCCAGCTACCAGGGCAGTCCGAGTTGTTTAGCGAGGCAATCAAAATTTGCAGGAAAAAACGTCAAGCAACCATATTCACACCCGTCAGGCCCTGCTTTCTTTAACAGTAACAAAAGTCCATGTCAGAACAATGCGTGTTTAATCTTTAGTTAGAGCTATAAGTGTAGTTTTTGGCTTCTAAATGTGTTTTCCCTTTCCAACCTTCTACCAGCAGTCAGTTTGCTGTGCACGATATTTTGCTGATCCAATCAATGCCCTTCTGCCGTTCAGCATCACTTCCTCTATATAACCAGTAGGCATATAGATTTCTTTTCAGAGCTAAGTAGCATAGTGCATGTGTTTGTTTTCTGTGCGACATTCTCCCAGATCTATGTTTAGCAAAGCAGTTTATAAAATGATTCAAAAAAGTTATAAAATGAGGATTAGCGTTTGGACTATTCTCTGACATATCCCCAATAACATACATCCAAATCTAATGGTCACTTCAAGTTTCCATCCATTAATGAGATTAGGGGTAAATAGAAACCAAAGGATACTAAGAAATTAAAAAGAAAAAAGAAACATACACGCAGTGTTCTCCAATAATTACCTAATCGGGAAGTTAAGAAGGTAAAATAAAAGCTTCGGATGTCTTTCTTATTTTCTCCATTCTCGTTATCGAAGTGTTTGAGTTAAATTGAAAACTGTTGCTGCTTTTCGAATGAATAAGAAATCGTTCCGAAGATACAAACTAACTCATCGCCGGGAATAATGAACCCGTTGTTGTGGAAGAAGCTGCATTAATCTTTGAAGAAGGTGGAGGGCGACAGAGCGAGGATGCACGCGCTGCACCACAACCCGATGTGCAAGAACCCCTTTGTAGTTGTTGTTATTACAGGAGGATGCTCGCTGACAATGGGAGGGGACCCTTAGCAAAGTAACTCGGGCACAATGCCTTCCCCGGGAGACCTCAGCAACAATAGTGGTTTGTCGGCTTGTCTTGTCGTCATCAAAAGATAAGTGCATTAAATGCTTGGGATTGTTTGCTCCCATTCGCCTCTGCTTGTACAAAAACATCATAAGTTCCCTTCGAAGTGAAACAGAAGTAATGTTATTTTCTTTTTCTACGATAAAATTACTCAAAAACCACTAACTATATGCTCAAATTTGCACATAATAATCAGATGTAATGTTATATCTTTGGAATTTTCGCGAGTAGGTACTATCTATAAATGATTTATTTTTCTTTTTTTAGGGAGTGGTGTGGTATAGTGTATAAAGCACTAGCCTACCCTTCTCCGATTCCCAGGCTAGAACTCAGATTATTACACAGTTAAATATACAGTACAGATTATTTATTCATTATGGTTTAATATTTTCAATAATGAACTTTTGTAATTGAAACCTCCCCTCCAAAAAATAAATAAAAAATACGCCCTCAATCAAAATTTTAAAGATACGTTTACTAAGTATATGTACTACGAGTAGCTTACATGAAAAAAATCCGTTTGTCCGCAGTACGCCGTCCGCCGCCTGCGGCATTTCTCTGAAACTACTGAACCATTTTTTTTTTTTTTTTAATTCAAAATACTAAGGCATGCAACGATGATGCAAACACTTAAACGTTGATATCAGCTGGTAATCTTTAAACTTTGCGGCCGATGAAAAGTGATTAAATTCCATAACACAGTTATTTTTGAAGATAGAGAAAAATTTAATAGTTTTTTTAAACTAAAAAAACCACGAATAATTATCAAAAATAAAATAATAATGATAATAGACTTACCGAACCCGAAGGTTCGATGCCGATACCTCCAAATTCCGTCAACAAAGACTCGTCCAATGTTCACCGTTCAAGTGCAAGCCACCGAGATCAGCCTTAACGCAATCCTCCATCGACGCTTCGATCCTACCAGTCGGAATAGTGAATACCAACTTTCTCGGAACCCGTTCCTCACCAAGCCGAACAACTTTACTCGCCCATTTGAGTCTCCGCGATGCAACTGAATAATAACGCTCATTTCCCACCTTTAACCTTGACTTATTCCTGGATTTCATTTTTCTGGTTATCATTGAACCTAAATAATTGAATTTCTCTACGTGTTCAAAAGCATGCCCTGGTATATCAATATCACCAAGATCGCTACCGTTTCTGCTACTAATCATGTATTTCGTCTTATCGGTATTTAATTCGCGTCCTATTCCTTTACCGGTTTTGATTAACACACTTGTCATTAAGTCCGGTATTTTTTCTTTTATATAATTATATTACATTTCTTTATGGTTTCTGTGTCAGTAATCATAAAAAAAAGAAAAGAAAAAATTGAAATTTTACCTATAAATACTCCCATAACTCGGTTATTTTTGAAGATAGAGAAAAGTATGTATAGAATTTTAGAATAGAAAGAAAAATAAATAAATAAAAGACAAAATTTGACTTTTATATTCTTACAAAATGCAAAAAGAATCATTGAAATTAGTTCAGAACTATATTTCATTTTGCATTGAATTATTAATTGCTTTTCATATTACATAATTGCCTATAGTACAGTTATATTCTAATTTAGTTATTTGGCAATTATAATCCATTTTGTAATAATTTGCAGCGTTGTTTTTTTTATGACTGCAATTAGATTTTTATTAATGGCAGCATGAAGAAAAAAAAAACAGTCTAAAGAGTTATATTACAACATCGTTTTTATTAATGTTTAAATGAAATTCTTAATGTCAAGGTTGATTCTTATCTTCGCTAAAGCCTTGGACTCAAGTTGGCTGCTTTATGTTATACTGAACTTTTATGTAATAATCTTTATTTTCTTTCAAGATTTAAGCATGACTTTAACTGATTTTTACAACAGTTTATGATGCTTTTATAGAATATCAATAAATTCCATATATAAAAGTATTGTTGCCCGATGATTTCTAAATTCCATTTACTTCCGAGAGAAAGAAACACATAAAGCAAGTACGATGCGGTTGAAATCAAAATAACATTAGCCTGGTGTAGGGATAAAGCCCACGGGGAATATCTTTAGGAAGATAAAAGTAGGGTGCTTAGGGCTCGTAGGCATGTAGCGACTCACATTGGGCGGCCGGGGAGAGATTTCCCTCACTTCAAAAGATCCCCAGCGATAAAACAACTGGCTCAATACACTCAGACAAAACTATTTCTGCTGCATTCTTAAACATCTTTAGTAATGGTTATATTTAGCACTCGGGGTGTTTATTACCCCCGACGAAGCTTTTCTAGGAATAACCGACATTTTATACCGAGGCCCATAACCTCCGCTTTTTGTTTGTAAACGGGATGAAAGAGGCCTTGGGCATGAATATTTTTAAAGAAAATGCGTTAAAGTAATTTTTCAACAGCAAGGAATAACCCTAGGCCCTTTGATGAGGTATTTTGTTCCAGACTTATCTATCCTTTAGAAGTCTCTATTTATATAATTGGTTTCTATCGACTGTTGGTAGGTGTTTTCGTAAAAATAAATGTTTCGTTTCGTAACATACCTAGATGCATTTACTTCTGCTGTCATATTTATTTATGATTATTCTTTTTCTTATTATTTTTTTTAATTTGTATTGTTATTTGATATTTTAACTAAAACCATGACGAATTGTTAAAAAAAATATAATTTGTTTTAAATTGATTTTCTAAAATGATGGCACTCATTACAGGATGTTTTGTGCCAATAAATTAATAAAAACCAAAAACTAACCAGAAGTCTAAGTTCTCTTTTCTTACACATACTCTTCTTTACTGTTAAAATTAATGTCTTCCGTTTTTTAACAAAGATCCCAATCACAACTAAATATTTTATAAACATAAAATATAAATACATAAGTAAAAACTATTTTTATGTATCCGGAACAGATATTATCGTTGTTCTAAGGTTATTATTTAGTGTACTTAAAGATACTTTAAATGACCATTTATGGTTATCAAATTTATTTTTAATTTAATATTTTACTAGATAGACTTTGACAACAAAGGCTAAGAATTTTCCACATTTTCCAAATTTGATGATAAAATTTAACGGTTTATTAGATTTTTACTATTAGCCACCCGAAGGGGTTAGGGTATTGCCTCTTAAGTTGCTTATTCTCCTGTTGATTTCCCAAGAGGCGTAGGTTAATTTAGAGGGCTTCGTAGCAACGAATTTGTCCATCAATTGAGCGCTGTAGTCAACTGATAAAACAAACAATTTTTCTTTATATCTTTCCCTAAATATAGAAAACACAAGCAATCCAACTGTCAAGAATACGTGGTAAATTATTAGTACGTTTACAATAAATTAACAAATGATAAATTTGCGTTTTATCAGCATAAAATCTGTCTAAATAAATGTTTATTCTCCTTGAGAGTGAATACTTATATCTTTTGGGTTATCTGAAAAAATTTTTAGTAGACGCTTTATTTTTGTATCCATTTTGTGGTTTAGTCCTAACAGACTGAAACTAAAACAATATATATTTTTTCAAAAATTATTTATTGATATTTACAACTGTACTACATAATAAAACTAGTAAATAGGCTAAAAGAAAACTGACATGAACAAGATTGGCAGCATACTCAAATATATTCTAAACTAGAAGGTCTTGGGGCCATCTTTTTAGGCGCTTCGGAATATTATTAGGTATTGAAGCGGAAAAAAGGATTGAAACTAATGGGTTAGAGTAGGAATGGAGTTTGTCTTGGAAGGAGAGGAGATGTTTCTTGTTCGGACTGAATCAGTAACAAACGGAACATTTAGGCCATTATGGATAGCTTTATTCTTGACTAAGTTGGGAAATTGAGGTTTTTTCAAAAGGATTTTGTTTTGTAAATATTGGATTTCAGAGGAATCCGATGGTTTAGTAGAGCCTGAAAACTCAAATCCGTATATCCAGATTGGCTTTATGATTATAATCATGTATGTAAGCCGTTTGCAGTTGAATAAAAGATTAGAACATTCGTCTAGGAAGTGTTTAAGTACCCTAAAACATCGAGCAGTTTATTGTTGTTTCAGTCTTTCATGAGGATTCCAATAAGTCGTTTGTCAAGATAGTAAAAACTACAAAAATAAAATATTCACATATGACAAAGTGTGTGTAAAATAGATAGCTATTGCTGGAAGGAACTAGTCTGGGTAAGTAAATGAAACAACTAAATAGTTCCAACTATTTATTGTCTGCCGACTTTCCTACCCCTAATGTGTCATCAGAGGTTTCCATTCGCCCACAATACTGCCTGATGATGACCCACAATGGGGGCGAAACGTTGGCAGATACATATGAATATGATTATCCCATTTTAAGCTATTATATTATGTATTATAATATGGGGTTATTCGCAAAATAATGCAGGATTTCTTTAAATAATATCTCATATATACCAAACTGTTTGCGTTTATTGGGCTCTACAGTGGTATGAATGTTTTACTTCTTAAGCGCTTCACTTCTTAGGAATATTTCAGAGTCAGGCAGAAATCGAGTTTGCTGACAGAGCAATGAAGTGCTATGTTTTTAACCTGCTGCTTTTCTAAGGCAGCGGTAGCTTCAAAAACTAGCTTACTTACTATATGTAGTCAATATATAAACTATATTTAATCATACCGTTGGATATCCTTTCCAAAGGTATCGTGTATACCAATCCAATAGGTGGCATGCAGGGTAAGATTAAAGTAAACAAGATTCAATTAATACGTTATTATAATTATTAACTTAGACATATAAATTATATTAATACATTGCCTATCACTTTGATTGAGAATACTAAGGGACATTTTCACTACTACCTTTGCTATACAATATTGCAAATAACGATATACCTTTAAAACACTTAACCGGCTGGCGAAGGTGAAATCAATCTTAGGTCCCTTTCTCGGCATCATCCTCCAGCTGCTCTCAGAACCCCGACGGCCACCTCCTCTTCTTGTAGATGGAACCCGACTCACTCTTCCTGAGGATAAAATATGACTCACTCCTGGTTCGAATAAGACTGCCCTACGAATCTTCTCTCCCATCCTCGTCACCTCGGGTGGGCTGACATGGGAAGTACCCCGGTTGGCGGTACAGTCCTTGTGATCTTATTTTTATCTTTTGACCACCCTTAATATTCTTGTAGGCTGCCGCTGTAGGAAACTACCAGGGGTCTCTTCCCATGGGGAAACCGGGGGGGGCTATTAGAAAATCCAAGGGGGCAAGTACACGCCCTTTGTACTTTTGCCGACATAGGCTAATCAATATTTATTTAATTAATACTATAATTGTATAATCCTAACTCTCCTCAGTATCCTCAATACATTACAGAAGTATACAAAATTAAGAAATTGAAAAAAATCTATTAACAAAATTTCATTTTATTTTTAATTATTTATGTTTATTATTGAAGACAATGGCAACTTTTTTCGTTGCAATTAAACTTAACAGTTAAAGATTTCAAAAAGATAAATTGAAAATTAAAAATAAATGTTTTGCTGAAATAGTGCGAAGATTCTAAAAATGTATAGTTGTGGGGTTAAAGTAATTTAAATTTTTATCTTATAATCTTCTTAAGTATATTATCTCAATTATCCTAGTACCTAGTTCAAAATATTATATATTATTTTAATAATTGTGACATTTTCTAGTTGTTTTTCTATAAATGAATCTCTTTTTCTCAAGGTTAAATGTGTTTAATATATATTTCAGAGTGAGATTTCTTAGGTTACTATTCTTGGATTCACAGTTTTGTAAAAAACGAAACTTTTAGCCTATTTATCAAAATAATTTTCATAAAATTTAGTGTCTTTTCTATGATTTATTGTTTTGTTTTTTTGTATTTCCTGAAAGAATGTGACGTTACACTAGATATTTCAGTTATGAAAATAACTACTGAATAAAACAATATAAAAAACAAAAAAGAAGAATTGTTTATGTAATTTCTGAATATCGTAATACTCTATGTCTCATGGAATTATTATTACAGTTTTGAACCACGTTGAATATTTCTCTCTTTTCCAAACAACCAAAAATTATTTATTAATAGTATCAGTCATGATAAGTATAGTTGGTTAATTTTTTTTAAACTTGCCAAACTCATGAATTAAGTTGGAGTAGATTGAATTGTTATGAGGTCCTCACAAGTTTTATCCTCAGTATGTTCACGAACTGCAGTTGACCTACTTATGAAGTTCGGCACCAAATTCACGAAGTGTCTTAACTCCTTACTTTCCTACCTAAAACAGAAATAATCATATGTTAATATCTTTCGAAATTTTTTTTAAAAAAATGTCATTGTTAACAAATAATTTCAGGATTACAATTTCATTTTCAAGAATATACAATCAATGAACAACATACATTTCATATGACTCATATACATATAAGAATTATTTAATTAATATACTATTAATTATTAGGGAGCGGTGTTGTCGAGTGCATAGAGCACTAGTCTACTGTTCTCCAGGTCCGTCCCGGGTTCGAATATCGGATAAGGAAGAATTATTTATTATCTTATTTTAGGCGTGGAGCGACCGAGGGGTATGGAAACCCTCCTGGGGCACACTCAGCCTCTATAAAGTAGGTACCTAAAATTGGGAACACTGGCGGATGAGCTTATTCAAGGCCTAATTACCTACTTACACGGCCGTTGGTCTTGGAATTTACGAATCTCTATATGTGCTGAATTCAAGACCCTTCTTGGGTTTTTGAGGGGGAGGTTGTTTTACCAATAATTATTTTATAATTAATAGTTAATTTATATTTAATATTATTCCTATATGAATTTGATCTTTGTTATATATTAGTTAAAATCAACATAATTTTAAGTTACTACTTACTCAAAAATGTTTTTTGAAGATTTGATAACGGAAAACTACTACTTCTATAATTACAACTACTTCTTACGTTAGTTGCATAGGAAAATTCAAGAAGGATGTACCGTACATATAAATCTATGACAGACTTATCGGAAAGATGCTTGTGTATTGCGAGTGCTGTATTCAGCGCCGTATCCCGACGTCGGGAGTCTGTCCAATGAATACACTTCCTATATACTGCACTGTTCGTGTTTTGTTCCGACCGTTGACAGATGTCGGATCTGATTTGATGGGAACTAAAAGGCTCAGACGAAAGGTGAAAGGTGTAGCCTTTGAGATATAGAGCTGCTGTAGTATTTAGAAGGTTACACAACGCGGAATCATGGATGGAAGTACGTTCAGTATGATTGGGTTCATAGCATCCCGGCGACTCAAATGGGCGTGTAAATTTGTTAGGCTCAGTGAGGGACGAATTATGGGGGTTAAGGATTGGAGCGTGATCATTGGCAACGTTAGGAGGTGTCGGCATCGAACCTTCTGGTTCGCTAAGTCTATAAATTATTATTATTTTTGTTTATTAAGTTATGTAATGATGCATTACAGAGATGGCTTGTAGATTAGACTTGTGCGCTGAAGCGTGACAACCAGCAATTGATTGTCATAGCATTACTTGATATTTTTTAAAAATATATATCTTTAGTTATTCGTAATAAAAAAGGGAATTTATTCTTAGCAAAGGGCCTCGGGAGTTGATATTGAACCTGACGACAAGGGCCAATCGATATCAACAAGGACGCCTTTGGAAGTTACCGTCGTCCCTCCCGGTCGGAAATTAATGAATGTCTCACCTTTACAATAAAATAAATTTATGATTCTTATCATATAAAAATGTAATAAAACACCCAACGGCATGAATACTAATAAAATACAAAACCAGTGCATAAATAAAAGCTGATGTTTAATAAGTTTTTTTTCTTTTGCATATTTTCATTTTTTTTTTTTTTTGTAAACTTCTTTAAGCGAATTCAGACATGGAACCTTAAAATGGAACATTTAAAAGTTACTATGATCTGTATTGAAACACAAAATAAAGCTAAGTGATTTTATTAATTTTTCATTTTTATAAGGGCTCAGGTCTAAATGTAGGGTTGTTTATAATGAAAAGAAATCCTATTAATATTAAAAAAATATATTTACTTTGTATATTACATTATGTCACATAAGGGGCAACGGAAATACTAGTTTATTTGTATAATTTCCAAGGAACTAAATTTTATTTATATATATACATAAAATGAGGCAAGAATTGAAATAAAAAAAAAAAAAAGAGGGAATTATAAGGCGATAAAGTATGAAATACTAGTTTTAATTTTGACTATTAGAATCTTAGACACACATTATTTAATAGTCAAATGTCTTTTATTGGTGAGTCATTTGAGCCTAGGATGCAATAGCCGTAAACCCCACATTACATCACCCTCATTGGAGGAACAGGTGTGTGATGCTCATGGTTGCCCCAACTCATGTCGTCCTGTCCACGCTTCTTAGAGAATATATCACGACAACAATGATATATGTAATATATTACTCTACATATGTATATACATACATAAGTAGGTTATACATATTTTTTTTTTTTTTTTTTTTTTAATTTGTTTTATTAAGAGATAATACAATCTGCCACCTTCTGGGGCAATGAGTATTAGAGATAGAATAAATCATTCATACCATATGTACATTGTAAATAAAATTAAAGAAAAAAAAATTAATAAAGACTAATCAAATAAAAGAAAAAAAAATATATATACACAAAATTAAATAAATACTATAAAAAAAAAAAAATAAATAAATAAAAAAATAAAAAATAACAATCTTGTTCGCATTCATACCTATTTACAATATTTACAAGCTGCCCCTGGGATCACTGGATCAAACCTCGAGATCCACTAGTGGATGTCGAGGCACAATGCCAGAAGATCCCAGCGCCTCTCATTCAGCTGCGTCACTGGTCTTGAGTGCCAGTGGAGGCTGAGCGAGGGCGCTAGAGCCACATACACTCAGGGCATGAGTGGAGAAGCCAGCCATTGCCAGCACTCCAATGACATATTCACAAGAGATCTCTGGGCCACTGCCGCTTCAACCTACGAGGAGGATTATAGGGATGTTTGGAACTGGATAGGGAGTGTGCCAAGGGATTAGGAAGGTGAGTAAGCTTCTGATGGAAGATTGAGAATTTGGATGGGATTAGATCAAGGACAAATGGGATATTCAGGTCATGGTGTAAGGTTTTGTTGGTGACATAATATGGGGCATCGACTATTGATCTAAGGACTTTAGACTGGAAGGATTGGATACGTTTGATATTCGAAAATTTTGCTGTTCCCCACAGTTCAAGTCCGTAGGTCCAAATGGGTTTAAGAATAGTCTTGTAAATGAGTAGTTTGTTGTCCGTTGAGAGGTGTGATTTCCTATTTAGAAGTCTATATAGCTGGCCATATCGTCGATTGAGTTCTTGTCGTTTGAGTCTAGTATGGGGGTTCCATGTCAGTCTTTTGTCTAAGAGAAAACCAAGGTATTTGACTGTGTCAGAAAAGGGAAGGGGAATAGAGTTAAAATGGACGAAAGGGCAGGATCTGCGTCGAAGGGTAAAGGTGACTTGCTTGCTTTTTGATTCATTGACTTTGATGCGCCAATGATTGCACCACTGTTCAATCAGATCGAGATGTGATTGGAGGTTTGAGGATGCCATAACAGGATCTGGATGGGATGAGAGGATAGCTGTATCATCGGCAAATGTTGCCAGGAAGTTTTCGGGTAAGGTGGGAATGTCTGAGGTGAATATGATGTAGAGTATAGGACCTAGGACACTACCTTGTGGAACACCGGCTTCTATCGGATGACAACTTGAGAATTCAGAACCACAACGGACTCGGAACGAGCGGTTAGAGAGGTAGGATCGAAGGATTAGATATAGGGCTTGGGGTAATAGGGTTTTTAGTTTAAAAAGCAAGCCATCGTGCCACACCCGGTCGAATGCCTGTGCTATGTCCAGAAAGGCACCTGTGCAATATAGCTTGCTTTCAAGGGCATAGGATATGTGGTCAACAACTCGAAGACCTTGGTGAACAGTGGAGTGACCTGAGCGGAAACCAAACTGGTGAGATGGGATTTTGTGGAGTTGGATTAACGGTAGGATGCGTTTCAAAGGATTTTCTCAAATAATTTGGAAAGTATAGGGAGCAAGCTGATTGGTCTATAGGATGATGTATGATTAACAGGTTTGCCCGGTTTAAGGAAAAGTATAATGGTTGAGTGTTTCCACATCAGAGGAAAATGGGTTGTTCGGAGGATGCAGTTATATATGTAGGTCAGGAATATTATGCCTTTTTGGGAAGTTGTTTAATGATTTGGGAAGTGAGGAGATCAAATCCAGGAGATTTTCGAGGTTTAAGTTTATTGATTAGGAATTTGACCTCAGAGGGGTTGACAGCTTTAGGAGGTAAGGAGAGAGGAATCGGCGAGGAGAGGGATTCTTCAACTGCAGCTGTATGGGTAGGATTAAGTTCAGGATGAGGAGTAAATGTGTTTGCAAGATGTTTAGCAAATTCCTCTGCTCTAGTCTCATTTGACGAGGCCCAGGAACCATCATGACGTTGGAGAGGATGAGATATATAATGGTATTTAAGGATTTTTTTAGTTGCTTTCCAGAGGGAATGGTTACAAGTGGATAATGAGGAAAGGTAGGAATTATAGGATTGGGATCTGTAGGTTGTCAATCTATTTTTAACTAATTTACAATAATAATTGTATGATTTCCTGTCGTCAGGGTGCCTGGTCCTCTGCCAGATAGTTCTAGAACGGCGCTTGAATTGGATAAGGTCCAGGAGTTCTTGAGGTAAAGGATTTGTACATCGGGATTTGGTGGAAGAGAGAGGTGAAGATGAAGTCCAGGCTGCTTGTTGGATTAGGGTAGTAAAGGTATTTACAGCTTCATCCAGTTCTTCAGGGGATTTGAGGGATACTCTGAGATCAATATTGTCGGTTAAGATTTGACGGAATAGGTCCCAATGAACTGGCCCTCTGATGAATGAGGGTGGAGTCGGTTTAGGAATGGGCGATAATGAAAGGGTAAGGAGTAATGGACTGTGATCTGAAGATAGGTCATCGAGGCGAGATATGGAATAATTTAGTGAACCTAGACCTTTATGAATGAAAAAAATCTAGAAGGTCAGGATTGCGGTTGGGATCTGTTGGCCAGTAGGTAGGAGAATCCGGAGGAAGGATAATGCTGCGAGTAGAATTAAGTGCAGACAACAGGATTCGTCCGCGAGAGTTTGTGGTTCTGGCTCCCCATTGTTGGTGTTTTGCATTAAAATCTGCTCCTACAAGAAAGTGGTGTCCCAAGGAATTTAGGAATGAATTGAATTGGGATTCGGAAAATGGAATTTTTGGAGGGGAATATGCTGAAACAATTGTTAAGTTAAAGAGCTTGGTTCGGACTGTTACAGCTGTAGGTTGTAGGTAATTATGGACCGGTAAGGGGTGTGAATGATGGGAGAGGGAGTGATGGATGATGACAGCAGTGCCAGCATGTGCGGTTCCGTCCGGGTGGTCCGTTCGGTAAATGTTGTAATTGGGGATGTTAAACAGCCGTGAGTTAGTAAGTCGAGTTTCTGTTACCAAGACTATGTCTATATGTTTTTCTTGTAAGAAGACTGTCAGTTCGTTGGTGTGATTTCGAATACCATTCGCGTTCCAAAGGAGTATGGATATAGGTTCGGAAGAGGTCATTTAAGGATTTCTTGCAGAAGTGATGAGGTGGGATACGAGGTTAGTTAGAAGAGATAGTAGGGGAGTCACGACTGATTTCAGTTCAGTGATAAAGGATGTTAAGAGACTGGTGATATCTGTTGCGTTAGATGGAGGAGGAATAAGTGGAATTTGATGTTGATGGGATTTTTGAGGCTCGGGTAGGGTTAGAGGAAGAGAATATTGAGGTTGGGGCTGGGGGTGTTGAAGGTTTGGCTGTTCCTGCGGCAGGGCCTCACAATTCTTATTTTTCTCACCGCCTCCTAGAAGTTGGGCAAAGGACACATTAGAGTTGATGAGGTTTGAAGTTATTCTTCTTGGAGTAGAGGAATATTCTGTTGACTGCGGTTTCTGAAATTTCAGTTTTAGATTTTTGTAAACCTGGCATCCTTTGTAATTAGCTGGGTGTCCTTTCAGGCATAGAGCACACACTGCTGGAGTTTGCCTTGATTTGATGCATTCTTCAGATTTGTGGGGGTCTCCACATTTCACGCAACGTGGCATGTGATGACAATAGTGCTTGGTATGGCCATATGCCTGGCAGTTGTGGCATTGGACAATTTCTTTCTTCACGTACGGCTTTTCAACTGCTACTTTAGTGTAATACAGCCTTTGGATATCGTAGACCTTTTCAACTCCAGGTGAGGGTTCTAGATCAACGAAGAAGAGGGGTAGAGGTATCTTCCTAGTTCCATCGGTGCCGGATCTATTTTCCTTCATAACGTTTGTTATTTGACGAACCTTGAAACCCAGTGCCGTCAATTCTTCTTCAATGTCTTCAGCAGGCGTTGAGTGATGAAGATTTCTAATGACTACCCGCAAGGAGCGCTCCTGCCGAAGCTGGTAGGTGTGGAACTCTGCCTTTGTGTCCGTTAGATATTTAACGATTTTCCGGTATGATTCTGCTGTTTCAGGAGAAATCTTGGTATCAGTGCTTCTGCTAAGGCACGAGTAACTGCCTGGATCAATAATTTTATTTATTTGGGTGCAGAGCAATTGAAAATTTTTTATATTTTTGACGAATATCGGGGGAGGCCGAGGCTCTCTAGGCGTTGGTATTGACTCCATAGCATCTTTATCAGATTGGAGAATCTGGTATGGGTTGGGCGTGAAGAAAGGAGATTCTTCGGATAATCCCTGGGATGAAGTGCCTGGTTGTGGTTCGTCTGATACATTTGTGGGAGTAACTGGAGGACTATTTTTTTTATTATTACGCCGTGAACGGGTCTTAGCTGGTGGAGAATGCTGAGGTGTTGAAAGTGCTGAATTTTGAGGATTATAGGACCTGGTAGACCCAGCGGATCGGGACCTTTTGGTAACTTTGCTGGACATTACTTGGTGGAAATATCTCATTTTCGCATGAATAGATGGTATAGAGAAGGAAGAAAAGAAAAGGGGAAAAAAAAAGAAAAAAAAAAAAAAAAAAAAAAAAAATTAAATTACGTCTGCGCGATATAATTTAATGTTTAACACACGAACGTGCCCCTACCAGAGCTGGCGGAACACTGAGCTCGTGGCCCACGTAAAGTCGTGGGAGTGGGGGGCTTCCCTATGGCCGCTATGAGTGTGATAAGGCCTCGTATACACACGGCTACACTGTTCACTATTAGACACTCTAAATAAAAACAGTACTCACTGTGGGATTACTACCAATGTAGACCACTGTTGTCCAGCTACTTCATGGTTGATTTCAAATCGAAAAAAAAACATGCAGTGACTACACAAAGATTGATGTTCTAAGAGAACGATGTAAAACGTGACTGTTTATATCTAGCGCATGCGCAGAACTCCATATTTTTTTAGTAATAATAATTTTAATTAAACGTCCATCCCCGGAATTTCAATCTTTTAATTTACATGTGTCGTAGACAGTGACCAATATACCATTGTGCTTTAATTAATTTTTAATGGCTAGGTCGTCATAAGTCCGTTCCAGCATTTTTTGCAATATTTGATTATTATTTATTGATATAATATTATTTTATAGTTGCCAAGGAATACATTAAATTACTAATAAATTGTCTTTGATTCCTTTTTCACGGTTTAATTCAGTGGAAAAAAAAAAATTAAAAATAGTAAAAAAAAAGTTGTTTTTTTTTTTCAACAATCCCGAATCGGTGATTGAAATTTATGCATTCTTTTAAAAAATCTTCATTAATATAAAAATTTGTTGGACTGTATAATTTTACGGTTAATATATATTTTAGAACCGTCTGGAATCCTTGAATTATAAGATTGATAGATTAACTCACCTGCTGATTAAGTAGTATCAAAGTTCTTTGAAACACGAGTATTTCATGTTTTTTTTTCAATGTATTATGCTTACCTAAATAAAATTATAACATTATGAATTAATATATTAGTTTATTTCTTATTAGAAAAAATAAAACAACACCGGCACAAAAAAAAAAAAAAAAATCAATATTGCATACAAATAATTATAATTATTATTAAATTATCTATGATTCCTTATTAATGTTAAATTCTGTAGATGCAAAATACTTTTAGCTGATAAAAATGTTAAAAATAAGATTAAAAATATTATTTTTAGTAATCCCTAATCGGTGATTGAAATTTATGCATTCTATTAAAAAATGTTCATTATTTTAAAGAGTTTGTGGATAACAGAATGTCGGTGTTTTTAGCTCATATAAATTATAAAATACGTTATTATAGGATAAAATATGATTAAAATAGTTTTAGGGATGAAATAACGTTCGGAATAAAATAGAATTAGAGAAGTCGAAGGTTCGATGCCGGCAAAAATAATCTTTCCCTGCACAGAGAAGATTATCTTCTAAACCCTTATATGGAACATCTGAATTTCCAATTTATTAACTTTATAATGCCATTGAAATTGAAACATATAATTTGTTTGAATTTTAATGGCTATTAATTATTTTAAAACCCTTCATTTTCGAGAAATCCTCAAATTATGAGGATTGATGGATCAGTGTTCTGCTCATGGAGTTGTATGTACGTTCTTAAGATAACAAAGAGCTCATGGTATTTTTGTAGTAAACATACATATTATTATTCATTTTATGAATGATGAGGTGGTTTGGGCTGCGGTTGTTATTATATAGTGGTATATTATTCTCAATAACTCGGCATCGGTAACAGAAATTTAAGCATTTATTGGAAAACATAAATTACAAATATTTATAAACACACACAAGCCATAACTTGATGATACTTCAAAAGAAATAAATAGTTAAAGATTTTCGCATTTCTGTAAGTTTAGATCATACAAAAAAAAAAAAAAAAAACTTTTCCAGACAAGAGTTCAGGAGTTCCCGGCGAAGTTCTTCTTGATTCTTTCCAGGAAGCTCCGATGAATACCAGCAAAGTAGGTCGAAACGGTGAATAAAAATACTTCTTCACTATTTTGTAATAATTTTTGACCGTCACTCGAACCATATCGTCCTTTATAAAAACAGTATATATTTTGAAATCCGTAACGTTGATAAAGAAATCTTGTTAATTTACTGAACTTTTACTAAAGTGTTTATTCATAATTCATTTTGATCTTATAAAGTCCTAATTATATTCATAGACTAAGTATACGGTAATTTAATTATTTTATAATGATGGAGTTTTGTTGACCGTAGAGAAATTAGATGAGGAAGATGGTTGGGGGTGCGGTCATAAATTAAAACCACACAATTAAAAATAAGAGTTATTTTTATTATGTGCCGACGTTTCGGCCTACAATGTGGGCCTTCATCAGGGCTAAAAGAAACAAGATAACAACCAATGTAATTAGACTTAATAATGCGTTAGGTATATAATAATAATATGACAGTAATAAATTATGGGAACATAAATAATATTAAATGTAAAATGATAATAAGATGACAATTATAAAGTATGGAAATAAGGTGACAGTTATAAAGTATGGAAATAAACAAAATTAAGATGATAGTTATAAAGTATGGAAGTAGACATAATTGAGATGATAATATTGTAATGAGAATATATAAATAGAGACTCAGTAAATGAAAAAAAAATGATAAAGGAAAAATATGTGAACAATTAAAATTTTAAATATTAACAATTATGAGTTGATATATGACGGTAATATATTAAAAACATAGTTAAGAGTATAGGTAATATATAAAAAAAAATATAGTCATTACAAAAGAGAAACAGTATGAATAAAAAATAATAATTTAAATTTTAAAATAATGTAATATTAAACTAATAATTATACGTCAGGATATGTAATGGAGAAATATATGAGTATGGAAAGGGGGATCATTCCGTTCCACGCAATGAGCGTTTTTTAAACTGAGAAACATCACTTCGTAGGCAACGCTTGCACGTCATGTATGTATTTTTTCTTATTTATAAGGGTCTTTTTTCATCGCCCATTTCTTTCTCCCCCTTTCCATACTCATATATTTCTCCATTACATATCCTGACATATAATTATTAGTTTAATATTACATTATTTTAAAATTTAAATTATTATTTTTTATTCATACTGTTTCTCTTTTGTAATGATTATATTTTTTTTATATATTACCTATACTCTTAACTATGTTTTTAATATATTACCGTCATATATCAACTCATAATTGTTAATATTTAAAATTTTAATTGTTCACATATTTTTCCTTTATCATTTTTTTTTTCATTTACTGAGTCTCTATTTATATATTCTCATTACAATATTATCATCTCAATTATGTCTACTTCCATACTTTATAACTATCATCTTAATTTTGTTTATTTCCATACTTTATAACTGTCACCTTATTTCCATACTTTATAATTGTCATCTTATTATCATTTTACATTTAATATTATTTATGTTCCCATAATTTATTACTGTCATATTATTATTATATACCTAACGCATTATTAAGTCTAATTACATTGGTTGTTATCTTGTTTCTTTTAGCCCTGATGAAGGCCCACATTGTAGGCCGAAACGTCGGCACATAATAAAAATAACTCTTATTTTTAATTGTGTGGTTTTAATTTATGACCGCACCCCCAACCATCTTCCTCATTTAATTATTTTATAATTTTTAGAACCCGTATTTTTTTTTTTTTGATTATAAAAAACAAAGAAATTAAAATTAGATGTTAAAACATATCAACATATTTCATTCGGACCAATATACTGTCGTGGTTTCAACAGTTTATATGCCCAAGGTCGCGGGTTCAAACCTGCAGATGGGAGTAAAAAATCCTTAGTTATTCCATCCTTCGGTGAGAACGTAAAAACGTGGTCCCTAGACTGTGCGATATCAGGTACTCCTGAAAGATCCCCATCCTCATAAACCCTGGATAGTCAAAATTTCGGAATCCCACTGTAGCATCGTCCGATTAGCCATAGTAGCATAAAATAACGTTAAATGAATAAACAAACTGTCGTGGTCATAGAAATTGATATGTGAATGTTTTTTCGCTTTAATTTTTTGTGATAGCAACTAATGTTATGTAACAAAAAATATTCACAGAATTTCTGTATTAGAAGCCGTCGTTATCATTAGAAACACCGACAGAGATAGAGGGTTTCAAAAAAGTGCGAAAAACTAAAAAAAAACTGTTATATTACAAAAAATATTCTCCACCAAATTTCTAGCTTGTGAAACTAGCATCACGATTCCGATATCAGAAACACAAACAGAGAAAAAGTATACAAAAATAAAAACATGATTTTTTTTTTCATTTAAAACAATATAGTGTCTAAAAGATAGGTCTTGGCGACAAGTATTGTATTAGAAATATTCTTTCATTAAATTTCTGACAAGGAAACTGTCTTCTGAGCTCAAATCATTCTGTATGTTAAACCACAAATAATAAAAATAAAATATTGAAGAAAACAAAGGTTGCTTCTTAGTAATTTACTTCCATTAAGTGGAGACAGTACCAAGTCTTCTGCAGGAAGTGAAGGGTATATTTCCCCCGAAATGAATTGCTTGAACGCCTCCCTGGGCTTTGATGATTTAATCAAGGAAGGCTCATGAGGAAGCCAAGTGTTAAGGCACCTCACCAGCCATTATATGTATCGTCACTAAATTGCAAATAATTTCCAAATATATTTTAAATAAATATATAATAAATTAATTTTGAGCAAACAGTATAAGTTGAATAACATCAGTTTACTTTCAATTTTTTTTATCGTCTAGTTTTCTAAAAATGCGTAATTTTTATGGTCTTGAATTTAATAATACAACATTCACGAATAAATATGAAATAAATAGGATCAATCCATTAGATTTTGATGACATTTTTACCAGTTATTTTCTATGGTGGGGAACAATCGTAATTTAAATTTAAAATAAAATGATTTTTTTTTCTAATTTATTAGAATAGGATATTCTTTTTTAGTAAGAGTGGAAAAAATACACGAATTATGTCACCTGGAACTTTAAAATAATTTGTTTTGTGAACTAATTTTCTTAACACTTCTAAAAGAAATAATTTTTTTATGAACTCATTTTCTTAAACTTTTTAAATTTAACATATTTATCGTATGCTGTGTCGTCCGATTTCAAATAAATAACCTATGATCCATCACTATTTTATAGATTTCGAGTCAGTCGTTTTTTGAATACTTTAATTTTGCCTATGTTTCGGCTCAAACTTGTGCACCATCATCAGGGCATTACTGAGCCTTGTCAAGCATAGACTCTAAGGATAACTGAGTTGGAAAAATTAAAATATTAAAAAAAACGACTGACTCCCGGTTATTTTTTACCTACGATTCATTATTATTCAAACACCAGTAACCAAAAAAATTAATAAAACAAAATAATATAAATATTATTAGCATTTGTCTAATGAATATATTGAAAAAACTACAATGGAACAAATAGACGATAAATAAGAAAATGTTGTGCACATCTTAGGCTTCTGCCTAAATTAATTTTATTATAGGGTTTTTAATTTTTAGATAAATAAATATCTAAACGATCGCATTTGATCGATTAAATTCTACATTATTATTTTAGTACTATGAACCATCTAAGACATTAATAAACAATAAAAATCAAATGTATAGTGTTAAGCCAATTTTATTTTTTTTAAAATCTATTTATCAATAATCGATATTTGGAATTTGTTTAAATCACTTATTTAATAATTTAAATTATATTTTGATCAATAAAATTCATAATAAAATCTGATTAAATTAGTATTATTTTTTTCTTCTACGCGATTGATCACAGACATCACATATCTGGTTGCAATAAAATTGCATAGTTTTCCATGTCAAAAAACAATTTTCTTAATTCACTAGTTTGTTTCTCATTATTTTTTTTTCAAATATGGATTGTTAAAGTTTTGTCAACAAATAGCTCCGGAGCTCAGAAATAAATTTATTTCAACTTTGGCGTTTATTTCACGATTTCACGCGTCATGTAGTTGAGTCAAGAGGCAGTAACACTTATTTCCAAGCGGAGAGGGCTAAGTTGGTTTAAATCTTTGAATCAGTTAGGAAGAAGTTGGCTGGGACTTACAGTGGCACATTCAGCCGCGGCGGGCCTAGTTCTAATTTATACCGGCAATGCATCATCACCAGAGGGGGTGGGATTTGTCCCAGCAAGTTGCCTAACTTACACCGACCCCCTACTCCCTCCGCCCGATAAATCCGCCCTCATCTAACCACTTCCGATATAATTAATAGGGAGAAACCCGCCGCCGAAAACCCTGGTACCAACCCGTACCCTATTCCTCCCTGATATATCCAATATATATAAGGGCAAAACGGGATATCGTGGGGGTGTTTATCATCAGCTCCTGAATTATTTATGGGGATTCGGGGAACAGATGGTTAATAGATGCGGAATACGGTTTTGCAAACGGGGAGAAAAAAAATTGCGATTCCCCGGTTCCACAGTACTTGGAACACGTTATTATGTCATATTTACATCACCCCTCTATTCATAAATCAAAATATCGGATGATTGAAATTGTCTCATTGGAGAAAATGAAATGGATAAACCCGTACTTTATTTAAAATTTCATATGGATGTTTTTCTAACCATGTCAACGACACGCCTATTGTCTGGCAACTGGTACATGCACAGTAGATGAGTAATGTATTGAAGATACTGAGTGGAGTTCATAATTAAATAATTTTAATATTAAACAATTAATGATAACGAACCTTTGTCGGCAAAACATCAAAAGGTGTTTACCTAGCCCCATAGATTTCCCATCGGTATGGGCCCCCCAGCGGTACCAGAAACCTCTGGTAGTTTCCCCCCAGCGGCGGCCAACAAGAATATTAAGATGGGTGTAAAGTAAGAATAATAGCACAAAGGCTATACCGCCAACCGGGGCATTTCCCATCTTGGCCCACCCGAGGTGACGAGAATCAGAGAGAAGAACCGAAGAGGCAGTCAAGTTTTATCCTCAGGAAGAGTGAGTCGGGTTCCACCTACAAGAAGAGGAGGTGGCCGTCGGGGTTCTGAGAGCACCTGGAGGATGATGCCAAGAAAGGGGACCCAAGACTGATTTCACATTCGCCAGCCGGTTAAGTGTTTCAAAGGTATATTGTTATTTGTAATATGGCAAAGGTAGTAAAATGTCCCTCAGTATTCTCAATCAGAGTTCTAGGCAATGGGTTAATATAACTTATATGTGTAAATTAATAATTATAGTAATGTATTAATTGAATCTTGTTTACTTTAATCTTACCCTGTATGCCACCTATTGGATTGGTAAACACGATACCTTTGGAAAGGAGATCCATGGTATCATTAATTATAGTTTATATATTGACTGAATATAGTAAGTAAGCTAGTTTTTGAAGCTACCGCTGCCTTAGAAAAGCAGCCGGTCAAAAACATAGCAGATGTATATAATCATTATTTTTGTATATTTTTCGATGTTTAATAATAATGATAATAGTTTAGGATCCTAAGTTAAGATTAGCACAAATTTATAATTGTTATATTTTACAGGATTCAGGAGCTCCACTTCTGTAATATTTTAATTATTTCGAATAAGATGCACAAGTCAACTTTAATCGCACATTAAAAAAACAGCCACAGATTTCAATAAATCATAAAATTAAAAAAACAATTCGTTGTGTGGGTATGTAAGCAATATATATATATATATATATATATATATATATATATAATATATATATATATATAAAACTTTACACATTATAATATTATAGTTTTAAAATTAAAACTGGAATTCTACCAATGGGTAGTTTTTCCACAGGACAATCATGTGTCTTAATCTCAAATATGTCCCATTTACTTGTTGTATTTAATAAATACAGTTTTAAATTTCTCTGAATAAATAAAAAAAAAATAAATAAAACATCTATTTAATATAGTATCAATAATAATATTTACTTAAGCTTACTAGATTTTCAGGACACTCAGAACAAATATTTTCTCTTGTTAATACCTAATACACCTTGTTTTTGTCAACACCTTATACATTAGTATAAGGTATTAACATGTATATGTGTTTACTCGTGAAGCGTCTAACTTAATTTTTTTTAAAATCACATTTGAAATTTTAGCAATTCTTGCCCATTATTGAAACACCCTTAAAAAGTTAATTTGTTTTTCCAATTTCGGTTCCAAATTTGACATTATTTATTGATTGTACTTTTCTGTTTATTTACGAAGAGTTTAGCAGTACACAAATTATAATTGAATTTTATCAGGAGCGTATATCTTCGATACAATGTCGCTAACCTGTCTGATCATATTCCATTATGTTTTTAGTGCTTATCGTAAAATAAACCTTTGACAAATTTATATTGGGGGAAAACAAATAAAAAGTTTTAGTATTTAAGAGAAAATTTACGTTTTCCCCGATATTAAATGGCCTAAATTTTCTGACACCCTTATAAATTTGACTGTTTTTGACCGTTTTGCTCGATCGAGGTTTATACTATCGGGACGAGTTTGTCCTTTTATATGATGATAAAAGGGTCTCCTACCGCGATGGAGATAAATGCACATCAGCAGCCATTTGTCCCCACTGAAATTCCCTAATTGAGAAAAATTGGTCTGCCAGCGAACCAGGTGGGCAGAAGCCTCTAAAACACCAGGCTAAGGCTGGCAACTCGTCTTAATTCACAGTAAATGTTTCCCCTAACGGCCTGACATATCTATTGCAATTATTTACTGTTGTCATAAAAATATTTACTTCGTTTAGGGGTGAGATTAAGTTTGATGGAATTTTATTAAAAAGTAAATCGTGGTACAACTACTGCTTTATATGCAGATTTAATTTTTATTGTATATAATAATTACAAAAGTCTCATTAACAATTTCCAATGAATTGAACGTAGTGAATATTATAATGTCGGAAAACAGTACAAGCATCACTCTTTCAGTTACCATTCTAATTTAAATAATGGGGTGTATAAAAAACATGATCGTTCCATAAAATTCAATTATTAAATATTTTATTCCAATTTAACACTAACTTTTATTTAATACTATTTAGAGAATTCTTATTCGAGAGCTTGTTTAATCCCATCCTTATCCTTAAAAAAAATCTCATTTTAGTTATTTGCCCTAAAGGAAAAACGTGACAGTATACTACGAAATATTCGTAATTTTAAGGCATTACTGAAAAAAATAAATATATTCACACACGTCGAAGCAACTCGTGAAATCATTAACGATAAAGGGGAGCCTTTAGCTCACTGAGTGGCGTTGGTCATTAAAAATTAGCAGTGGAGATATGACGTTTGAAAGGATGAAAGGAATCCGGAAAAGGATGATCCTAAAACCTCGACATTGATATCCGCCTTTTGGTTTTAAATTGGCAGCTGATTAAAAATATTTTAATTCAATAACTCAGTTATTTATTAAGATAGAAAAAAAATGTATAGAGTTTTCCAATTAGGATACTTTTCCTTAGTCGGAATTATTTCAGAATATATCGGAAACTTTCCAAATTGTTATACCCGAATATAATTTTTTGGAAATGACAAACGTTTGAGTGATATTTTGCACTGTTTTGAGATGGTAGAATTTTTGTTTTATTCTTTAGACCTCGCTTTCCTAACTTATATGTTAATAAATGTTTTAATTTCACATTGTTGCATAAGTATTTATTGAATGGTCATGTATTGGGTTGTTTAATAATTTCGTATAGTTTTTCTATATGCCAATTTAATCCACTCTGTGTTAATAAAATCCTGTTTACTTGGTCAATAATGTTAAATATAAAAAAAAAAAAAAAAGGATTAGTTATGGTGCTTTTATGCATCAGTTTCAATCCAGAACCAAAAAGAAAGAGAAAAAAAATTAATTTTCCTCATTTAATGGTTTTTTATTTCCGAAAATGAATACAATAAAATCCGCTGTATTGGAGTTTAAAGAAATTTTCAGTGTGTATGGAGATGATGGCTAATGGGAAAGCACCACCGCCCGTTAGTGGTTTGCTCGGTTCGTTCTTCAACTGTTGATGATGGCCAAATTCAAGCACAAACAATCCTTACTGTACGAAACGCGTTATCACAGAAACGCTAAACATATATAATGCAAGAGAAGTTTTT
Source organism: Piezodorus guildinii (assembly GCA_023052935.1). Lineage (NCBI taxonomy): Eukaryota > Metazoa > Arthropoda > Insecta > Hemiptera > Pentatomidae > Piezodorus > Piezodorus guildinii. The sequence continues at coordinate 40,563,612 of CM041293.1, forward strand.
ATTGAAATCATCAGTAAAAAATGCTATAAAAATTAAGGAAGGATTATTAAGGCTCTATTATTATTTTATGCTCCAGGCAATGGGGTATTAAGTGTACTCATTCCAGGGAGTGTGTCCAGGCACCGGAGCAGGACGATCCCCTAACAAATTAGGGGATGGGGTCATTTATTACAAGGAGGAGGGGGAGAAGGGGTTTGAGGTGAGGCCGTTAAATTTTTATTGAGGTGTGGGAGTGGAATAATGTATTCATGGGGACCCTTTCTAATCCTGTTTGTCCCTAACTCCAGTTACTCTTCCTCTTTCCCTCCCCCTCTTTTACAACTGACTCCCCTAGTCCTCTCCCCCCCCCCCCTCCCTACTTCAGAACACATAAAATCCAACGAGGGAGGTCTGAAAGGGGATGGAACCTACTTTTTCGAGAACCTCACTTCGTAATCGAACGAGATTCTGAATTTCCTTATCTTTATTAAGATCCTCCTATTCTGTACGGATAAAAAATTATTTAAAAAAAAAAAACCTTGAAGAGTCTGAGAAAAAAAAAAATTAATTTACTAATGCTATAAATTATGATCTTCATATATTTCAAGATGAAATAAAATGAAGAAGAATTTTTCTTTTAACAGCTAGTCCGCTAAGAATAATACAGATCTATAAATATGTATATATATATATATATATATATATATATATATATATATATATATATATATATATATATATATTATCTAAGGCAATAATAATTTCTCTATCTATGTATATAAAAATGAATCACCTTTTCCTTTGCTCATCGCATCACGCGTGAATGGCTTGACGGATTTCGATTTTTTTTTTTTTGTGCTTATAACATTCAGAAGAAGGATGTTATAAAAAAACAGAACAGTTACTTTGGTAGTAATGTTTCTATTTATTTTTTATTTCTAAGGTCATAATCTCTCTATCCATCGGGTCAGCTAGTGTACAATGAAAAACACACTCGCACACCACACACACAACACAACATATAATAATATATATATATATATATATATATATATATATATATATATATATATATATACACACATACAATACATATATATCAACTAGATAAGGTAGGCAATATTGCTACCATAGACAATTACAAATTATAAAACATATACCTAAATAGTGAAAAATCAAGATAAAAAATAAAAACAAAAATTTATATAAATATAGAAAATAGTCAAAATTACAAAGGCTTACCAATTACATATAAAAAATATATAATATTTTACATGTATATATATATATAATATATATATATATATATATATATATTATATTATATATATATATATATATATATATCAACTAGATAAGGTACGAAATATTGTTACCATAGACAATTACAAATGATAAACATATAACTAAATAGTGAAAAATCAAGATAAATAATTAAAAAAAATATTATATAATATAAATATGCAAATAGTCAAACTTACAAAGGCTTACATTACAGCTTTACAAATTACATTTAAAAGTATAATTTAATTTAGTCTAATGAATATACATGTAAGTTTAAATCACAAATTCATTCCTGTTGTAAGCCAAATCAACTTATCATATACATACAAAAAAAGTTACAATCTGTGCCTCTACAGCCCATGACAGATTATGTGATCAGCATTTATGGAAAAGCATGCTTTTCCAAAAAGGGGACTTAGTCTAGACCACGCACAGCCGCCAGTTCTTTTCTATAATTTTTATCGGTACCAGCTTTATAGAGGCTGTGTGTATATTGTATATTAGTATGATTGTGCTCATATTTTGTTATTATATACATTTTTTTATTAATTTAATTTATTTTGCTATGGTTTTCTGTAATATTTGTGAATGGTACTTAAAATATAATTATTATTGTCCAATTCATGACAAAGTGTAATATATCTGAATTAAAATTGTCACAAAAATAAAAATATATAACTGAAACTGAAATGTATTTTTATTTTAAGGACTGCTTATTCCAAAAAAAAATCATATGCTATTTTTTATATATAAAAAAGTTATTGGTCTCTCGCAAATCCGAAGTCTAATGATATAAAAAAAGTTTAACCTCCGCGCTGTGTTAAGGCAAACAGGACAATGAACCCAAGTGCTGAGGGGATTAATTAATTATTCGTATTGCCTTTTCAGTTTTGATTCTTACTTCAATTAAGATCTTTTTCTGTTCTGGATGGAGGGGAGAGAGTGGGAGCTAATGGAGAGGGTGAGGGTGGACACTTTAGCAGTCTCTTTGCTAACTCTCTTCTCTCGGCTACTTTTAATTTAGACCGCTATTAAGTATTTATTAAACAATCCCCCTGCTTCGCCTCTCACCTTGCAATATTAAGCAGCCTGAAAGCTTTACCTTTCTCATATTAATATTTTAGAGTGATATAGTGTAATTGCCTTATCTACACTGGCCGTTTGTCAGGGGGGTCTGTTTTGGTTAGGAGAGGATGCCGATTTATTCCTTTGTGGGGGCGGTTGTTTGTTTGACTTAAGGGTTGTTACCTGGTATCGGGGTGTGGTAGAGGGTGTTTGGGGCGGGATTAGTGTCCGAAGTTTGGGATTAGTGCCTTTGTAAATATTGCAATATGTGGGATATCAGCAATTGAACTCTCTATAGGGGTAGGGATATCGTGAATTTCTGGATCATTATAACCATCGTCGGCATTTTGGTGGTTTGGACGAGACCTCGATAAACCTTTTTTTTATCACTCAATAATGGCATGATGAGACAAAATGTGAATCAAAGGCTAATATAAATAATTATCCTTAAAGGAACCGAGTGAGCATAGAATCCTACCTCCTTTGGAGCTAGCAAATGATTTTTTTTTTCGTATTGAGGATGTATAATCGACTTTTGAAATTAAATATTACGGAAATTAAAATGAAAGATCCAATACGAAATAAACAAATTATACGCACATTATGGAACGAGGATATAATTTTGAGAATATTGAATTTTTATTTCATTACACTATTGGAAGACTTCTATTCTTAATAACTATTGTAGGCTTGATTCATGATTTCTTTCAAGCTCGTTATTACATTATAAAAGTAATTTTGTTTTAAAATTTTCAGTAAGGAACCATTGTAATCGACAAAAAAAAAAAATAAATGAGCCTCTCCCTCCCCCATCAAAATTTAGAATCTGGCTAACGAATAAAAAAAAATCCGTTTGTCCACTGTCCGCAGATGTTTTCCGAAACTACTTGACCAATTTTTTTTTTTAATTCTCTACAAATACATAGCTATGCAAAGATGACCCTAACACTGAGACGTTGATATCAGCTGGTTATTTTTAAAATGGCTGCCGATTTAAAGTGATTTTATTGAATAACTCTGTTATTTTTGATGTCAGAGAAAATATTGATAAGTTTTTTTTAACCAAAAAACCGCGAATAATTATAAGAAAGAGAAAAAAAAAAATTGAAATTTTACAAATCAATGACTCAGTTATTTTTGACGGTAGAGGAAAGTATGTAGAGAGTTTTAGAATCAGTAAAGCACGATAAACAAAACAAAAAGAAAGATAGAATCATTGATATTGGTTAAGAACTAGCAGAGATATAGTGATATATAAGATCACCAGTAGTGAGCCATTATTATTTAAATTATTGCTTTTCATATTATTTAATTGCTTTATCGAAAGCTATATAAACAGTTATACCCTAATATTGTTATTTCGAAATAATAAACCATTGTGTAATAATGTGTAGCATTTTTACTTTTACTTAAATGTATTTTTATCTCTTAACTGTATTTGAAAATTCTTAAATTGCTTTTTACAGCGGAGGTAAGTGAAAGTCGTGTGTTGCGCGCACTGATTTTATGAAATCACTGTTACCGATATTATTACTATTTAATGCTATTTGATTGGCTAAAGATTACGTCCTCTGTTATTTTTATAATAAACGAGTCAAAGCGTTGAAAAGGGGTTTTAACCGATATTAGAGCATTGAAGTTAACGATAATCTAAATTCAGCAGCAACATTTTTGATGTAGCGAATAAAGAAGGGCGATAAGTAGGAAGCTTTTAACATTCCGCTCACTCCGGGAAGCTCAAAATGGCTCTTTAGCCCTCTTATCTCTCCAATGGAAATCTTAGAAAAATATCCCCATAAAAGTCCCTCACAATAGCTAGTTACTGAATGAAAACAATGAATACTAATTAACCCCAGTTTCGGATGTAAAATGAACGTAAACTTTCAAGTCTATAAAATGAAAAGTTAACTTTATTGCTATTAAACCAAACAGCCACTCTACCAAGTAAATATTTAGAGGTACCCTAAAAGCCTTCTAGGGGTCTCTAAAATTTTATAGAAACGCCTCGGGTCCTAGATTAGGTCACCGTGTTCGTTTTAATCTTCACCTTGTTATGGATTATTGAAGCTCTATTTTTTTTAATTACTATGGCTTTTGACGTTTCTTTATACGAATCGCCGTATTAATAGAGATATATTTTTTTTTAATTTATTCCTAAGGTCATTATTTAATGAATAATATTGTAAACCAAAAAAATGTTGAAAAACCACCCTTCGAACATTCCTACTTTCAATCGATCATACTTGATTTGATTTGAATTGTGTCAATAACATCATTGTAGAGAAGAACGATATGACAACGCTGACAGCATTTGAAGGATACGCAATATTTCTTAAATAATTTCTTCAATAATTCGATTATTGAAATAAATATAGCAAATAAAAATGCTCAATGTATTAGAAATAGAAAATAAACTTTATTCTGGGACAATGTCCCTTCAGAATAACATTAATGGTCAAAATAATAATTTATATCTGGCCTAAAACAATATATAACTACATTTAAATAACAAAAAAAAAATAAATAAAAAGTCATTGTGACATCTCTATGTACATATTCAAAAATAAATAAATAAGAATCAACCTAAAATATATCTTTTACATCTCATTAAAGTATATAAACAAATCACCTCACATAAATAGGCATAATAAAAATTAAAAATTAGCTTACATCGGACTGGAGAGAAAGTAAATATTGAAAGAGGAAGGATTTGAATGATGGTAGGGAAGGAGCATGTCGGATGTTTGAAGGGAGAGTATCTCATAAGGCAGTGGAACGGGCTAAAAAGGAGCAATGGAAGGTTTGGGGTTAACCACTTTAACTCGTCGTAGAGGTGGGATACATGAGACCGTCTCGAGGTGCCGAACACAAATCTTAAAAAGCAATTCATAATTCTTCTCATTCTGTCCTCGAGTACCTTCGAGAGGCCGCCATATGCCACACAACTATAGTCAAAGTGGGGGAAAATGAGTGATGAGGCTAGGAGTTTACGGGTAGATTGTGGTAGGAGGTGCCGGGATTGGTGGAATAATTTTAAGGTACTAATCGATCGACGGGAAATTTGGGCAATTTAGGGTTTCCAGGACAGGTTTTGGTCGATGACGATGCCAAGATTTTTAATAGAGGAACTAAAAACAATAGGGTGATCATTTAGCAAAAGCGGAGGAAGGGTAGTGATAGATCGGAGGAGGGATTTGGAACCAACAAGGATGACCTGAGTTTTTGTAGGATCAAGCCTTAAGTTATTCAGGTTTGCCCAGGCACTGATCCCATCTAGGTCTTCCTGAATACTGGCAAATGCTACAGATAACTCGGATTTATTACGAATAAAATAGCTGACAGTTGATTGATGAATATGATTTTTATCATTCAACATATGGGTATAGCTTAGTGACCCCTCAGGATTAATAAAACAAAAATAGCAAAGCTGAGATGGTTAAATTTTTTTTTTTTTTTATATATTTATTTAGTGGAATTTACAACTGTATAACAAGTAATACAACAAGTAAATTTGAATAAAACATAAAAAAGGCATCAAACACATGTAGAGAAGCTTCCCAATGGAAGAACTCTAAAAATATTCTAAACTAGAAGGTCCCGGGGCCATCTCCTTTTCAGACGCCTCGGAGGATTGTCAGGAATTGAAGAGGAAGAAAGGATTGAAACGAAAGGATTAGGGTGGGAATGGAGTTTGTCATGGAAGGATTGATACCTCGTACGGGCCAAATCAGCAACATATGGGACATTAAGGTCTTTATGGATGAGTTTGTTGGTGACAAAGTAAGGAGCATTGAGGATTTTACGAAGGATTTTGGACTGAAGGGATTGGATACGAGAAGAATTTGATGGTTTAGTACAGCCCCAGAGCTCAACTCCGTGGTTGAAATTTAAAAACGTATCAGGTCTTATAGTTTAATCATTTTTAATATAAAGTAGTCCATAAAATACTGGATTGAGAAAAATGAATGGGTGTGGATGACTATCTGAGAAGATGAAGAATCGTCATTAACAATAATGCCTTAAAGTAATATGGTAAAAAGGAAATGTTAAAAAAAAAAAAAAATTGAATAGTTTTTTTCTCTTTCAAGGATACAAATGGAATATGCCACACATGAAGCCTAGAGAAATAACGGAACCTGTCACATATATAAGGATGCAATTCACTTCAAAGAAACACCGTTGAGAGGAAGCACTCTTTCCAACGTGGCCAAAAGCACTCCGAAACGGTGTTTAATATAGAAAGAAGATTTTAATAAAATAGTTAAGGATGGCTACATTTAGACATCTGTACAAGATGGAACAGAAATTAATAAAAATAAATTCCGATATGTACAATAACAATGAGTTTCGCGAAACCAAAAGTTTGATGTCCATACTGACTACCTTTCAAGCCCCGAGATAAGGCTTAACACAATCTCCCCAACTACGCCTCGGCTTACCTCTGGACGCTTCGCAATGAGTTCAGCTCATATTAACTTATTAGGACTTCATTTGTTATGAGGGGTAAAAGCCCTATAATTACGCGTTGTATAAACTTCTAAACTCTCCAGTAGTCTCTTACCCCTTAGGACCAATACATTTTAGTAGAAACTTATTTTAGAAAAAACCCGGAGACCTACGTCGTTTATCCTTTGATGTAAATGACTGCGTTTCACACCCGTGCGGAACTGGTGGGAGGAGCATAATCGTTTTGTGAATTCTAAATAATTTAAGTTAGGTACTGACTGCAACTTTAAATGTCTCTTGTTTTCGTATTATAGTTTTTCTTCGATAATAGAAAATTGCTAGGATATTTTTTGCCCAAACGAGATGGATCAACTGATGAATTTAGAAGTTTACGCAATACGGGTTTCGGAGTTTGAACACCATGACTTTATTTGAGGTTATAAGTTGTAATACTTGCAGACGGAGAAGTACTAATAGTAATAATAATAATTGCAGAGTCTACGGTCAAACGTACAAGGGTTAGGAGCGGCGTTGATTGGAGTAATGTTCTAAAGCTGATTTTAACGAATTTTAAGAAGGCCATACCTTCAATTTTTTTTTTTATCATATTTAACTTTTCCTTAATATTTTCCGCAGTAACACACTCTACTCCTTGGAGGCCAGGTGCGGCGTTAGAACAAAGTAGGTCCTCTTGGACCATTAGTGGAGACAACAAGCAGATGGCTCGGGAGAAGAGGAATACCTGCCGGTCATGATAACAAATAAGATGAAAGGGAGGGTAAATAAAGAGCCAGTGGAGGGGGGAATGGAGGGGAAATAGAGGGGTGACAATGACCGGCCTAATATGAGCCAGTCTTCTGATATTAGGCGCTTTTGTCATGAAGATGCCTCTTCCTTTATGAACCTCCCGGTATTACTAACCTCATTTTACAATATTCCCTCATCCCTCATCTTATTTCTCCTTTATTCCCGCTACGGATCAATAAAGTCTCTATTGCATTTAATAATATACGCTTAAGATTGGACGAAAATTATTCAAGAGGAGTCCTTCAAGGGAATTAAATTATCTTGAGCCAGTAATGTATAAAAGATTATTCATTACACTACAGATTAATGACAAATATCATCTGCTCTACGCCTGAACGGAATCAAAACTGGTAATTAAGTACAAACCTATCTTATATAAATCAGTCATGTTGTCATTGATAACTTGTTGTTTGCCTTCCCGATAGCAAAAATACTTATTGAGTTTTTTACCGTTTAGACCCACAAGCTTTGCGGATTATGAGAAATTATTTCCAATTTTTTAAACTTTCAAGTCCTTTCTTCAAAACCATAACTCCAGCACCGCTTCCAGTACGGAGGCAAAACACTACAAAAATGTTGGTTTTTATTAGCTCATAAGTTAGAAATAATTAGACATTAATTTAGTAATAAGTCGTAAGTTTGTCTTGAGCCTTTCATTAACACAAAAAATGGGAGAGCCACATCAGCTCTATTGTTTAACTCGTTGGACTACTATGATGTAAACAACACACTGATATAACATCATGACTCTATCTTAAAATGTAACGCAGTTACAGTACTAGATTTTTAAATTACATAAATTATACGGACAAATTACATGTTATGAAGTGGGGATATGGAAAAAAAAAAATCACAAGGTTTTTCAAAAAAACATTTATAAAAAATTTCAAAGGAAATACAAAAGTCACTCCATTGATTTGTTATTGGACCAAATTATCACATTATTTTTGCATTAAAATGTAGATTTTTTTTACGTTATGACCGATTTTTTTTAAAATTTGGAATGAAATAAAACTGCAACTAGAACACAGTTTAAAAGGGCTTATGTGAAATGCGGATTTTTATAAAACCAATATGTCGAACGTTTAATTAATTTAAACTTTTTTTTAGTATTTTGACATATTAGTTTTGAAAAATTCATCATAGCACACAAACCCCTTTAAACTGCAGTTCTTTTTTATAACGTAGAGACTACACATTATATTTCATTCTAAGTTATACGAAAACAAAAGGTTTTGTGCTGAACCCACTGTAGCCCGAAGCGTCTTTGGTAGGATTATTAAATCCCCTTGGGCTTGGACCCTGTTTATTGGATGAATCTCAGCAAGCAACATTTTTTAGTATCAGCGTCGCACCTTCTGGTTACCTTAAGCCTATTATTATTATTATAAAATTTTATAGTTTAATTATATTTTAAACAATTCTTCAATCGATTATCGGATCATTATGAATAAATTATAATAACACTCAATGTAAATATATTTAATTCAAGTTAAATTTTGAAAGGTTAAAATTTGAAGAAATTAACTTCTAAGAAAAAGTAATAATTGAATTTTATAAAAATTGCTGTCAGGTTTTACGTGTGGGTGGTCCTCCCTATGGGAAAAGTTATTACAAAAACATTTAAAGGTTAATTTTTAATAATATTTCCTTGTCGGATTCCATTATGAAAATGGGATGAAAAAAAAAATTTCCACATAATTATTAAACATATAATTATAAAAAATAAGGAAAGTTGACGTGTTTAAGTAATATTAACACTTGATACATTTTTTTAGTTCTAAGGCGAGATACAATCCTTATTATAATTAGGAGCTAGAGGAAAATACATAACTTTAAATTTTGAAATAGGCCTCTGTTCAAATTGAGTTCTAAAAGGGGAAAAAGAATAATTTCTGAAATAACGCAATCAAATATATGCTATGAAATTTAGCTATTTTTGTTGATACATTATTTTTGAATGAATGCATTTTATATAAAATCAATTGCTATGGATGAGCAGCAAAATTTGACAAATAATCTTTAGTCTTATATTTAAATAACTGAATGATGATTTTTTTTTTTAATTTTAGATCCAGAATCTGGTCTATTCTATAATTTTGAGCGAAGGCCTCAACTATTATGTATAGTTTAATATTGTGGTAATTAGTCCAGAGGGCATCAATGAACTATTACAATTAAATGAAAACTATTACTCGTGCAATGAACGTTTTGACCCACCTCACGGTCTTCATCAGGCTAAGAAGTAGCAAAAGTCAGTTTAAGGGTTTTTTATTACTTTTATTCTTTTATTACTCTACACGGCAACAATAATTTAATTATCTCTGCACTTACTCTTTTGGGTACACAACGCGGATTTACAGTTGTTTTTTTGTGCATCCCTACATCGCTTTTGAAGGATATATGGGGGTTTAATTATAGACCTTGTCCCCACTAGTTAATGAAGTTTTAGCATCGAATCTGCTCAAATGGGAATGCCAAGTTGTTAGTTTTACAAAAGAACGAACTCCTAAAACGTTAGCATGCGCTGATGTGACGGGTAAATCTCCAGGATGTAGGCCGAGGCATTGTTGGGAGGGTTGTAAGTCGGATCTCAGGGTTTGCTAATTAGACAGTGGTCATTTGATTGAACTGTTTGTGTAAAGAATGGAGGTATCGAGACCCGACTTTGGTTTACTAGCTTATTACTATTAATATTATAAAAACCTTTATATTATTTTCTTGTTACTTTTTATCCTTGATGAAGCCCTAAATGTGAATCAAAACGTAAGCTGAAAAATAAAAAGTTTTTACTATTTTCATAATAATTCATAAACCTCCACGCTAACAATTTTATCCTCTTTTATAATCAAACTTTCAACTATTTACTATTTGTTTCATAATTACTATTAATATTTGAGTTCAATATTATGGATGTTCGTCTGTACACACTATGGGTAGCATATTGAGTAAAGAAATATGTTTTCGAATGTTAGATCAATATTATTCTACACTTGTTTCAAAAAGAATAAGGGTGGCTTTGAATTGGATGACTTGAAGGCTATTATGAGGACATTTTCTACTTTTCTTACGGCCATTAATTTCCTTAAATTGTAACAGATTTGAGAATGGATGATTCTATGTAGTAGAAGATAGAAGATAATTGGGGTACAGTCATCAATTGAGACGTTGATTTCCAAAAGGAAATTTTACAGGAAGCGCGAAAATCTCTCATTACTATATTATTTAAACTGGCTAAATTGGGTCTTTTTGCCTTAAAATTTAGGATTATTTTTTTTACTATAATAATAACATCATATTAAAGTTATGAAATGATTTTTTTTAGAATGATTTGGAACGAAAATAAATTAGTACTTTTAGAAAATGACCGCATTTCTAAATCGTGTTTTTTAAGGACTTGAGAATTCATTAGATAGCATCAAATAGAATATTTAGATAAAAATAAATGTTGAGAATAACAATATGTAAAAATATCAATTTCGTAAAAAGTGTCCTTTAGTACCTTTTGGAAATCAACGTCTCAATTATGTTAATGTTTCTCATTTTATCGAAATATTGTTATTTTCTACATCATGTATATTTAGCATATTTTTCAAACCATAATCAAATGATTTACCTGTTGTTAAAATATATAACTTATTATAACTACTGTTCTCGTTTCTTTCTTATAATTAATATAATTTCTATTAAATTTTTTTTCTAGTTATTAGTATACTTTATATTTCATATCGTTTTAGTAATTTTCTCTCTCAATACTTAGTATTTTTAATTTCTCTTTATATCTGTCTAAAATATTTTTATTTTGGTATTATTATTTTTGGGTGCTTATCCGCCTGTACCCTTAAGCGTCATTAGCTTGATTTGAAATAACTATATTCGATGGTAGAATCCTTTTTTTTTTTTTACGAATTCAGTTAGAGTGATTATACTCCTTTCCTCGACTGCTCGAACAGCTAGCACTCAATCAGTAAGTATTTGCAATAAGGGATATTGTTACATTTTTCGCAGGTTGGCGCCTCTAGACATCTCAAAAGGTAGCCATCAATGTGTATACTGGCAGTGTCCAATAAAAAAAATTCTAATTTTTTCTTTATATATTGTTTTATAAAGTTGGTTGTTATATTTTGTTTTATAGACCTGAATATGGTCTAAAACTTAGGCCGGATCGTTAGGACAATTATGTTTCTTTTTAATTATGTAGTTTGATGACTGCAGCCTGAATTATTATGTCCAATAATACTTTCAATATAAGGGATTGATTGTACATGAATAGGAATGGAGAACTTATGAACGACAGCAACCCCAAGTGAACGATTGTGTTTTTTAAACTATCGTCTATACAGAGGTGTGTGTACAGAGCGTACGCCTGTGTATCTTTCCGTTCATTCCATCGGATACGTAACAAGCAACAGGAAACAGGAGTGTAAATGAACTTTATTCAAGCTGACAGCAAAGCCAAACCTATTTTCTACTCTAAACATTGAACAGCACACAGAGAAATAGCTAGTTGGTCCAATATTGGAGATTGGACAGAGCGGGAAGAGTTGACATGGGCTTTACTGCGACACTGTTCAACTGCGTCATACATCTCTTTGTCGGAAAATAAACCCTGGAGACTTTTAGCTTTACTAATAGTTTCTACTTAAAACAACCAAACAAGAAATACTGAGTTTTTTTTAAAGATGATACCTTTAATAATCAAATAAAATTCAATAAACGAGTTTATAACTTGACATTACCCACATACACGACACGCATGCTTAAGAAAGTAAAAAAAAAAAATCTGAATCCTAAACAGAAATCTAGCTTGTTAAATATGCACGCCGTTTTCGCCTACTTCAACACTTACTGGAAAACCGTCAAAGGTTCCTCTTAACAACAAAAGGCTTATCTACATTACTATCATAAGACATTTGGGTTTACGGATTGAAGCAATATCATACAACCAATCCCTTATTCTATGATTTGACAAGTCCTAGAAGATTATGAAAACGAATAATAGCATAATTTTCTCGTTTATTACAGAGCTGAAAAGTAGAATAGAATAGAATAGAATATACTTTTATTGCAATCAGGGATGTCCCCATACAATAGGAGTGTGTACATAAATTATATTTTTATAAATAATTTTCTACTTTTTGGTGTAACAAACCAAAGAAAATATAAAATAATAAATATATATACATTTTCATATAAGAGTACAAAAAAAAAAATTAAATTTAGCCACAATAAAAAACAAAACAAAATAAAATAAACAATAATAATTAGCAAAAAAAATATATATCCATTTTTTATGACTTCAAGAACAGAACAAAATCATAATAAATAAATTGAGATACATTTTTTAAGTTAGTGATCTATCACAAAACCTTTTAAATTTAGACTTGCTCTGGTGTAAAAGTAAAGTTTTTATAAAACTAGCTTGTAAAACATATTCTCTTCAACAAAGTCGTAATAAGTTGGTTAAAAGAGCATCATTTCGTATCACAGCTAACTATATTTTTAGCTTAACGAGTGATCTCCAGGAATAAATTTGTAAGACAAGTATTTTATAGGATACAGTTGTATAGGCTGTATACAACTAGCTTATATATACATTATACCGCTAAAGATGTAAAATTGTATTCTTATTATTTAAACAAAATATCTTTAATAAAAAGGTATACCTAGATGCAAAAAAAAAAAAAAAAAAAGACTTGAAAAGATTATAAAGAAAATAGATACGAAATGTCGCACATTAGATTATATTAACAGATCTTAAATTTTCAATAGTATTTAGGGAAATAATAACAATAATAATAAGACTAATAACAAAACTTCAATATGAGGTAAGTGATATTTTGGCAAAGGTACGAATCGTTGTAGGAAAATATATTAATTTATCGAGTGAAGATATGGAAGATGACTTTATATAATTGAAGCACTCCAAACCTTTGAAGTATCTAAGCCCTAGTGAACGAATAAATTATTTTCCAATTCAGAAATCTTCTAGACAAAAACAAAGTTCATTGTATCAAGGTGACACTTATTGTATCTGGAGTACATCTCACATCATCCATCTGCCTAAAAAGAAGTTTCAATAAGTGACACAAATTATAGAACTCCAAGTCCCTGAGGAACCGTAAATTAGCAAAATTTTGGCTAGTTTAGTTTTTCAGTGGTACTACTATAGAGCAATGCGATGATTCATATCCAACTTAAAAAAAAATAATAATAATAAAAACACACGTTTCAAAAGGTTCTTTGAGACAAAGTAAATGACCTAACATTGCATGAAGGCTTGTACGCGTGGAACATGTTCGATATGTCTTTTTAATAAATCTATATGTCTTGAATGCAACTTTAAATTTTTTTCAATATCAACTTCTCTCATTGAAATTGTTTGATAGAACTTATTTGCCGGACTCCCAAATAGGCTCAGTCTAAAGTACTTTTATTTCATTCGATTGAAATTCGATTCAAGGTCGTAAAATCTATATATTTCAATTATTGATAAACTTTAAATAGAAATATTCGAAAATATGAATCATGGCTTATGTATAATCAGAGAATTTCTAATCTTACATTTTCAAAAAAATGTGAGCGAATAGACGTTTTTCCATTTCAGGTATCCTTAAGACAGACACGAAATTCATCTCATATATTTAGGCAACCTTGAGTACATCTCAAATCAACTGCCTAATTAGAAGCATCAATAAAAGAGATTATCTCTAGAACCATACCAGCTGAGGTACCATGAATTAGCAAAACATCGATTAGTTTCGGTGTCCCATGGTAGATCTATCTCATCATTTATATTCATCCATTTTCTTAAAAATAATACAGGTATTAAAAGATTCTTTGCTACGAAATAAATAACCTCATATCGCATATTTATGATGTGTCTGAAATGAAATAGTAGAATGTTAGACCACATCAACTTCCTATATTCGTCTAAAGTCTAAAGTACTTTTATTTTGTTCAATTAATCTGTCGCCTATCAACGTAGTAAAATAAGTTACCTGTAGCGTAGTGGCTAGGGAATAAAAAGTCTTAGTTATGCTGTCCTTCGGAGGGGACGTAAAAAAGTTGTTCCGAGCCCGAACCTGTGTGATGAGAGGTATTTGTTAAAGATCCTTATCCTAATTAAACCTGGATAGGCAAAATTTAGGACTCCCACTGTAGCATCGTCCGATTAGCCATAGTAGCATAACGTGACGTTAAATGAATAAACAAACAAAGAACGTTGTAATATTATATTTCTACCATAGGCACACTTCAAATAGAAAATGTTTGGATATTTATCTAAAGTGAAAAGAAAGAAGTATTTTTTAACAGAATTCTGAAAATAGGAAATATGACATATATAATTTGATAATTCCAAACCTTCTTCTAATCTCTAACAAAAACTATATGACTAAACGGATAGACGTTTTTCTAAAATTTAGGACAGAAAAAAAAATGTATCTTATGTAAGGGACCTGGAGTACGTCTCACATCATCTGCCAATGTGAATAGAAGTATCAATAACATACATTACCTCTAGAACCATACTAGCTTAGCTACCGTGAATTAGCAATTTGTCGAATAGTTACGGTGTTTAGCGGTGATCTATCTAATCTATACTAATATTATAAAGCTGGAGAGTTTGTTTGTTTGTATGAACGCGCTAATCGAAAAATTGAAAAATTCTTTTTGTGTTGGATAGTCCATTTATCGAGGAAGGCTATAGGCTATATAAAATCACGCTGCAACCAATAGGACCGAAGAATCAGTGGAAAATATGGGAAAAAACAGGGAAAATTGACCTCGAATCCCAACGATTCCAAATGATTTACCTTTTAATTTTAAAATAATTCAATTTCCCGTTAAGTTATCTTTTGCCGTAACAATTAATAAATCACATGGGCAAGCATTTAAACACGTAGAAATCGATTTACGTCAAGATCGGGTCGAGGAGAAAATCAGTATGTTCTTCTGCCACAAGAAAATAAAACCAAAAATATTATTTAAGCAGAAATACTTTAAAATATTGGGTCGTCCGAAAAGTTGGTAGAGGTTTTTAAAATAAAATTTACCTTCTGTTTTTTCTACTAAAATGAATCACGATGGAATTAATACTATATTTACACACTGAATTCGTCTTTATGAAGGATCAGTAGAGTAGTTTATTGCAATCCAACATGAGTGACGATTCAGTTCATTTTCGAAATAATATGCTGTTCTTTTTTAGAAGAGGGAAAAACGTAGCCCTAACTGCAAGAAAGATTCGTTCCGAGTATGGCAGCGATTCAATTGCTGATAGCACGGTTCAGAAGTGGTTTTCGCGGTTTAGAGGGTCTTCAATTTGGAAGACCAACCCCATTTTTGTAGATTAAATAAACAAATTTTAAGCTGTCCAATTTTAATTGTCAATTTTTCACGAACTTTCCGGACAACCCAATATATTCTTTTAAAAAACGTCTTAATAGCGATCATAATAACTGAAATTGACGCAAACGAAGTCGCGCGTAACAGCTAGTCCTTAATATTCATCTTAAAAAAAAAAAAAAGAATTAAAAGGGTCTTTGAGACGCATGATGGTATGTGCGAGTGGTAAGTTCTGTGGTAAAAATAGAAAAGTAGTTAACAATTCTATGTGTCTGCAATGCAACAGCAAATTGTTTGTCTATATCTACTTCCAGGTCACTATATGCTCTTCTCATTAAAATAATCTGATAAAACTTAATTGCCGAGCTCTAAAATAGGTCTAAAGTACTTTTATTTTGTCTGATTGAAATTCGATTCACCGTCTATCAACGTTCTAAAACCTATATATTCGTGATAAAATCTGTCTCTCATTGCTAAACTTCAATCGGAAAATAGAAAACATGATTTATATACAATAGAATTCCATCTGCCTAAAAAAAACAAAAAAAAATCATTCAAAAGCAACAAAATCTGGAGATCCAGGTAAGAGCAACCATACTATCCTAAAGAACCGTTAATTAGCAAAACATTGATTAGTTTAGGTCCCAGATCTACTATTGAGGCTTTTATATCTCTTCTAGGCTTTTTCAAAAAATATAATACGTCAACGGTCTGAATACGATACGAATTGCCTCTATTCTAATTTCCAATATATTTCTAATGGTAAAGAACTATTTAAAAGATGGAATGCTCCATGAATCAAGACAGAAATAGGTTTAGCAATAAGGCTCAGATCCTGTTTCGCAAAGGATGAGCCTCCTCTCTCGGTGCGATGGCAGGAGGGAAAAAAATGATGATTCCACAAAGTGTTGGTAGTTGAGACCATTATCGGAAAGTCCGCTATCTCCAAGAAAGTCAAAGTCTGTTGGCAAAGCCGAGCCTTGACTTTTTCCAACCATTCCTCGTCATACAATCTTGTCTCCTTGCCTCTTCTAATTTTTCGTTTCTTTTCCTTGTTTAAGTTCAAGGACTAACTTCCGAGATGCTGAATTACGCCAGAGCTCTCCTGAGGAAATAGGGCCTATTTGTAAGGTTCATACAGTAAGCGGTTCTTCTAACTAAACAAGTTGCTTATCTAAGATTCTTTTTGTACCTCTTTTTTTAGATCTAGCTACAAGCTCTCAGGATTTTCAGATTTAATGGTCGTATAAGCGATGTTACTTCTGAGATGTTTAGGATTAATATCTGGCTTTAGTGATTCAGTTTAAAATTTAAAAAAATATCAATTGAAATTATTATGATTTTTAAAAAATATTAGGATTTACCAAAGTAATACAAACTATTGTAATTCGCATTTGTAAAGCGGTTAGGATATATTTAAGTATGGAAGTATGGAGACCCTCCTGTGGCACATACACCCTCTATGAAGTGGGTACTTAAAAGTAGGAAAAAACCTTGCTGCTGATGCTGATATCCGCCTAATCAACTGATCCCACAGCCGTTAATCTAGAAACAGTACGAACACGAACACACACACACACACACACACACATATATATATATATATATATATATATATATATATATATATATATATATATATATATATATATATATAAATGAATGAATAAGGTTATAAACTGAGAACTTTGTATTATTATGATAAATCACCACCTAGAATTTTACCCTTTTTTCTATTCCTGCACTATACTCTTTTCATCCATATCTTTTTTAAGGTTGAATAAAATGATAAAAGCCTAAACTATTATTCATCTTGGTAGCCTTCTGGTACACACTAAATTAAAAAAGCATAGGTATTTAGTAATTTTAAGTAGATTATTTACACAGCTTCCATCCTAACCCATTCGGACAATACCCTAGATTCGTATTCTGATTACAGATGAGTACTATCATTTAATAATGGTCCAATTATTGAACTTATAGGGGTTCAATCATATATAGGGGTCTTGAAGAATGGGGGTCGTTTACATCCACTTGCACTGGTTATTAGACTCACCATGTAGGACTCCATCTTAAGAAATGTCTAACTGATAATTCTTATAACAGATAGGTACAGAATCGAACTCAGATACTTCAACACCTACAAGATAATACATTTAGATTAATTTTAAAGACCTCATTTACATAATCATCTAAGGACTTCTCAGATAAAATGATAAATCCGGAAATCCTGCTTCCTTGGCGACGAATATTTTCATCCCTCATGACTATTATTTCATATGTAGCTGATTCAGTTCAAATCAGCAATTCACCTTTCCATGGCATACCCCTTTTCTACTCTAAAAAATTCACTTCCACTTCGATTTTAAATAATCTTTTCGTGCGTCTTAAAAGAACATCTGTTTACTGTTTTGTGCTTCACTGATGTGCTGGAATCAAAAACATTTCTACATGGATATATCCTTCGGTTAGAGATCTGTTACTTTCATTGGGTAATGTTATTTTCTTTTTCAGTTCAACACACTCTACCTCTGTTGATGGTTCTCGGATCGAAAATTTGTCGGAAGTGCCCAAGTCAGAAACATAGTAGAGAATATTTTTTTGTTCACTAACTTTGTTGCTAGGACCTACTGTATAAGTGCTATAGTGGTTAGAATGAAAAAAAAAATAGGTTTTCCTACATTTATTAAGTGATTGGGCTTTCTTGAAAAGTTTTTTGTCAAAAGCTGTGTTGATTTAAAATTTGAAGTTATTTCTGGATATAATAATTGTTACTTATACCAGCCATTGCGGAGTTAACAAGTTCAATCTTGTGCATATTCCTGAAAAATATATCCTTCAAAAAAAAAAAAAAAACTGTAATTTTACACTACATTAGTTTAAAGTCAAGATGTTTTTTGATAGATCATTGACTTGATAATTTATTTTTATTTACTTATTATGATTTTGTTATTTTTTGAAGTCGTAAGAAGAAATGGATATATATATATATATATAGAATAGAATAGAATAGAATAGAAAAAAAAATTTTATTCTGGGACTAGGTCCCCTAAGAATAACAGGTTTGTACAGTATATGGAAATATACATGTCTGGCCAAAAGACAGAAGGAACATAATCAATAAATAATTACAATTATGGGTTAATATATGTGTGCATATCATAAACGCATATACACACATATATCCAAAAAATAAATACAATGATAAAATTAAAATAAAAACAATTCTTAGAAAGTATTTTGTTGAACGGAATTAAAAATTAATTAGTAGATAACAGCATTTAAATATAGACAATGAACAAAATTATTCTTCATTCAAAGTGTGATTTCAGAAATAAAAATGTTACAGTTTCTGAGCGTCTTTTTGGGATAATAAAAGGTATTGGAAAAGTTGGGATTTGAATGAGGAGAGGGAAGCAGCATGGCGGATATGAGTAGGTAGAGAATTCCAGAAATTAGAGGAGCGGACAAGGAAGGAACGATCAAATGTTTTAGTCCTATGGATAGGCAAATAAAGGTCGGAATGGCGCGATCTTGTTTCAAGTGAGTGGACTGAGGATTTAAATTGTAGGAGACTATGGATGTATGGAGGGTGTTGAGAGTTAATGATTTGGTAAAGGTATGATCCTAGGAAATATTGTCTGCGGATTGGGGGGAGGAGCCACTTTAACTCACCGTAAAAATGGGTCACATGAGACCTCTTCGGAGTACTGAGGACAAATCTTAAAAATATGTTCATGATTCGTTTAAGCCTGTCCTCAAGCACAGTCGAGAGGCCACCATATACTAAGCAGCAATAGTCAAAGTGGGGGAAAATAAGTGCGGATACAAGGAGGATACGGGTGGATAGTGGAAGGAGATGGCTGGAGCGATGGAAATATTTGAGGGTACTTATTGTTCTTCGGGAAATTTGGGCAATATGGGGTTTCCAGGAAAGAGTTTGGTCAATGGTAATACCCAGGTTTTTGACAGAGGAAGTGAAGGTGATTGGATGTTCATTTAGCGTGAGACTCGGAAATGTGGTATAGGATCTGAGGAGGGAATTGGAACCAATTAGAATGGCCTGAGTTTTTGTAGGATTTAGCATTAGTTTATTCAGGTTTGCCCAGGCACAGATTCCATCAAGGTCTTCCTGAATATTGGCAAATGCTACTAGTGAATTGGAGGGAGAGAAGGATAAATAGATCTGGAAATCGTCAGCATATAGGTGGTGGGAACAGTGATGGATAGAGTTGGGAAGGTCATTGATATAACAATTAAAAAGAAGGGGAGAGATGCTTGAGCCTTGGGCCACCCCTGCCGAAAGGGCTCGAAAGGAAGATAGAGGATGATTAGGAATAGTGACAGCTTGAGTTCTGTCAGAAAGAAATGATTGAAACCACATGATAGTGCTGTTTGAAAAAGATAGAGACTTTAGTTTAGAGAAAAGGATGGAGTGATCCAGGGAGTCAAATGCTTTTGAGAAGTCCAGCAGTATTAGCACGGTCAGTTTCGTTTCGTCCATAGCAGTGTGTATGTCGTTGGTGATTTTGAGGAGAGCGGATTGTGTGGAAAAGCCAGGTCGGAAGCCAGATTGGAAAGGATCAAGAAGTTTAGAATTTTCAAGGAAATTTGATAATTGTTTCTGAACTATTCTTTCTAAAGGTTTGGAGAGGTTCGAGAGGATGGAAATAGGGCGATAGTCTTTAGGGGATGTAGGGTTGGAACATTTACTGATAGGATGGACTATTGCTTTTTTCCAATTAGTGGGAAATACGGAATTTTGGAGGGAAAAGTTATAAATAAATAGCAGAACTGGTAGGATTTCAGGAAGGCATAATTTTAACAGTTTTACGGGAATTGCATCAAATCCAATGGAGTTGGTATGAGATTTCAGTACAGCGGAGATAAGGTCAGTTGGTGAAATGTCAGAAAAATAAAAATTATCGGGGTTGAATGATGGAATTGAAGAGAAGTTTGAAAAAGTTGGTGAAGAATTATTAGAGGAGGTATTTGAAAAGTAAGAATTTAATTCATCGGCTGAGACCTGAAAGATTAGTGAGGAAGAGGATTTGCAGAGAGAGAGTTTGCGGAGGAGTTGCCATTTTGACTTGGAATCGGGAGTAGCGGAGAAGGCTGCGTGAAAGTATTTTGTTTTTGCTTGTCTGATTGTCGCCTGAGTCAGATTGCGGAGTGCCCTGTACGCTTGATAGTCCTCAGTCAGTCTTGTACGTCTAAAGCGTCTACGGGATGCCTCACGCTTCTTTTGTAAGTCTTTTATTTCTGGACTCATCCAAGGAGCAGGGCGGTGACGGAAGGTGCAGGTTTTGAGTGGAGCATGGATGTCGAGGATACTTAGGAGATTGGAGGTGAGAATGTGAACCATTGAATCGATGGAAGAACAGGTGTAAATCGAATCCCAATTTAGAGCTTCAATATTGGGTGCAATAATTTCTCGGGTAAGGCAATCGAGGTTTCGGAAAGTTAAGGTTTTAGGAATAAATGCTGAAGTTTGGAAATTATATGATATGTGGATGAGATCGTGAGATGATAGAAATGGAACAGGTACTTGAGAAGCGGAAAGAAGGTTGTGAGTTGAATCGATAATATGGAGGTCCAACCAAGTGTCGGAATGATGAGTGTGGTGAGTAGGAGCATATGGAACGATGAATAGGTTGAGAGAGAAGAAGAGGTTATCCAGGTAGTGTTTATCGTTGGAGTCGGAAAGGAAGTTGGTGTTAAAATCACCACAAATTATGATATTATTGAATAGAGGGACATTTCTGTAAAGGATTGATTCAAAGGAAGGGTCAAATGGGACCAAAGGAGGGCGATATACTACTGCATAAAGGAGAGGTTGTGTGTTAGAGGAGATTTCAACGAAAAGGAATTCAATATGGGAAGAATCAGATTGGGATGACAGATCCAGGACACGAGATTTCAGGCTGCTGTGGACATAAAGTGCTACACCACCGCCAGTCCGGCCAATCCGGTCATGGCGGATAAAGGAATAGTCAGGGAGGGAAACGGAAGAGGAAGGAATATAGGGCTTCAGCCATGTTTCAGAGACTGCGATAATGTGATAGAAATTGTGGGTGAAATAGTGAAGGAATTCGTCGAAGTGGGCGGGAAGGGACTGGGCATTAACATGGCAGGAGGTCAGGACATTAGACATATAGGAAAGGAGGTGGAATAGCAAACAGAGTATGAGAAGACGCTAGAGACACAATAGAGAGATAAGTGAAAGTGAACATGAAATAGTTAATAAAGATAAAAATGTACAAAAGAGCCTTTGCCGACAAATAAAAAAAATATTCTTTTGAAATAAAAAAAAACAAAATTAGAGAAAAGAAAACGATTAAGTAAGTTAGTCTGACAAAACAAAGAAGAATATTAGAAGCCGAGACCATTTCCAGCTCGCATCCAGTAAGCAGACGGATGCCCAGGAGTCAGCCGAAGACGTCCAGGTCCTGGGGTTTATCGATGAAAATTACAGGGTGACCATCTTCTTTTCGGCAGCGCACTCTACCGGCAGTAAACCAAACGTATTTGATTTTTTTCTCTAATCTCTTCTGCCTGGCGAGCCAGTATAGGTGTCTATTCATTATAGACATCTCCTCACTGAGATAGATACGGTGGGAGTCGTTCTCTTGCCACCCAATATCCCGTGTCGAGAAGTCTCTTTTCACTTTTCTACACCTCACTAACTCATCACGCATCGACTGCCTTACGAACCGAGCAATAATAGAAGGTGGTCTCTGGTCATCTTTTTTTGGTCTGCGTCGCTCTACGATGTCTAAGTCTTCAGAACTAACCTTGATTCCCAAGCCCGCCGCTACGCTTGTCACAAGGGCTGCTGGTGTTTCCCCTGGGCGCACTGGGATCCCGCGTATTTCTACAGACCTGCAGAGTAGCCCCTGCTCGGCCTTATTAAGGCGAACTTCTAAATCGGTTACGCGGGATTTTAGAATTTTGTTTTCCACCGTGACATCCTCTAAATGCTTGGCCTGGCCCTCAAGATGCCTTTCTATTTTAGAAAGACGGTCATTGAGCTCGAAGCTCAGTTCACCATATTTTTCTAGCGACTGTTTGATGCTTTTAATATCTTCATTTACATCTGTCTTGAGTTGGTTCACGGCAGCGAGTATGTCTGCTGCCGAAGGTTCCGTGTTCTTAAGTGGACTCCGGGGCGGGCTAGATGATTTATCTTCTCTGGCTTGACCGGTTTTTTTTCCTTGGTCGCATTTTTTACATAGCCATATTTTTTTTTGCAATTTTATATTTTCAATTTCTTTTTCCGCTAGATTACAGCATCTACCGTGATAAATTACACGGCATTTGCTACAACCCACATTACCCTTGTCGTCTCGAGTAATTGCATTATCACATAGCGTACACTGTACCATTTTGTTAATTTCAAAGAGTACGTAAGAAAAAAATAAATGAATTTATATGTATATAAATCTCGCTTTTAAGATGTTTACGCTAGGTAGTGCGGTGCCTAGACGTTTAATCCTTGAGGGATTAAGGATTAACTTTCTCTCTCGACCGCCTAAAGCCCAGTAAATTACTACCTTTGTTATTGTGTAGTTATGCGCACATTCACGAGCTTTTTAAGTGACACTTTGTTCGTTCAATTGATGTACACTTCAAAAAGTATAACGAAACAGGATACAAATAGCAATATTTACGTGATAAGAAGAACTGTGGGAGCGGTACAAGTTGCCTCAATGCCGTCTCTGGCCAGACTGTGTTATATATTATATATATATTTTTCTAATTATTATTGTTTATTTTATTTTTTCCTTTTATTGAGGCTAAATTTATTTTTTATTGCATTCTTTTATGTATATATTTATTATTCTTTTCTTTTTTTTTTTTGTTCCACCAAAAAGTAGAAAATTGTCACATATACAAAATATGATTTATATACATATTCCTATTGTATAGAGACTTCCCCGATTACAATAAAATTCTATTATATTTTTTACTAGGACATTTAGGAACTGCATTCTCTTAAATGGAAAAATTCCAATTTTTCCTGAATGTTTGGGGGTGTTGGGCTTTTTTTCCTAACTCTGTTGGTGTTCCTAGATTCTAAATGTTGACCACAGTTCGCAAGTCATTAACTTAGTGGAAAATAAGTTTTGTTATATAACATTTTTCGCTACTACCTACTGTTCAAGAGCTGTGTTGGTTGCAATGAAAAAATATCTAACGTACCAATGTCTAAATGCTTATATATGATTCCAAATATGTTTTATAGTAGCTTATATCTATCCCTTCTGTACTTCATCTATGAGTCCGTCCGGAAACTCAGTATCTTCCTGACTTGAAAAATCAGTTAATTTTAGATAGAAATATCCATAATCTATTATTTTTTCAAGTCAGGAAGAAATACTACTGAAGTCATATTTTTTTAAACGTAATTCGAAGATTGCCCGTTTTAGACGCTATCCCATTCTCTAAAATTCACATACCTCTTTTTTGCTGGGCTCTGAATGCCGAGAGGAACATTTTCGTAATTTATATCCCTCAACTGTTACAATCTTGTAAAGTGAGTTTTTGTTAGGTAGAGAGAGAGGCTTTTGACAAATTTACAGTAGTATTGTCGCCTACCGACAGTCGGTAATTGACTTGATTTAATGGAAGCCATGGGGGGGTGGGGAGAGGGATGATGCGGGCCCCTGAGTCAGCAATGATGCCATTGGTGCCCGTTTAACCAATTGCAGCAGAGGCTGGTTGCACTAATAGTGTTATTTTCCCGGCAGATGTCCCCCATTACATGGGGCCCTAGTCCCCTGCGGCCAATTCTTGGCATTAGTTTCCCCATTTTCTCTATTGATATAGTGTGTCATGAATTTGTGAACTCGGGGTTGCATTTTCAAGCTGAAAATTAATATGTTAAAGGAAATATCACCTCTTGGTACACAGCACAGCTGGCATTAAATTGAGCCTATCATAGATTGAGCCTATTAGAAAATTGGCAAATTTACCTCATATAGACAATTTCATTGGGGGACTTCCTTCAAGTAGATTTTGACAAAATGTTTGCTATTGCATTCAATAGCTATATTGAAAACTTTATATTTTTCAGCAAGACTTATCTAGCAGGCTTATACATTAGGATCAAACAGGCGATATTAGGTTATGTATTGAGTCTCAACGAGACTTACAAACCTCATAAAAGCTTGTTTTAAACTCGTATTCGAAACTGTACACTAAGATAATACATCCCTCTGATGTTTATAGAATTGTATTCATATTTACAATTTATATAAAGTAATAAAACGAATACAGGCGATGGGAGGATTGCGTTAAAACTGATCTCGTGGGCTTGGGCTTGACCGGTGAATATAGGACGAGTCTGTGCAGGCGAAGTTAGGTGGTATCGGCATCGAACCTTCAGGTTCGGTAAGCCTATTATTATTATTAATAAAACGAATAAATAAGCAACACTAGAATTAGCACGGGAGGAATGTGTTGATTAGTCGCAATGTCCATATAGGCCTTAGGCCTGATAATGGTAATGGTTGTTTTTTGTAGTATGTTGGAAGTTCAGAACGTTTGTCAAGTAAATGTTGAAGAAATCGGTACCTGCGAACAGTTTATATACGTTCGTATAGGTAACAAATCTATTTAACCGGGGTGAATGGAATATTTTGAAAGGATACAGTTAGACAGGGAGATATAGGTTTGCGACGAAGGCAAATATAATTTGATGGGATCTATTATGATTGATTTTAATTCTTCACTTTTCAATCCATTCTTCGCTAGATACGATGTGCGATTAAAGGGTTTG
The DNA here is from genome assembly GCA_023052935.1 of Piezodorus guildinii. Taxonomy (NCBI): domain Eukaryota; kingdom Metazoa; phylum Arthropoda; class Insecta; order Hemiptera; family Pentatomidae; genus Piezodorus; species Piezodorus guildinii. The sequence goes on from CM041293.1 coordinate 40,589,323, forward strand.
CTCAGAAGATTCATTACTTACAGACAGCGCATATGCACATCGGCATAAGTATTGAGGACAGTGCTAGGATGGGTAGGAAATATCAGCTGTATAGACGAAAAAAAAAGACTGGGCCTAAGATGCTACCTTGAAGCACACCGATAAAATAGTACGATTTTATAGATGAGTATAAAAGGTTATTATGCAAGAATGGTTGGCTGTATGTATTTAGGAAAAGTTGATTAGAATGCAGTCATCGAAGCACATGAATTAAGTATAACCAAATTAAATTTTATGAAAATTAAGTTTTACTTCATTACAGTTTTAGATGACTGAACTCCTAATCAACTTTTTCCCAATGAAAGATTATTTATTGTTTTTGACACTATTATTCAATAGATACGATGTGTGATTGAAGGGTTTGGGTTGCACAGAAGGGTCATTAGTTATGGGTAGGAAATATCAGCCGTATAAATAAATAAAAAGGGCTAGGCTAAGATGCCACCTTGAAGTACACCTGTGTCTTGATTAAATGCGGATGACTATAAGGGTTATGATGGGAGAATCGTGGGCAGTATTTGTTTAGGAAAAGTTGATTGAAATGCAGTCATAGAAGCACATTTCTTAAGAATAACCAAATTATATTTTAAGTTTTACTTAATAACAGTATTTTAGATGACTGCATTCTCAATCAACTTCTCAATGAATGGTTATGGTTTACTTAGAAAGTTATATCTGTATGGATAAGTAGGAAGTATGTAGGAGATGAGGTAATTTAAAATAAAATGTATATTTTTCGTTAAATAAAACAAAAGGTACGTATAAAGATAATAGTATAATGACATAATATTTGCTCTACATTCCATTCTCACTTCAGTGTAAATCGCTAACAGGGATAATCGGCTAATAAATAACGGTGGCTATCAATGTTACAAAGCCAAATTACTGTTTCCATTCTTGTTCGCTTTTTTTTTTTAATTTATTTTATTGCTAATATATTGAGAGCATTGTGTGGTTAACAATAATAATAAATGTAGTAGGTTGATGGATGTAATCTCCGTTGGATACGTGAGCTTGTTAGGCAGGTCTATACGGCTTTGGCTGCCGGGCGCGCGCTGTTTCCCTTTTTACGACCCTGATCCTTATCAAGACTGACAGGGGGCGGCGATGGCTTTGTTTCCTGTCACTTGGGTCCAGGACCTAGTCTATCCCGCCAGGCAGGAACACCTGAGCGCCCGATTTGCGTGTACAGCGGTCACCTTGTAAGCGCTTATCGGGTGTAAATTAGGAGATTAACATCGCTTCCACAATCCCGACATTGAGAACCGTGTTTAACTTTATTTTACATACATTTTGCAAATAGTATAAATCTTCGAGTGTCTATTCCAACAGTTCGTGTAAGATAACATTGTGCTTTTAACATAAAATGAATAACAATAACTATATATCTATTATAGCAATTGAGTCAATCGAATTTTCCAAAAATAGTACTCATATTTGTATGCATGCTTTTGTATGTATTAGTTTCTTTTATTAGTTATTGTTAATTACTTTCACTTACCTATATATGAAATACATAGTAAGTTAAAGTATTGCGATCGTGAAAACTTTCGAATTCTAGTTTTCAACGGAAATACACGTTTTAATGTCCCCTGAGTCTGAATGAACAAGTCCCGCAAAAAGGTCTGTGCATGTGTGGTAAGTCCAGCGCGAAAACGAAAAGTCCTAGGAAACTGAAACTTCATATTTAGTACAACTATACGCCCGACAGTAACTTTTTAATCTAAATTAGCTAACTAGAAGAGCCACTTTATATCATGCATTTTACACTAATTTACAGTTTTCTCAAAAACTGCTCCAACGATTTTGATTAAACTCGCTAAGTCCATGTAAAATTGGACGGACTTCAATTTAATTTAGATTTCATTCTGATTGAAATAGTCTAACTGGACTTTAATGCCAATATTTTAAAATTTCTTCCTCTAATGTACCTTTAATTTGGTAAATTTTATGAAATTGACCATATCATCTGATTAGCATTGCTAAAAAACAGGTAAATATATAACTTGAACGATTCGATATCCAATTAAAGGAAAAAACTAAAAAAATATTTTTAATACAATTTTTTTTTGTTTTTGATCATAAGAACAGTAATATACATGTATAATATACCGTAGAATGCTAATTATTAAGGAAAAAATATTACCTTATACATAGTATTGTAAAAGTTAACAGGGGGTGATGAAAAGCCGATAAATCAAACTGAATGTCGTAGATAATAATATAATAGATTATTTAATAAAACACATGTTTCTATCAAAATCCAATGTAAATAATTCTTTAATAATTTATTTCGTTTCTAATTTTGTATAAAAATTGTTAATTTGATATAAATAATGGAGGTAAGTGGAAGTCGTTTGTTGCGCGCACCAGATTTTTAAATTTTTTTTTTACTGTTTATCAATGAACAAAGTTAAATGTAAGAATTCTAACCTTTAAGTTTCTTGATCAAAGTCGCGAGCTAAATAATTTCGCAACTGAATATAACTCGCATTTTCTGCCTTTATCCACGACTTTATTTCCTCATCGATTTTGTTTTTTCTGGTTATTGGACCTAAATACTTAAGTTTAAATGTCCTGATCTATCAATATCACCAGAATCGCCACTACTAATAATATACTCTGTCTTATCCAGATTTATTTTAAGAATCACCATTTTACCGGTATCTATTGGCGTACTTGTATTCAGTTTTATAGTTTCCGCGACTTCGCCCGGCTGTACTAAATCATTTTCTTTTCCCATAACAGGGATTTTCCCAATTCGATCTGAACCATGATGGATATATATTACCTTTTCTGTGGCATTCTTATATAAAAAATGTAAATAACCTCTTTAGAATTATTTAATTAGATAAAAAAAACGAAAATATTTTTACAGAAGGACATAAAAGGTCTGGTAAATAATATGGATATATTATATACCATTTAAAACTAATATACTTGAGAAATAATTTTTTTAACAAATAAAAGCAACAAATGTAACGAAACCGCTGACATGCGGAAAGTATTAACATAAGTAATTATTATAATCTATATTTATAAAAGAAAGTCTCATTTCAGAAGATTTTATGGTAATCTCAAAGATGACTATGGTTGTGAAGCTGAAATTATTCCAGAAGGTTCGTCTTAGTTTCTAGATGTGCAATAAGGCTTGGTTTGAAAAAATTCCACATCTAAGTGATTTAAAAAAATATTTTTCTAAAACGTAAAAGAAAATTGATTTTCGAATAACTGAAAAACTACACATCTCCTAAATAATTATAGCTACTAATTTGAACGATAATTGGATTCCTAACTGCATAAAAGTCAAGTCATAAACTGTATCGGCTAATATAATATGTAATAATTAATGAAAAATATATACTCGCCTTTGAGCATCGTATCAATATTTCGTGTTTAGGGTTCCATAAACATATGTTCAGTTGTGATAAGTTTTTTAAAAGTAATTCGAAGTGGTTAAAAAACTTTTAGTTTCAAGGACATAGTAAGACTTATTACTTAACCCTAAAAAAATACGAGTAATTCCCGAGGAAGGCTTTATCCACGATTAGGGAAAACACTCATTTAAGTTGCAAAGGATTATAATGATAGTCAACTGTTTAAAAAAATGTTCAAAGATTTGAAACGACATATGTACAACGATTATCTTTAAAAGCTAAACCGTATTTAATAATTATGGGTATTCCTTATCATAATGCAATTTCATTGTAAACTTGATCAAAATTAAAAGTTGTTGGCATTAAATAATAGACCATTAATATGGTTACTTTTATCATAATTGTTTCTATAAATTAGCAAACAATGAACTGGTCTTAAGCAAAGCCGTGGGGAAGGGAGGGGGGGCGTTACAGCAAGTATAATTCATATAATATATTTGCTATAATACAATTTTATAGAATTGAACATTTCCATGTAATCTAATAGGGTTGAAATCTAATTATAAATAAAGTGTTTAAAAATAAATACAATTTTTAATTATTTAATTAAATTTTTAAATTGCACTTTACAGCATGCGTTAGTAATCAATCATCTTGTCCTGATTTTATCATTTTCTGTTATTTACATGTGTTGAAAAAAAAAATTATTTTTCAATAACTGAAACAAGTTATTCTAAGTACCTTGCAGTAGATAAATTATACACAGATTGGCTAAAGGAAAGTTTCGCTATACGTTCATCAATTTTTAATTTGTTTTTGATTCATTAAAATTTATAATCCGGTTTATTATCCATGTCAAAGAATTATATCCGTATATGGTTAGATAATTAAGGAGCAATGAACCAGATGGCCTGTTTGGAGTAGGGAATATGGACCAGGCTCCAAATATAGGTTTGGATCAGGTTCACTGCCGAGTTTGATAATAGCGACCCAAGGCTAGCAGGTCAGCGACTCCAGACTCCTCACTCCAAATCTATCCCAATTTCCAAACAATGTTTTTTTCTTGTTTTTTTTCCCGAAACTTTCTTTTTAATCTAGGTGCGTAGTCTGCTTTATCTTCAATTCCAGATAAAGTTTGTTCACCATTATCCCTTTTAAACTATAGATTCATCTAATCAAACTGAAATCCAATTTTGAATTTTCATCAATTTTATTTTATTTAATATGTAATATTAAAAAATCTGTACACAAAATTAATTTTTACTTCTTTATATTACTGGTATTGATATTTTTTCTGCCATATAAAATTCCGAATTAAACATTTATAACATCATTACTTATATATTTAAATCTCAAAAAATAAATATACATATATTTATGTAGAACTAACATACATATTTAAAAGCGATTATCAGCAATGATTAAATTTAGTGCCGTATTTTTACAACTATATAATGAATATAATTAATTTATTTTGAAAGAATAATAAAGTCTATAGTTTCAGAACAATACCCTTAAATTTGGGGGTGTTGAAATAATATTCATATTCAATAGGTAAACTATATTTATAGTTTTATTACCGCTGTACATGTTTTTTTAAGAATATGAATTATAATTCCTTCCCTAGTCGCACAATTAATCAGACATTTACCTAAAATAAATGTTATGATTTACCCAGGTTATGATTTAATAATTGCCAAGGAACTTTAACCGATGCCCAAGAAAAGTGGGTGTTTCACACGTTAATATACAATAATTTACTTAAAACAACTAAATTCCCCTAGAAAGCGGGACTATTCAATCATAAAAATGATATATAATCAAAAAAAGGAAAACAATTTAGAAATCTTATACTTTCAGATCTATTAGTCTCCTCCCGAATCGAAATTTAAATTTAATTGTTAATCTTATTTTGATAAATAAAAAAGTTGAATTAAATATTTATTTATTGAGAAATATTACAATTTGTTTCAGAATGAACAATAGTAATAGGGATATGAGATCACATTCATACAATATATACAGAAAATAATGCTAAAGTCAAATTACATAAAATAGAAAACAAAATCATAAATATATATATATATATACACAATAAAAAATCATATATATATATAATATATATATTAATTTACTATTTAACTTGTAATAAATATAATTATGAGATAAACATATAAATAATACTTTATAAAATTGTTCTATTATTATTAAATAAAATAAGATTAACAATTAATGTTATATTTATATAAGTAAGGCTTAACACTGAGACAGTCTCTATAAACTTTCCTTATTAAAAACTAATCAAAGGGTTCGTCTTATAAATACATTTATCAGCCTATTAATTGGATCTCTTAATACAGTGCATGATTGCCATTTTTCTTAAATGGATAAGGTGAAAAAATCCTATCATATCATTCTCCTCAGAGTTAAGCAGGAGTTGAGGAAAATTGAGTACGGTCTTAAGCAAGGCGCTCAAGCTGCCAAAAGCTATATTTTAATGGGACTGTCTTAGTGTGTTAAGGCTTACTTGGAATAATATCATTATTTATATTGAAAATAAAATATTATTTTATCGATATGAGTATGTCTTGATTGAATAATGAAATATATGTTAATAAATCGATGCCAATACTCATCGTAAAAGTGGGGAAAAAAGGTATATTTATTTAAAATAGATTTTTTTTTGTAACTCTTAAAGGTGTTAATTCAATATTTAAAATTATAGTTAACATATGCATAAAAAATTATGATAAGCCCACTTCACCTCATACATGCCCCCTCCATCCAAAAGATTGGTACTTTTAATTAAAGATCTGCTTTTGAGAATTGAGTGATGCTTTACATCTAGAATATTTTTATTATATAAGTTACATGTACAATATATGATTATGTTTTTAATGTAACTGTTTAAATTTTTAGAAGGCGTAATATGACAGCAATCAAAATTATAATTTATTTTTTTACTAAAAAAATTAGCCTTAGCTGATATTTTTAGGTTAAAAAAATATATATGAATTTCAACGATTTTTTTTTAAACATATTTTATTTATGTTTATAATAGTATATACAAAAAATACAAAGAGTAAAAGACCTGAATTATAATTATGGGCGTGAAAAAAATTGTGAAGAAACTACCAGAGTACCAACTTATTTTTATTTCCAGTCATTGATTATTTAAGTTAGTAGGTCCCGAGGCCATCTTCTTTTTAATCGCCTCGGAGGGTTATGAGGAATATGTTGGGTTGATAGGGAGTTTAGAATTATAATATAAGTCTGTATCAAATTGGATAGTAAGGTAAATATGTATGATTTTATTTGTGACGAAGTAAGAAGCATTTAAGATTTTGCGCTATAAACATTGTATGCGGGAGGAATTAGATGGTTTAGTAGTGGCCTAAATCTTGGTTTAATATGTCCTCGAAAAAAAGAAAAACCCTTTTTTATTCAGTTATATTACAATTTATTTATTTGTACGAATGGACAATAATAATAACAATGCTTTGAGAACACATTCAACTATCACAACAATAATTAAGAATAAAGAAGTATTATCAAATTACATAAATAAATTAACACACTGATATCTATTAGAATATCCCCGGGAACCCCGGATGGGGTTTGTCCCCAACGCGTAGAGGGAGAAGCAGACCCGAGGAATCCCTGCGCCTCTCTCTCACCCGAATCAGTGGAAGCTGAGTGAGACCGTCATAGCCTCAACATGTCCAGATTTATATATTTATTTTTTTAAGTTGACACTTCTTCTGCCTTCAAATTAATGTTGTTTTCAAATTTAAAGAACTTGTCTTCGCCATCCCATTTCTTCCGCTGTACAGATGAGAAAAGAATATTTCATTAAAATATTCCAGGGATAGAAGACCAATAACATCAAAGGCTCGGACCCCGTCCTCCCAACTAGTTCCTTTTCATAAACCACTTTCTTTCAGAGTCGAATAAAAATGAAAAATTCATGAGACCTAGGACGGAATGGAGTTAGGCAGAGAAAACGGCAAAATCTCATAAAATCCTCCAGGCGCACCCCCTTCTCCTCTGACCCCTCGGGAATATTATAAATTGTGAATAAAGCGACATTGATAATCCACTTAACTAATCGACTTTCAAATGGCCTCCCCCAACCTGCTCTCCCTCCCTTGGTATTAAGAATAAAAAGAAAAAAAAAAGTTGTGTCTCCATAGCGACCCTACCTACCTCTAGTGACTGCGCAATATTGACCACCCGGCTGGAAAAGTACGGTTTACAATTCCGGCAAAGAACAGTTGAATAACTCTGAATCGCTTCTCTCTTGTGGAAGGGTTTTTCATGAACGTTGGTTTGGTGGATGTGTGCTAGGTCTTGCGATGAAAAAAAAAGAAAGTATATTGCTAGAGGTAAGTAACAACGAGAAAAATTTCATTGAAGCATGTAATTGATGGTTCTAAAAGCTAAGCCTGTAGTGACAAAATACGGCAAAAAACAATGAAACCCGTCAGCACTTTTATTTCTGCTAACTTATCCTCAGGAAGAAAAGAAAATAACAATATACAGATATCCATATCAACAGCCCAAAGAGATGCATTATAAGATACAAACGCAATACCATATGTTACGTCAAGAGATGTTCAGACTTCCATGGAAGTTGACATAGCATAAAGTTGACATAATGACTTTAAAGGTACTCAAATATAAATAAAAATGCAATAATCGGGAGATCACTTGTAGCTGGGTGGATAGCATAACAGCCTCCTATGCCAAAGATCACGGGTTCAAACCCGCAGGTGGTCCTAGAATTTTTTAATGGGAGTAAAAAATCCTTAGTTATGCCGTCCTTCGGAGGGGTCGTAAAAGGTGGTCCCGAGCCTGTGCGATGACAGGTACTCGTTAAAGATCCCTATTCTAATAAAACCTAGATAGGCACAATTTAGGACTCCCACTGTAGCACCGTCCTATTAGCCATAACAACATAAAGGACGTTAAATAGCTGAGTTCTGCAATGATCGGGAAGATAATTCTGGGTGCAGTCAACAAAACACATGGAGAACTTATTTGTGCCAACGTTACAAAACATTGATAGCAAAATTAATAGATTAAAAATAGATATACTATACATTAAAAAACAACAACAACGTATGTAACGGTACCATAATAATAAGTACATCTTGGGTCTTCCATTCCTGAATATAAAATAAATAAAAAAATATAAAAATAAAAACCTGTAACTCTACAACCTATAGATGATTGAGTTTAGTTGATCGTTGAGAAATTAGATGAGGAAGATGTTTGGGTTGGGGGTTCGGTCATTAGAGAGAAAGACACATTAAAACAGTGCTTATTTTAATTGTGTGTCAACGTTTCGGCCTACATTGTGGGCCTTCATCAGGGTGACTCTGATACTGTGTCTAAAGAAACACCGTGTCTTAATGTGTGTTTAATGTGTCTTTTTCTCTAATGACCGCACCCCCAACCATCTTCCTCATCTACAAACTATGAAGGTTCTCGGGTTCAGTAGTTATATAGATTCGTACTATTTCACGGACAACGACTATCCAAGGAGATGATTAGGCCTGAATCACGCTCGGTGGCCAGGATTTTTCCCCAATTTTGGGTACTCACTTTATAGAGACTGGGTGCCAGGAGGATCTCTCTCCATACTGAATAACAGGGATCTGAAATAACAGAATAAATAATTCTGCCTCAGCTGGGATTTGAACATGGGACCCGGAGTATAGTAACCTGACGCTCTATCCACTAGGCAATGCCGCTACCCTGAATATAAAATAGATCATACAAATTTTCTTCTGTCGTTTCTACAAGATAAAAAAAAAATAACTAAAGGAAAATTATTTGTATCCTAGCTAATGAAACGAAGTAGCTAGAGAGCCCAATGTTGACAATTATCAAGAATGTCCATTGCTCGGTGTCCATTTTCATTGTCTTATATCCTATTCATAGGACGAAGTTTTTTTTTCCCACTCAATTTCTCCTGTGTATATATATTGGGTTGATGCAAAACTAATGCAGGTTTTTAGTAGGTATTGTAAATACGCCATATCTTTACTTTAACCATATATATTTAATCAAAATAATTTCCATCTGAATCAATGCACTTTTGCCAACGTTCAACAACCTTTCTTATTCCACCAGAAAAAAAATCCGAATCCCTGGACTCAAAGAAATCACGAAAAGAATTTTCAATGACGTCCTGGTTTTGAAAATTTTTCTCCCTCAAAAAGTTGTCCAGATGCCTGAAAAAGTGGAAGTCTGTAGGAGAGAGGTCAGGTGAATAAGGCGGATGTTGGAGAACTTCGTAGCCCAACTCGTGCAGTCGTCGAAGCGTTGGTTGTGCAACGTGTGGTCTGGCGTTATCGTGGAGCAGGATCGGCCCCTTCCGATTCATCAATGCTGGGCAAAGACGTTGCAATTTTTGAGTTCCGAGTTCCGCCGCCATTTCTCGTGTGGTTTTGGTTGGGTCTTCTTCCACTTTTGACCTCAGCTGGTCGTTGTCCAGAGCAAGATGACGGCCCCGACCTTCCTTGTCTTCGAGGTCGAAATCTCCTCTGCGAAACTTCTGGAACCAACGCTGCACCGTGCACTCATTAATAGCCCCCTGACCCCACACTTCATTAATATTACGAGCCGTTTGCGCAGCGCTGCGCCCTAATTTAAAATCGTAAAAATAAATTTGACGAAAATCGCACTTTGACATTTTCGATTCAAGACCTTTGAACACACTGAACAAAACGATTTTACTAAACAAATTCATGGTGAAAGAGAGGGTATTAGATAAGGTTTGTTTTGGTATAATAATGATCAATGTTAGGATTAGCTTTGTTTACACAATTGGAATTAAGATATTGCAATAGAGGAAACCTGCATTAATTTTGCATCAACCCAATATATATATATATATATATATATATATATATATATATATATATAAAGTTCGCCATTTTCCGGAAGGGTTAGTATATGTGGGGATTCCCCGTTGGACCCAGATGTACGTACCATAGACTTTTAAAGTTTACTCCTTCCTGCACAAAGGCACACTCAGAGCACTTTTATGGCGCTGTAAAAGGCTTGTTTGTAGCAAACCCTCGGCCCCTTGGCAATGCACTCATATGATGCCATTTTTAAGGTATTCATTCAATTTCGATCTAAATTAATAAACTAGATAAGTTTATTTTGTTAAACAGATTTATTGATATTTACAACTGTATTACGATGGAAACTAAGAAAATGAAATGTAGAGACACTACAGATTGGCAGCACTCTAAGATTCTAAACTAGAAGGTTTATTTTCTTATTTTTAAAATGTTGGGAGGATTATCAGGAATCGAAGAGAAACTCTGGATTGAAACTAAAAGGTTAGAGTAGGAATGGAGTTTGTCATGGAAGGAATGGTATCTAGTTCGGGCTAAGTCAGCAACATATGGAAGGTTAAGGTCTTTATGGATGAGTTTATTCGTAACAAAGTAAGGATCATTTCAGAAGGATTTTGGATTGTAAGGATTGGATAGAGTTCGATGTTTTAGTAGAACTCCACAGCTCTACTCCGTACGTCCATATATGTCTTTTGATGGTCATATAAATGAGCCTTTTTTCGTTAAATGAAAGTGTTAAACGTTTGTCCAGTAAGTGTTGAAGTAGTCGAAAAGGTCGTATATATTTAAAATTATTCATGAAACCAGAAAAAAAAAATTAATTATTTTGCAATGGAAATATCTTAAAACTATAACTGATTTTTTTTTTTTAGTTAACACGCAAACCAGTAATTTCACATCAACATCTAAAATGCTCAAAGTTGCCTCACAAGTGTTCATCATTCCTAAATAATTTAAAAAAAATCTGTGTGTTTACTCGGAAGACCCTTCGTTTCTTTTAGAAGTCCAATTCAAAGATTATTTATGTAGTCGTGAAAATTGGTCTCTTAATATTTTTTTAAAATGTTAATCGATATAATGTAATGTTATTTGATAATTATATTATATATTATGTTCAAAAATATATATCATACAACTATATATTATGTTCAAAAATATATATCATACAACTTCCATTTTATGCGAAGAAAAGCTCTGATGACCGCAACGTGGGTCCAAAAGTTGGTTAATCTACAAAATACTTTATTTATTCTTATATATGACAGTATGTCATAACAGACAATAATAATAGTGCTACGAGATCTCATTCATACAATATTTACAATATAAACAAAAGGACAGTCAAATTAAATCAAAATAAATAAACGTATACAACAAAATCTGTAGACAAAATAAATACAAATAAATGAATTTAACAAATAAATAAACAAAACATGTCACATTCATACCTTGCCGTAACCGGAATCATTTTATCCTTTATATCCGTAAAAATTGTTTGTTAATAATTATTGTTTTTTTCAGATTATACTATTCATGATTGAATATATTTTTTTTTGAAAAAATATGACAAGATGAGATTAAATTAAAAACTATAATACAGTTGAAATTTTAGATGATCAAGGAACATTTTCTGGGAGGAAAAACTGCCGAAGAAAATTAAAAAAAATATTTATTTGTTATTATTAGTTAGAATCAATGTTTCTTAGAAAGTGTTGATTTTATAAACAAAAAAAATATTAAATTTACACGCAAAACAGCCATTTGCGTCAACATCTACTGGTAATACGTACATCAACATCTAAGATGCTTAATAAGTATTACCAGAGAAGTGTTAATTATTCCCAAATAATTGTATTTAAAAACTAATCACTGTGTTCATTTGAAAGACTCTTCTACTTTTTCTTTTTTTTTAAAGATTAATTCAAACAATCTATCCTACAGTAGTCCCTTAATAATTTTTTTTATGTTTAGTTTTGATAATTATATTATCTTTTATGTGATTACTTGACATGTAATGTATAGTAACAAAATTAAAAAAACAAAAAAATCTTTCGGTACTGATTGAACGTTTATGATTATTTTTGTTTATCTTAGAAGGGAATTACTGAAGTTTATCTTATTTATTTATTTATTTTTTTAATTTACTTTTCATGATCGTATAAACTATTTTTTTTAATCTTTAACAAAATTAGAATAACTGAAAAAATAAACAGTTACATAACATTATCGGTATAAATCTATTTTAGAACCATAACACAAGTAATTCAATGAGATCGAATTAAGAGCTTGATACAAATAGGCACAGACCAAATATATGGCTAGTAACTGTGATAATTTCGGTAATATTGATATATCAGGATAGATGTTGTACCTGTAGATAATGTATGCTATTTATCTTTGATAAAAAATTAAGAAGCAATAAAGGCGGGGTAAATGGTGTTAAAAGCCTGTTATTATTCAGTAGCGGAAAGACTAATTCCGTTGCTTCTGTGAAGAAATTTAAATGTTGGAATGTAAAAAACGATGATTCCCCCGAATGTTCTGCACTGATGTTAAACATAAATGCTTACTTTTAAGGACGAACATGTATGTTGGGGGCTTAGGTTTCTTCAGTGGTGATTGGATTGAACTGTAGGCAAAGACAAGGCAAGGTATCGGCATTGAACCTTCGGTTTCGCAAAGCCTATTACTATTAATATCAGCGTTATATTTCGCAAAAACCGTGTTGAATGACCGTTCATTAATAATGTTTGTATTTTACAAGAGTATTTATACAATACATTTTCGATGGTAACTCTCATCATATTTGCTTTGGGCATCAGGGTTGTTTGAAACGGGAAATCAACGATGCGTAATAAAGATCTATTTTCTTTAAAGTCAGCAGAACAACCCCACACTCTCTCTTTTATCAGCAACCATTTTTGTTTCCTGACTCATTGTTTGAATATCGTTTATAACCCGGAACAAATGAAGCCAAAGTAATAATATTCTTATAAAAAAGAAAAAAAAGTTGACTAGAATGTTTCCAATTAAAAAAAAAAAAGGAAAATAGCAATTTAATAAAGATAAATAATAATCTGGTGTATAAAAAGAATAAATTTAAACAAATGTGTATTTAGTTTCGTTACAAACACATAATTTAGATTAAATAATATAGTCTTATCAAATTGTTACGTAAAATTATCAGTAATAATTTTATACACTATATATCACTTTACATTACTTTTTCCAAATAAGTATATAAGATAACATTTTTTCTAAAATATTTAACTTCCCAACAGTATATTATTCATCTATGTTACTGTTGTTAGGTTAAAAAAACATAAAATTACAACAAAAAATATTTTTCATCTTTTTTTATTTTTTTTAGTTGGTTATTAAATTCTTTCAACACTTTATATTTAGCCCCTTTTTATCAATCTTTATCAGATGATATGAGTAATTATTCTAATTAAAAGTAAAGGTACTTGAGATGAAGGAAATTTGAAATATCAGTTGAAGCTTATTTAATTTCTTATTGATATACTGAGTTCAATAAAAATTGTTTGATCCGTATTATAAAGTAGCACTTCTGGGCCGCGCGTTTTGGTGAAAATGTTTCTGGGATATTGCAGGCGTTCACATTCGTTTTAAATATGAAATTTTAATTTCTTACAACTTTTCGTTTTCGTGCTAGACAAACACAGTTCCCTGTAAATACGTTCCCTTTCTATACATTTCATATTTAGGTAAGTAAAAGTAGAAGGAATAATTGATTCAATTGATAAACATCACTAATTATTTTATAAATACTTTTTAAACCTATTATTATCATATATTAATTTGGCAAATATTCCTAGCTATTCCTCACAATACATAAAAGCAAACCATTATCTCATGAAACCTGGTGGTAATTGATAAGAACTTAAGTGCCAAACACAACGATAAAATATTTTAATTTTATTAATTGTCTTAAAGCATACTCTGTTCGTTTTTATTTCGCCATTTGTGGATACATATGCTTAGAACAAGACATACTTATATATAGGGTTTTATATATATATATATATATATATATATATATATATATATATATATATAATAATCATAATAATAGGCTTAGCGAACCCAAAGCTTCGATGCGGATACCACCAAACTTCGTCTGTACAGACTCGTCCAATGTTCACCGGTCAAGCCCAAGCCTCCGAGATCAGCCTTAGTGCAATCCTCCCATCGACGCTTCGGCCTACATTTCGGACGCCTACCAGTCGGATCAGCAAATACCAACTTTCTCGGAATCCGCTCGTCATCAAGCCCAACAACTTTACTCGCCCATTTGAGTCTCCGCGATGCAATCAGCTCAATTATATTCACATGATACAAGTTCCGCAATTCCGCGTTGTGCAACCTTCTAAACTCCCCAGTGGCCTCATCTCTCTTCAGACCAAATATTATACGTAATACCTTATTTTCGAAAACCTTAAGCAGTTGTTCATCCTTTAAAGTAAGCGGCCACGTTTCACATCCGTAAAGAACCGTTAGAAGAATAATAGTTTTATAAATTCTAACCTTTAAGTTTTTATATAGAAGCCGCGAACTTAGTAACTTAGCAACTGAATAATAACACGCATTTCCCACCTTTAACCGGGACTTTATTTCTTCCTGGATTTCATTTTTTCTAGTTATAATTGAATCTAAATACTTAAATTTCTCTACGTGTTCAAAAGTATGCCCTGATACATCAATATCACCAAGATCGACACCGATATATATATATATATATATATATATATATATATATATATATATATATATATATATATATATATATATATATATATATATAGCCATATTAACTATAGTCTTAAAAATACATAGTAAAAAAGCCCCCGCCAACATGCACCTTCTGCAGCTCCATCCTTTCGATTAGGCACATCTTTGAGGATTGCACTCATTATAAAGACATTATCATCAGAATGGGTATGAATCCTAACTTGAGCAGTATTTTAAAAGACAACGAAGCTTCAATAGCAATGGTTATCAATCTTTTTAAAGCACACAATCTCCTATCTCAACTATAAAATTTATGTGTAATTTTATTCCTTATTTCCTTTGTCAAATTAAATTTTGTATCTTTATAACATTATTATATTTTTATTCATATTAGTCATCATTATTATTAGTACTTTTCTTCGTATTGTTTTATTTAAGTTAAAATAGAACTCCTCTTTCTCTTTAAGTGAATTTTTAGGCGTTGATGACTTCGAAGTTTTACGCCTTTTTAAGCATAAACAAACAAACAAACAAAAATATATAGTTAACTATTCCTTTAACCATTAAACATGTTTTGGGTTATTATAAATAATAAATTATTTTCATTGATCCGCAACTCGTTTGTGAAACCCTATAATTTTATTTATGATCTGTTTTTAAAAGTTTATTTTTTAAAATAAATTTTTAAATTCATCATACATGTTATTTGGTAAGTTTTATTTTTAAAATGCTTTGAGACTTTATTCATATATTTTTTTTTTACAGTCAACTAATGTTACAATAGTAGTCACTGGTATATTTTATCAGAATATTTAATTAATATACAGTTTTAAACTTTAATTAATTAAGAAAATAGAAGAGAAATAAGATGATGAACTAAATCAATTTATCCTTTAATGCGTCTTAATCGTATGTGCTAATCTATATTAAATATATTATAATATATCTATACTAAATATATTATAATATATCTATACTAAATATATTATATATTTTAGGTATTAAGGAGATATTGCGGTGAAGAGATAATATATTTATTTAATTAGTCCATTTTATTTTATTCTTTTGTTTTAATTATTACGCTTATGTTTTATTTTACCTTCATTAGTTTAATTATATTTTATTTTCCTTGTAGGAATATATTTAGCAGGAATGGAATCTCTCATATCTAACGTCTATTACTCAAGGCAGATTTTATTATTTTCTTGAATGAACAAATTACTGGAATAAAAATTTATAATTACGACTTTGATTATAATTCTTTATACGGTCTTATCCTTATAATCCGTTTGATTTTTTTTGTTTGGCTTATTCAGCTAAAGATGGCTTTGTGCAAATTTTTCTGAGCTATAGCCTATTCGTCTATAGCTTTTATTCACTCTTAAAAAAGCTATTAAATGCTCTCATGCTTAAGTAAAAATATATCCTTCTTTTCATTAATATTAACTATACATGTAGAGCCAGTGTATATCACATCGACATGCTCTGTTCATCTTTATTATAAAAATAAATAATGATGAGTGGAAAATGAAAGTATTAAAATCCTAATTTATTGAAATGTTAATAAGTGAGACGTTGATTTCCAAAATGGGCTAAAGGGCATTTTTTACGAATTTGATGTTTAGACATAGTTTTATTTTCATCATTTTTATCATCAGTATAACAAACTAAAACATTCATTCCATAACTATGATACAGTCTTAAGAATAAAGCAAAAAACGAAAAACCCAAGATTTTAATGCAAAAAGAATCAAATAAGTTAGTGTATTGAAATAATGATGAGGGATTTTCACGCTTCCTGTGAAATTTCCTCGAAGGAATATAGTACCTTTTTGAAATCAACGTCTCAATTGTCTGATTTATAAATAATTTTTAAATACTTGGAAGAAAGGAATTGGAAAAAAAATATATCATAAAATAGGTGTGGGTTGAACGCACCACTTGTACCAGTAACAGTAAGATGATCATAAAACAGTACATATAAGATCCTACTGTTCTAGCTCAACAGAGTGTGCAAGGAGGTGATTAGGCCTTAATCACGCTCAGCCGCTATGTTTTCCCAATTAGGGTACCCACTTTATACAGACTGGGTCTGCCCCTAGGAAGGTGTCCATACCCAAGGGTCGACCTCCGGCTGCATGAAAAAAATCAATAATATTCTGTCATAACCGGGATTCGAAACCGGTGAATAATAGGCTAGTGCTTTATCTATTTTGTATGATGATCATAAAAATTAAAAAAGAGGTAACTAGGGTAGATGAGCCTAGTCTATTCGGACTTTTACTCTATTAAGCAACTAAAAAATCCAATATTAAGAAGTTGACAGACTTCGGTAAAGGAGAAGATTCCTTGCCGCAAGGGATGTAAATTTCTAAAAGTTCTCATTATGCTGCTTTTAGTCTGCTTGAAGTTAATGGTTGCTTCATGTAAATGCTTTGAATTATTCTCCAGGGGACCAATGTCCTCTCCAGACCACTAATTTGTTTTAGTAATGAATGCTAATTGGGATCTAAGCTCATCGCAGGAATGTATAAATCCACCGGAGGTTCTCTCGGGAAAAAAAAAGTGCACCCTTTCTAAGGTGTATCAGGAGTTAAGAAGGGTTGTACCGTCATTCTCAACAATTTAGGCTATAACTGTGCAAAAGCGTAGCAACTTTTTTTACTTTTATCTACCTCTAGATGAAATAAGGAGCGGCGTGGTCTAGTGGGTAGAGCGCTAGTGTACTGTGTCCCTGGTTCGAATCCCGGCTGAGGCGGATTATTATTTATTCTGTTATTTCAGCCTGGGGCCGATCCTGGGGTATGGAGACCTCCTGAGGCACACCTAGCTTCAATCAAGTGGGTACCCAAAAAAATGGAGAAAAAGTCCTGGCGGCTGAGCGTGATCTCGGCCGAATCGCCTCATTGCACGGCCGTAGGCGCTAGAAACAGTATGAATCTCTACATGTACTGATGCCAAAACTCTCCATGGGTTGCAGCGGTACAGGTTTATATATATATATATATATATATATATATATATATATATATATATATATATATATATATGTATGTATATGAAATATAGTAAGGGAAAGTAATGCGGTCGTGAAAATACTCGAATTCCAAATGACCAAGTCCCGCTAAAAGGTCTGTGTGTGGGTGGTAAGTCTAGCGCAAAAACTAAACGCCGTACGCAACTGAAATTTCATATTTAAGACATCTATACGCCCGAGATGTTACAGCAACTTTTTGATCAAAATCAGCTAACCAGCAGAGCCACTTCATACCATTCATTTTTACCTTTATAAGAATTTCTTGGCTTTAATGTGATGTATCATTCTGATTGATTAAGTCTTACAGGGCTTTTAAATGCCGATATTTTAAATTTTCTTCTACTAAAGCACCTTTAGTTTTTTAGGTTTAAAAAAATTAGAGACGTCTTCTTATTAGCATTGATTAATAACGACTCAATACGCATATACATTTTTAATGTCAACATATTTGTGTCTTTTTAGCTGTCCAAATGGGCAGTTAGTAAGTGTAAGTCTCAATTTATGTTTTGATTTTGTGCGTCTTGAGAGTAGTGAGTATAACTTTTATTTGTCTATTTAGAGTTATCTTTAAGTTTTTGATTTCTGGGCCCATGTCAGTCTTTTGTCGAATGTCAAACCGAAATATTCTATAGTGTCTGTCTGTGAAGAACATTAATTTGGTTTGTAATATTATTTAAAAAACCAATTAGGATAAAACAGCTTAAAAACTTTTAATAAAATACTGTTATTATAACTTATTGATAATAATCAATCATTCCTATTTTTTCAGAACTATTCTATTTCAAATTATTCTATATTATAAAATGTATTAAATATGTAACCCCTTTTATCAAATTGGTATACCAACAAACCTCTAATGGTTGTTATTGTTGTTTGGGGTTACGAGGCGTAAAACCCAGGGGTCATAAATTCCTATAGTTCTCTTTAAAAAATAAATAAAACAAAATTAATAAACTAAGAGTATAATAATAAGATAAAATAGTAGAAAAAATTATATTAAATTAAAAGACTATATTTTATCAAAAATAAGTGGCTCTTAAGAAACCTGAACAGCGCCGAAATATTACGAACCTCTAATGGTTATTTCATTATTTTTTTAAAAGTGCCTTTTTTGTTTTAACGAAAATTAAGAATGGTCGTACCATTATTCGAAAACAATCATTGTTACATTTTTTTTTTTTCTATCATTCCTATTTTTCTAGAGAAAATTATATTCTAAATTATTCTTTGTTATGAAATTTATGTTGACCATTATTTTATATTTGAACAATGTAATTAAAGTTTTCATTATTTCTGGAGAACTTATTTGCCAAATCAAAGTTGTTTTATTCTTGAATCTGAGACAGTTCATTTGTAATTTTAGAATAAATTTAAAATTTCGGTTGAACCGTCGTAGTTGAAATTCGGTAAATACATATGTAATGGCGCTTCATTCTTACGAATTATTTAATTTATTATTATTATCTAAATTATTATTATAACTATATTATTTAAATTTAATTATTATTATCTTTATTTATTACTCTATTTTTTAAATTATTTATCGCTCCTATTTTTTCAGGTTTATTCTATTCCAAATTATTTGTTGTTATTTAATATCTGTCGGGCCGTAACAAACATAAACATTACTACTGTCTTTATTTTTTTTTTTTAATTTTTAATATTTCTAGAGGACTTGAGACTATTTATTCATCTGCCAAACTAAAGTGTTTTATTCTTTAATTGTTATTTAAAATTATGTACTTATTACAGTTAAAATTCGGCTTGTTATGAAATTGTTTTCGAAGTAGTGGTATATACTTAATAGATAAAAAAAAAAAAATGTAACAATTCATTCTGAATTAAAAGTTTATTTATTTTTCATATATGCAATTTTAGATTTTAAAAGATCGTAAGAAGTTCCAATAGATTCTTTCTAACGATAATATAGATAATTGTATTTTAATTTATTACACTTTATATTTTTAATAATTTTCAATATCCCATCATTCCTAATTTTTCAGATCAATTCTATTCCTGATTCTGAAATATTTAATTGATATTTCTTGGATTTCTTGAGTGCTTAAGTATACCTACTCACATGCCAAACTAATTCTGTGTTGTTCTTTAATTATCACTTACAATTAAATACCGAAAATTCTGCAAGTAATGGAAATTTCAATAAGTGATGCTACATTCTTTCTTAATAAAAAAAGAATAGATGATATGTATGTGTATATATATATATATATATATATATATATATATATATATATATATATATATATATATATATATATATTTCAATGCATTGTTTAAAAAAAAAAAATTAATTTACCTATTTTACAGCAAATTTTAGCATTTAAAAATGTGGAAGCAGTTCAGATTCTTTAATTCTCATTTAAAATTAAACACTAATCATGACAAATATATAATGAAACTTTCTTCGAAGTGTAGAGTATTGATGCAGTTTACAATGCATGCTTAATTTAAAGTATTTTTTAAATTTCTTTTATATTCGATTTTGTTGTATGTCTTAGCAGATTCAATAGATTTTTATTTAAACAGGGATATCAATAATTTATTATATTCATATCTATTACACTCATTATTTTGCAATCTTATAATTACACAATCATTCCTATTTTTTCAGGTCAATTCTATTTCAGATTATTCATTATTATAAAATTGTCATTATTCCAGAGGCCTTAGAACTCTCATGCCAAAACAAAGTTGTGTTAATCTTTAATTCTTGTTTTAAATTAATTTCAAGTAGTAAAGAAAATTTGGCTAGGAATGGAAATTTTTATGGAGGAAGTACATTATTCCTAAAGGGAAAAAATATACAATTACATTTTAAGTTTAAAGTTTATTTATTTCTCCTATATGTAAGTTTGAAATTGAAAAAATCTCTGAGCTATTCTAATATATTTTTCGAACCTAAATATAAAAAATGTATTGTATTTTATACTTATTTCATTCATTTTTGGTAATTTTAAAAATAATCAATCATTCCTAATTTTTCAGGTTAATTCTATTCCTTATTTCTGATAAAAAGTATTCAAGTAAAATATTTCAATATTCAATCATCATGTTTGCAGTATTTAAGATTTAATTAGTAAGTGTTAAACTGAAGTTGTGTTTTGTTTTTATAAAATGTTTCAATTCATTATTATTTTCACTAATCTATATATAGGAATGTATAGTAAGGGAAAGTATTGCGATCGTGAAAATTTTCGAATTCCAGTTTTAATGGGAAATACACGTTTTAGGGTCCCCTAAGTACAAATAACCAAGTCCCGCAAAAAGGTCTGTGTGTTTTCGTGTGTGTGTGGTAAGTCCAGCGCGAAAACAAAAAGACCTATGAAACTGAAATTTCATATTTAAGACAAATATACGCCCGAGATGTTACAGCTCCTTTTTTTATCAAAACCAGCTGACCAGAAGAGCCACTTTATACTATGTATTTTGTACCTATTTACGATTTTCTCAGTCGGCTCTAACGATTTTGATTAAACTTGCTATATCGATGTAAAATTTGACGGGCTTTAATATCATGTAGGTTTCATTCTGGCTGATACAGTCTGACAGGGCTTAAATGCCGATATTTCCAAATTTCTTCCTCTTAACAACCTTTAGTTATGTGGATTTCAAAAAATTAGGCACATCATTTTATTAGCATTGATAAATAACATCTAAATATTCAAGTTGAGTGAATTTGATAAACAACTAAAGGAGAAAAGTGCAAACATATTTTTTCATGCAGTTTTTGTTTTTTTTTATAATAAGAACAGTAACAAAGACATCTAATATACCGTTGGAAAGAGACAGATTATAGAAAGAATATTATCTCATACACAAAGTTGTATAAGGTAATATAAAGTGACGAATGGGGAATAAACGTATTACTGATTAACAATTGAATATAGTTGTATACTAGCTGTACCTCGCAGCGCAACTATTTCATTTTTTTTGTTAATTGATGCAAATTAAGAAAGTTGTTTCTAATAACTGTGTAAGGTGAGGTTATAAAAAATAAAAATAACTGAGACAGCAGTGAGTTAAACTTTTAACTATGTCTATGTATGACAAATGATTATTGTTGGTTTCCAGATATTAATTTTATTCAGTTTAATCTACAATAACACACCAGTAGCAAGTAGCCAAACCCGTGATTATCTAATACTGACATATTTTCTTTAAAACATTATCTTTCTATACCATCGTAACTTATATGTAACATAAAAGCGTATTTTTTCCTAATCGGAGGTGTAACCTTATAACTGAACAAGCTCGCCTTTTTTTTTTTTTAGTATTAAGAACTATGTTCTATTATCTTTTCAAACTTAAAGTTTTTCACCGATTGATCATTTAAAAAAATCAACAACAATGCAACATACGGATGGATAGAAACCTACACACGAAACATGGCTTTGAAACGAAATATACCAAGTATTTTAGTGTCTTTTCTATTACTGATCAGATTAAGACAATTTTACTTCCAGGTGGTTAAAATATTTGTTGTCATTCAAATGTAGTACTTATAGTTTTTGAGGATGTGTATACTTTTTGAGTTATTAGAGAACCAATTTTGTCTTACGTTAGGAAAAATACTTTTTTAAATCACTTAGGAGACGAAATTTTCCAAACCCTGCCTTATTGCACATCAGACGTCGAACCTTCAGAGAGATTTCAACTTTACAACCATAGTTGTTTTTGAGAAGCTGCGATGACAGAAAATCGAGTAAAATGGCACTTTTTTTTTTTTTATAAATATAGATTATTTAATCTAAATCATATGTTTCAAGCGAAAATGAATTCACTTTTTCATAAAATCATCTTCAAATATTTTTTTAATTTAAGTATATTTAATAGTTTTTAAATTTATTTTAACAGTCGAGGTAAGAGAAAGTCGTGTGTTGCCGCACCAGATATTTGAGTGATATTTGACTTCAATACTAAATTGATGAATTACATAAATCATTAACCTTAATTATACAAATTCGGTGAATTGACAATTTTCCTGTAAAGCTCCTAGATGTTATTAACTTCAGTACATCATCGGAGCTTAACTGCTATGATATTTAATATCTTCATGCATATCACATTTGGTGCATGGGAAAATTATTATGCATGCATAGTTTATTCTTTACATGTGAAAAAATAATAAGAAGAAATACAATAAGGATTCTGTGGATAAATAAGTTATGATGTGGACACATTACTGTAAATATGTCGTGATTTGATTTATTATCAATTTTTTTATAACAAGAATTTTATTCAACAATTATAACATATAACAGTTATATGACATCATAACAATTATCAGCTTTTGAATAGATTTGAAAGTATTCATTGTAAAAATATAATTGTTATTTTATATGTATTTTAATAAATTCATGTTGTTTTTTAAACTCCAATCCTGAAATAAAATAAAGTTTGCTGAAATAGGAAAAGCTCTTTAAATTATTTTAATTTACAGAATATCAAATTAAATTAAGAGCAGAATTACCATTTATATATTGCTTCGTCCGAAATAATAGTATGGGGGAAATCACGTACCTGAAAAAAAAAAAAAATAATTATTATTCTGAAAAGGTTTTTATTTTATTTATTTTTTTCGTGAGAAATTCAATTCTAGTTGATTCAGAGTTATACCGTGTCCCTTGTTTTCCAGTTTTGAATATTGAGTATAATTTAATTTAAAACAATAAAAAGCATCCGTGGAATACACTTTATATTTTCAAATATAAGCTCTGGGAAAAAGGAAACGAGAATTCTCATTTCTAGTCAAAATGATTGTATATTATATGCTCTATTTAGTAGAAATGCCAGGGAAAATAATAACATTCTTCTGCTTCATACAGAGAGAAAAACTAAGTTGATAAATTTTTAATGTAACGTCTACTTTATCCCACTTCCTAAGCGCTTTATTCTTTTATTCAGAAGGCTCTTGTATATTTTAATATACTCAAAAGGAATAGGTTATGAGCGTGTTTAGATTCCGCAATCATTCTCTTGTCTCATTCCAGATTCAAGTGTCCCTGCGCAATTAAAATTAACTTGAGCATATTAAGTTGAAATTAAAAAAAAAAAATAATATTCATAAATAAGCATGACTATATAACTCGATAAATCTGATAAAACTTTAAATAAATAATCCCAATTAACTGGGCTTAAATAAACTTCATTCTATTTATTTAAACAATTATTAATAATAACAGCTAGAACAACAGCCTTTTAACCCAAAGTTGCAGGCTCGAATCCGGCGAATAGCTAGGGGACTTTTTTGAAGAAATAAAAAGTCATTGGTTATGCCGCTCTTCGGAGGAAACCTTAAATGGTTGTCCCGTGCATGTGCGATGTCATGTATTCGTTAAAGATCCCTATGCTAATTAAACCCGGTATAATTGTAGTATCGTCCGACCAGTTTTAGTACTAGTTATAGCACCAAGTAATGCTAAATAAATATCTTTTATAAATAATTAATTAATTAGTTAAGCACAAATGTTAGATAACTCCTCAGACTCTATTCCCTGCAACGAACCAGGGTTGAGGCAACATTTTAAATTATTGTACTATGATGACATTTTTTTTAGCGTCCATCCTAGAGTGCCTAAGGTGTAATTTGTAGAGTAGTTTTCGTTTTTTTTTTTTTGTTTTGTTTTTAAGTTTAGTATAATAGTTCTTATTTGATGAGGAAAGCCTTTTTCATCCAATCGGTCGTGTGAGCAATATCGATATTTTAAGTTATAGTTAAAATTAATAAATGTATTATATTTAACAGGGAAATCACTTCTAGTTAAAGAAAAGTTCAATAATCCTATAATTCTGTCTGTACTGTAGTGGTAGTAGATTGCGAATAAAATTATTGTTTTGTAAATATTGTACGAGTGTATTGATAGTATGAATGTTGTAATTTATCACTATTTTTTATTTCCTAAATTGAACAATTTCCAATTTCATTCAATAAACATTGTTTCTATTTCAGATTAGAACTAACGAACCCAAAGGAAGTTCAAACATTTCATAAAATGAAAGGTATGTGAACCGTTCATACCATAAATTCAAAATACGTTTAAACTGCCTGATGTTTCTCAAAAATAATATTTGAAAAATTTGCTACTCCTACCTAGGTCATCAAGTGATTTTTAATTGACATTATTGATACTGTATATTTTATTACAACTAATAAAAGTTGAAAATTTATTTTAGTTAGGATATCCGAGTTATATATTCTTATTAAATTAACGTTTTTAGCCAGAGATTCTAGAAGCAACGAAAATGCTGATAACATGGTAATTGGCAGATGGCCCTAAGGTTTTTAGTAGGAGTAAAAACATCTTAGTTGTGCCGTCTTTCAGAGTGGACGTAAAAAGGTGGTCCAGAGCCTGTGAGATGTCAGGTATTAGTTAAAGATTAACTGTGAAGCCTGGATAGGTGAAATTTTGGACTCCCACTGTAGCATCTTCCAATAAGCCGCATTATTAAATGAAATTCGATTCAAGGTCTTAAAATCTATATATTTTAATAATAACTGTCGATTATTGATAACCTTTAAATAGAAATTTCGAAAATATGAATCATGGCTTATATATAATCAGAGAATTTCTAATCTTACATTTTCAAAAAAATGTGAGCGAATAGACGTTTTTCCATTTCAGGTATCCTTAAGACAGACACGAAATTCATCTCATATATGTAGGCAACCTTGAGTACATCTCAAATCAACTGCCTAATTAGAAGCATCAATAAAAGATATTACCTGTAGAACCATACTAGCTGAGTTACCATGAATTAGCAAAACATGGACTAGTTTCGGTGTCCCAGGGTAGATATATCTCATCATTTATATTCATCCATTTTCTTAAAAATAATACAGGTATTAAATGATTCTTTGCTACGAAATAAATAACCTCATATCGCATATTTATGATGTGTCTGAAATGAAATAGTAGAATGTTAGACCACATCAACTTCCTATATTCGTCTAAAGTCTAAAGTACTTTTATTTTGTTCAATTAATCTGTCGCCTATCAACGTAGTAAAAGAAGTTACCTGTAGCGTAGTGGCTAGGGAATAAAAAGTCTTAGTTATGCTGTCCTTCGGAGGGGACGTAAAAAGTTTGTTCCGAGCCCGAACCTGTGTGATGAGAGGTATTTGTTAAATATCCTATCCTAATTAAACCTGGATAGGCGAAATTTAGGACTCCCACTGTAGCATCTTCCAATAAGCCGCATTATTAAATGAATAAACAAAAAAACTGAATAACATATGAAAAAAATAATAAATGAATTAGTTAAGTACAAATGTTAGATGACTCCTCAAACTCTATGAAACTCTCATAACCCTGCGCTTCCGGAAGATTCTAAAACATCTATCTCTTTTCCTCAACCATCTTTATAACGTTTGTTAATCTTGGAACGTGTAAATGGAATGTAACGGAAAAGAGTGGATGTAAGAAGACATTTCGTGGAGGATTGCATGGGAAACTATTGGCATGCAGTGTTCACAATTAAACTCGAGACGGGAACATGATGCGGTAACGAGCTAGTAGGCGAAGTGCGTGGGGTATGTTTCTCGCCACTCTTCTCTGTCACCATTAAAGTAATATACAATGTAGAGGCTGAGGAATAAAGGAAATGTTCACTATTGCTCGAATTGAAATTGCATATTTCACAATATAGTAATAAATAATATGATATAATAAATAATATAATAAGATTAGATTTGATGCCGATGCCACCTGTTTCTACCTACACTACTTCGTCTAAAGACCATGGTCCATGTTTTGGCCTCCGAAATCAGATTCAACACAATACTTTCTATACAATGATACTTAGAAACCCTCTCACATAGAAGTAATGTTCTTAATAAATGATATTTTAAAGTCAGATATTATAACTATTCAGAGATTATTTGCAGTATTATTATTCATTTATTCTAACGGAATGTAAATTCTGTAAAACCCTTGCACTGAATAATTCCTATTAATCTCTTATAAATTAAAAAAAATAAGAGATCCTTTTGATTTAATTCTCCACTTCTTCATAAAGTTTGCCAGGTAAATAATTTTTGTATTTAGTTTTTTAATAAATTATTATTTTTTAATAAATTATACCTGATGTATTAAGGTATTCTGTTTGAAGCTGCTATTGGTAGCGAAATCGATTTTCTCAACTCTTACAGTTCTTCTCCACTTCATTTTATAAATCACTAATGTACAGTTTTATTTGCATCAATATAATTACAATGAATTTATAATATTTATTTTTATATCTGTGATCAATCACCGCACAAGTTTCGAATATCTACTTTAACATGGTGTTAAGAATAATATTTAAAAAAAAAATCTATTAATATAAAAGGCAATCATTATTTTAAAAAATGACGACCTCTTGAGTGAGGGTTGGACGCCAAACCTATAATTTTGTCATTAACACGAATGCCTGTCATTTGAGTCTCCTTTGCTGGGTTTCGAGTTTTTTTCAACCATGAAATTGAAGTCTGACACGAATTATTTCATTGTTTTAAAACGCGTATTATCATTATGATTAAACGCATAATACGTCGCTATCTTTAACCTAAGAAACAAGAAGCGACACGTAATTTAGGTTGTTAACCACAATTAAGATACAGAGACAATTACTCTGAATTCACGGATACACTATGAGTTTTCAGCGATTGCCTCAAGAGGAGTTTGAAAGCGAAAACAATGTTTCTAAAATATAAAAATGTTTGAAATACTAAAAAATATAAAAATTAAGATAAAGAACTATACTGTATTGCACTATTGTTTATTATATTTAGAAAATTGATGATATTATATAGCTAATAAGGCATTTAACTTAATTATTATAGTATTCAATTAATTAAGAGGTTAAGAAAGACGAAACAGTGTCAATATTTATTTGAGGAAAATCGCTTATCACCACTGCAATTTTGAAAATGCAATTTTTCCGTTATTACTTTTCCAATTTCAATTATATTTTTCTTTTTAGTGAATTGTGGAGGAAGGGGACAATAGTATTAATACAATAACACCAAATATTAATACTTTTTTATTCATTTCCTTTTTTGTTATCTTTGTAAAAAAAATAGTTAACGTTTAAATATCACACCTATTTATTTAAATTTTTTATATAATTATATATATATTATATATTATATATATATATATATATATATAATATCTCTCCTTTATCTTTTTTAAAAATTTATTTCAATTTTTTTCTCATAGCTCCCGAAGCAGATGACATTCTTTGATGAACCTCTTTAGTGAACTAATTGTTTCATTAGAGTCCCTCAAGCTCTCAAATTCGTAAGGTTGACCGACGGATGTTTTAAAACTCCAAATTTGGATTCTACGTACCTTGAAACAAGAAATTTCAATTTTTTAAGTAATGGAGGGAATAATTATTTAATTTTTCTTAGTTGACTACGGAGATTCGTTATAAAAAATAATAAATTTTTTTCATGTTTTTGACTGATTCTTCTTTATTATAGGTTTAAAAATAAATTTGATCCATTTTTTGCTTGACATCAAGAGATGTTTAGACATACGACGTCAAGAGGTCGTTTGCAAAGAATTCATCTTATTCATGTACAATTCATTTACTTACATGAAAAAAATGGATCTAATTTATTTAATATTGTATGAATGTAATCCTGTTGCAATATTATTATTATTGTCCATATTAATATTATTATTGTCCATTGTGCCAAACTGTAATAAATCTGAAAAGAAAAAAAAATATATAAATATATATATATATATATATATATATATATATATATATATATATATATATATATATATATATATATATTCACAAACCTATAATAAGCTAAAAGTAAGATGAATTGGGAGATCGGAAGACCTAGTAAAACAATGGAGAGAATAAAGGTTTTCTCTAGTGTAGGTATTGCTAAGGATTGTAGTACGGTTTTAGATTCCGGATTACTACTACGGTTTTAGGAACGCAATAAAACCGCAAGCGTCTAATATGTACCATTCCGAACTCTTAGTTGATGCCGTGGAATTCGATGTAGGGTCGTGTTGCGGGGATACGAGTATTCGTCGAAACTTATTTCGAATTCATAGGGCGGCGGAGTTAGCTCATTTCGATTGTGCGGCGGGAGCAGGGTGAAGCGACTGAGAGGCACGCAAGGAATGTCCACTTCGCGCCTTGAATAGTGCGTGTGTGTGTGCGTGTGCCTTGTTCTGCTGAGAGCTGTTCATTGTGCCCAAGGGCCACCGACTCCCAAACCAAGGACGTTAGTTTAGAGGCGCTAATAGATGCTCATATTTTTCACATAGTTGTGTCGAGTAATGTCCTGATAATTACTCATTACAATAATAACCAATATTGTCAATCTAACGATAACAATGATAATAATAATAATAATATGATTGAACCAATATCGATGCCGACAGCGATCCCGAGATCCGACAGCACATCCTCCCTACTACGCCTCGGCCTCTTAGTAGCCTACCAGTCAGTTCAGCCCATATTAACGTTTTAGGAATTCGTATTTCACTAAGCCTAACAAGTTCGCATGCTCATTTAACCGTCGCACAGTGGAAAATATGACCGGTTTAGGTGGACGGAATTCTGAAACTCTATATTTAACCTCTCGGGTCCCAGATTACGGAAAAAAATATGAAAAAAAAATAAGAAAAAATTTTAAAACCTAATTAATTTTCTGACACGATTGGCGAGCGCACAGTGGTCCAACATCAAATTTATTCACTAAAATCTAAAACTTGTTATATTTAAGTCCCAGAATACGGGAAAAATAATACGAAAAATCTAATTGTGGCTCGGAGTTGATAAAACCTGCTAATAGATGTATTTTATATAATTTAGGAAAATACTCAAATTATAGATTGTAAAACTTTTGATTCGGAGTGTTTTGTCTGAAAAAAATTATGTATCGCCCAAAAACTCGCAAAAATTGTTTGTAATATTTAAAGACAAGAAGGATTGATGAAACAAATCTTTGGGGTAACTTATAAATAGTTTTTCGTTATTGAATATGGACATAATAATAATAATAATAGGCTTAGCGAACCCGAAGGTTCGATGCCTATACCACCAAATTCCGCCTACACAGACTCGTCCAATGTTCACCATTCAAGCCCAAGCTCCCGAGATCAGCCTTAACGCAATCCTCCCATCTCCGCTTCGGCCTACCTTTCGGACGCCTACCAGTCGGATCAGCAAATAACAACTTTCTCGGAATCCGCTCGACATCGAGCCCAACAACTTTACTCGCCCATTTGAGTCTCCGCGATGCTATCAGCTCAATTATATTAACATGATACAAGTTCCGCAATTCCGCGTTGTGCAACCTTCTAAACTCCCCGGTGGCCTCATCTCCACGTTTCACATCCGTAAAGAACCGTTGGAAGAATAATAGTTTTATAAATTCTAATCTTTAAGTTTTTAGATAGAAGCCGCGAACTAAGTAACTTAGCAACTGAATAATAACACGCATTTCCCACCTTTAACCGGGACTTTATTTCCTCCTCGATTTCATTTTGAATATGGACATACATTTACAAATTGCTAAATAAAAAAAATAAAAAAAACCATTGCACTAAACACAGCTTGAACACAATAAATGGCCATCAAATAAAGATACTACCACTGTCGGTTATTAGGCACTTGTGCGTACAGGAATGGTTCACTCATTTACTATTTATTTGTAAACACAGTATGGCGGGAAATATTAGTATTAAGGGTCTTGCCAACTAATAATGCCAACTAAAAAAGGCGAAGCACTGGAAGATTACAAACTTCTGACTTGACTTTTGTCTACATAAATCGGTGATTTTGACCACTGTGCGCCGCGACAGCACAACTTCAGTTATAATAGAAGGGTATAAGCTCTGTAATTCCGCGTTGTTTAACCTTCTGAAGTCCTCAGTAGCCACATCCTTTTTTGGACCAGAATTTTTAACTATTGGGCCGTAAAATAAGTTTCTAGCGTGTTTTAGCATTTAAATTTAATCCTCTCTGTATTTATAAAATCATGTTTACTTGGTCAATAATGTTTACATATTCTAATAAAGAATTAGTTACGGTGCTTTTATGCTTTAGTTTCAACCGAGAATTCTTATCTTATTCATTCATTTACGTCATTTAATGATTTTTTATTTCTAAAAAGGAATATCCGCTGCACAGACGGTTTGCGGTGTGGCTATGATTCCTTAGGAGAAGTCACCTTCCGTAAGCGGTTTGTTCGGTTCAGAGAAAAAATCGCTAATCCTTATTAGCGTTATAAGTTAATTTACTCAGGAACCAAATTATATTGAAATGACTAATATATCATGAACAGAGCAAGCGAAAATTTTTGTATTGTTTTTGTCTTGAAAAAGTGCGTTTTAAACCATTGTGATTCACGATGTTATACTATTGTATATATCATACAATTGTGCTGCACGATGTTATCCTATTGTATATAGCATACTTCCTACAGGGACATCTCTGTGATTCCGTGTTTAGTAGCGTTCTTAAGTCTTCATCCCTAGCTCTCTAAACATTTCATGTAAAATCTTTTTCTCGCAGAGCTTATAACATTTCTGTTATGTAAGCTCATGATAAAAACATAATATTATAAATTAGTACGATGTATGCTTCATCATGAAGAGGCATTTTAAATAAACTTCTCGCTTTTTTATTTTTCTCTTATCCGACTACTGCTTATACAGCTAATAAAATACTATGTAAGGTTCACGAATAATATGAAGGAGTCTGGTTTGTAACACTTACGGTGTCATAAATGCTTCATTTAAAATAAACTGAAAATAAACAAGAAATAAATAAATTGAAAAAAAAAATATGAAAAAGAGAAATTATTAGATTTACGAATTTGAACATTTTTAAAAAGAAATATTTGAACTAACACTTTGAAACAAACTTTCTCATTGCTCAACTAATGCTATTCCAGAATGGTTGCGTTCCCAATATCATTGAACTGTCGACACCTGCTTTCACCTAGCTCGCAGTTTGAATAATTACTGTTTTATTTTATTTTTCAATTTTTAACAAAATCGTACTAAAACAAACGAATCAATTAACAGGAAATTTAATCGCTCATTTTTTTTTTTTTTTTTTTTTTTTTATTTGCGTTTTTTATTGAGTTCTTTAATAAGATTATAACAATACATACTGTTTTTATAGAGTAATAAGATATGGTAACAATCATATGGCTTCACACACATTTTGCTTGTAGGCGAAATGATCAAGTTTATTTTATTTTAAATAATACGATTTTTGTTTCTTTAGTAGCAAGATCCTCTTTGAGATGTTGAAGTTTCCTGTTTTGAATTTGTTTATCATTTTTTTTTTACTTTTTTTATTTAGCAGTTTAATTATTAATCTTTCATCCTTTTAAAAAGGCTTCTCTAATAAAACATGATCTTTAAAATTTTATAAAAGTTAAGTAAAAAAAGATGAAACTGTTAATTGTGTCATGAACTTTAAATTAGAATTTTTATATAGTATACACTTTTTTTCTGCAATTCAGCATATTTCGTTTAAAATACCACACCAAATGAATAATGGTGTTAACAAATTTACAATCCTTCCGTACGTATATGAAAATTTTTATAAATTAACATATGAATGTCTAAACACGTATGTTTACATTCATTATTAATTACATATTTATGTACATAATATTCTCAAGTACCCTGGGAACTTAAGCTTTCCTTGGTGAAATCGGATGAAGGAGTTGCTTAACAAAAAAAACAATGCGGGCTGAATAAGGGCTATTTTTCTTTTCTGTGCTATAATGTTTAGTTTCAAACTGCTTCAAATCGTTACACAATTGTTTATTATTTCCTTATAATTATGTCATGACATTATAATATATGTTACTATATATAGACTAGAATACAATTAAATAATATTTATAGTATTCAATTAATCGAAGAGCTTAAGAAAGACACAATAAGGTCAATTTATAGTCAAGGAAAATTATTAATTACGACTTTTAACTTGAAAACACTATACCTTTGCTGTTCCTTAACCAATGATTCCTTTTACGTTTTTTACTGTATTTAATTTTATAAGATTAAATGATATAATTTATAATTTAGTATTGCTCATAATAAAAACAGGTTAAACGCAAGATTGGAATATCATATCAAAAAATTGGTCGGTTTCTCAGTCTTTCAAAAACAGTTTATTCCAATAAAATTTAAACGAGTCAACGTTTCGGGGGTCTTCCCCATCATCAGGACTAACTAAAATAGATCAGCAAATTATCAACTAACATCTAAAGATAACTATTTTATATACTAATTAAAAAAATATATTATTCCTCATTTAAAAATAAGGTATTGCGTAAAATCTTTGATACCAAGAAAGATGAGGCCACTTGGGAATTCGGAAGGTTGCACAACGCGGAGTCGCGGAGCTTGTACCCCGTGAGTATAATTGAGTTGATGGCATCTCGGAGAATCGAATGGGCGTGTAAAGTGGTTATTATGCTCAGTGAAGAACGAATCCCGAAAAAATCAGGATTCTCTAAACCTAGTAGGCGTCTAATTAGTAGGCCGATTCGTCGATGGGAGGATTGTGTCAAGTCTTATCTCAAGGGGCTTAGGCTTAAACGGTGATCATTTGACGAACCTGTTTACCTTCGGTTCCGGTAGGCCTATTATTATCATTATTATAATTATATTTCAATCAAGAATTTTATATATTTGATACTTGGATTCTTCGTACCTCGAACCTAATTCATTCGAACCTACACCTCGGATTTTTTTTTCTTGATATATGGGATAGATGGATTATTGCAAAACTATGGTACTAAAAAACTTTTATGACTTCCTGTTTCTAAAAAAAAAAAAAAATTAAAAAAGTCTAACGATTACATAATTTCATAATCATCATTAAATCTTTAATTTGCATTCCTATTAAAATATTTTAATCGCATTAAAATAAAAATGCAAATTTATCAGTTTCATAAATAAGTATATATTCATACATAGCATGTGCTGTCGGATCTGATAGCTCTAAAAGATGGGGCGTCGTTTAAATGTAAATAGCTGGACTGAGATACCCAATGTTTTATAATTAGAAAAGAGATAGCGTCTCGCTATAAAAAAATTAAATAAAATATAAATTATTGATGTTATGATGATGGCCCTGAGGGAATCGGGCCCGGGAGTGGAAATGGTGTCCCATCTAAAAGTTGGAAGATGACGAGAACCCTCTCCTTTTAAAGTAACTCTCCATTAAGTCTATTGATGGAACTACAAGAGCACTGCCATTCAGAAATATTCCTCTTCCCACTGGCCACGTCTCTTAAAAATTATTATATAAGGACATTTCTTCTACAGGGACAGTAAATTGAGTAAAATTCCATTTAAAAAACATACAAAAAAATTATATAAAAGTCTGTTAACAAATACATTTTAAAAAATCTTTAAACTTTGTTGTAAAAAAAAAGAAGGTACTAATCAATTCATTCACTCATCTATATATGAAATACGTAGCAAGGGAAATATATATTGCGAACGTGAATATTTTCGGATTCGAGTTTTTACTGGAAATACACGTTTTAGTCCAAATGACCAAGTCCTGCAATTGGTATGTGTGTGTGTCCTTATTTTGTGCTGTAAGTCTAGCTCGAAAACTTTATGCTTTATAAAACTGAAATTCGATATTTAAGGAACGTATATGCCAGAAATGTTACAGCAACATTTTCATCAAAATCGGCTAACAGGAAGAGCCAGTTTATAATATGCATTTGACCCGTCCTCTACGTCCCTTAGCACTGCTGATATTCCTACTCAACCTGACACTTTTCTGGCAGCATTTGAAGACGACGCCAGTTCATCCAGTTCTGATCCTAAAACAGCATTTTTAATCTTGCAAAGACACCTTTGTCTTAAAAAACACTGGTGTAATAACTGGCGTATAAAGGTGAACGAAGTCAAATGCAAACACGTAGGCTTCACTCATTGACGAAAGTCTTGTCCGCCAGTTTACTTTAATTCTTCCTTCAGATACAGTACGGTATCTTGGCTTACTACTAGACAAAATACTGACGTGGAACCCACATACAAGACTTAAAAAAAAGAACTTAATCGATGATTCGGACAGTTATACAGACTACTAAACAGAAAATTTAAAGTTACAGTTGACAAGCAATCATTAATCTACAAGACAATACTGAAGCCTATCCGGACCTACGGACTTGAACTGTGGGGGACAGCTAAACGTTCTAACATCAAACGCTTTCAATCCAAAGTCCTCCGAACACTAGTAAATCCCGGCAGATTGTAAATAGATATGAGTGAGTGTGCTCATGTTTTTTTTTTCATTTATTTGTTAACTTGTATTTATTTTATTTATAAATTTTGTTATTTTATTCCTTTATGTATTTATTTCTATTTTTTAAAATGTATTTAGTCAATTTTTTAAATTCCATTGTAACAAATAGTATTATTTCTGAATAAAAATATGAAATAAATAATATGCATTTTGCACTTTTTTACGATTTTCTCATAAACGCCTTTAAAGATTTTTATCTCGCCATATCGATGTAAAATATAATAGCCTTTAAAATCGTGTAGGTTTCATTCTGATCTAAATAGTCTGATAGGGCTTAAATGTCGATTTTTTGAATTTTCTTCCTCTAAAGTACTTTCCATTCTGTAGATCCCAAAAAATTAACCATATCATTTCATTAATTTTTATAAAAAAACGGCTAAATATACAAGTTCGACGAATTTGATAACTACCAAGAGGAGAAAAGTGCTAACATATTTATTTCGGTAAAAAATCTTTCCCAGCCCTAAGAACAGTATTGTTGAAAAGCTGAATAATTAAAAAAAAATTACTTTATATAAAATGTTCGATAAAGTAATGTAAAATGTATAAATTTCTGAAATTATTTTACAAAACAGTTTTATATTGTTATGTTATTTAATCATGTTATTATGTTATTTAATAATGAAGAGCGGATTCCGAGAAAGTTGGTATTCGCTGAACCGACTGGTAGGCGTCCGAAAGGCAGGCCGAAGCGTCGATGGGAGGATTGCGTTAAGGGTGATCTCGGGGGCTTGGGCTTGACCGGTGAACATTGGACGAGTCTGTGTAGGCGGAGTTTGGTGGTATCGGCATCGAACCTTCGGGTTCGCTAAGCCTATTAGTATTATTATTATTATTATTATGTTATTTAATCAATAACATATGTTTTCAAGGAAACTGGTTATAATTCTTCAAAATATTTTCAACTATATTTTATAGTTATTAAATTTATTTTATGAATAGAGGTAAGTGAAAGCCGTGTGCTGAGCGCGATAGATTTTTTTGTATAATGGAATGGTTAAAAGAATATATATTTTGCCTATAACACATGATTAGTCTTACTTCACTAGTTCATATTGATTTTATATATTTTTTTTAAAATATATTCTTTATCATTTAGATTTTTTTTTTCTGAATTCGCTTTCTAACAGTATATTATGTAATTATATAATCTCGGAAATATTTAATCTCTTATGTCCCTTTACTTAATTTTCTATCAATGTCAAGGAAGAGAAATTTTTAATTATTTCGAATCAGTCATTTCAACCCCCTTTGAATTTATTAATAAGGTAAAAACTATACGATATTCAAGCCTTTTTTTTTTTAATTATTATATAAATAAAGAGGGGTTAATCAAAATTTTTGATTTTTTTTTTTGGGATGGGGAGGATGTAAGGGAAGTTTAAAAATGCTAAAAGTGCACGGTGTATTCAGTTAATAATCTAAAACGTGTATTTTACTTAAAATACTTTATCGGGAAACAAACAATATTTTAATTTTTATGGTTATTATTCATTAAAAAATCAAGTCATATTTACTTATTTTCACATTAATCAATTCTATAGAAAATAATTTTTTTTTCGATTCAGAATTATTTTCAAACAATGACTAACAATCCAAGCTATGTTATGGTAATCATATAATTATAAAAAACAACATATAGTTAATTCTGTTTGTAAGGATTGAAAAAATATACAAATAGTGTTCTTTAGTATTTGTTAACGTTAGTGAAAATTCAATGGAAGTCAAAATTATATTGGAAAACAGGGATAGCCCTTAATTTATAATTTCAGGCTTGCAATTTAAAATAAAATTTTGAAAAGTATGTTTTAATTTATATATAAAGTAGTGTTGACATATAACCGTCCAAAATCAGGGAGTCATATAAAAAATACATAAATACATAATATGCTTGTTAACTACTCTACATGTGAATGGATGGATACACGAACAATAATCAAAGGATATAACGGAAATTCCAAAAAATAAAAATACGAAAGAGCTACATAAGATTGTTCATACATGCACAGTTTAGGGGTAACAAATAAATTTAGTGTTTTCATTTTTGGAGAATACTCTACATCAGTGAAAAAAAAGGGTATTTGATTGTTTGCAACGAATCCATTTTATGTACAACATGCAAGTGATGTCTTATGTGTAAATGGCGCTCGAATACTGACTTCGCTATTTGGTATTTGTGAGTTGGTACTTTATTCCACCTTCCCTAAAACATAAAACATGTGAGAAATCTTTTTCGAAACATTTAATAACAGCATAACTTTTACATTATATAATCACTATATAAAAACAATGGATGATAAAGTTTGATTCTGATGGTTCAATTTTCTTTATATTAAGAAATCGTGCTGAGTATATGAGATTTTTAAGTTAAGGTTTAAAAGCTTGGGGCAGGTTTTTCTAATATAAAAATAAATGAGGCCAAACATCTGGTCTTATCCAAAGTTGATTTCATCTGTGATGTTGGAAAAACCTTATTTTATTTTTCAAGGAAAATTTAATATTTTATATATATACTTTTTTTTTTTTTTCCTCTGGCGCGACAGGTCGTGTAGGCCCTTGACCTCGTGGTACAATCTCTTGAGAGAATATACTCACGATTCACGATGTGATTTAACAGGGCAGGTACATCACTCCTTACGCCTATTTTTTGTGAGTTGCCACCATTTGGCTGACGGGTCTCACATACCCGGGGGAGAGGCTGTGAGTGAATCCCTACTTATTTATATCCTTATAAAAGCCCCGCCGGGACTGGGATTCGAATTCGGAACCTCTAGCATGAGAGACTAGCGCGCTAGCCACTCAGCCACGGGCTCCCCTTATATATATACAAACTAACAAAATTCACGTCAGTAGGATCTTATTAACTTGAAAAAAATTGTTACCATTCGTAAAAGATCTATATTAAAAATGGTCATGATTCCTATTTTAAACGAAATGATGAGGCTCATACAATGTGGTGCGTAAATACTGTATTATATTTTAATAAAATTAAATTATGGGACGGAAAACAGTTAAAGATAAATTAAATAAATAATATTAATAAGAAATTATTTAATATTAAATAATCACATTTGATAACTAATAACAATTTAATTTTTAAATAAAAGCAAGGAAAAGGCCACCAATTAATAAAATTCTAATAATAACGTTTTTATTTTAAAATTATCAACTTAAAAAGAGTATGTGGACATTATTTTAAGTTGACTGATGAGAGTAGAAAAAAAAGTAGTAAAAAAAAAATTAACTACAAACAGTTGTTCTTATATTTTTTTTTTACACGTTTTCTTGACATTGTAATTGAGCTATTTGTTTTAAAAGTTCATTACTCGGTGTGGCATAACACCGATTGATAAAAAAATTTCTAATAAATAAAAAGAATATGATTGTTTTGTTTTTTACATTTAATAATGAGCTGTTATTGTTTTCTTTTGAGGTGAAAGTATTGCGAATATATCTCTAACTGTAGCAATTTGGATTCACACCATTTTTAATTTAGTTGACAGATTTATTAAAATAGTCTGACAAGGCTTGAATACCTATATTTTCAATTTCGTTCCCCTTAAGTATTTTTAATTTTTTTACGCTAAAAAATTAACTATATAATCTCTTTAACATTGATATAGAAAGGGTAAATAAATAAGTTAAAATAACTTGATAAGGATATATCATCTAATCCGACTTAAATAAAAAAAACAAAAGGTAAACATTCTTTAAATGTAAAATAACATAAAATTAGTTATAAAGATTTTTTTTTAAAACATGATCTTGTACTAAAACTTTTAAAAGAAATTAAGAGAGTGATGAAAAGCGGACAGAACTAACTGATTGTTGTAGATAATAATATAATAGATTATTTAATAAATAAAACAAATGTGTCTATCGAAACTCAGTATAATTCTCTAACTTTAATTAATTTTTTGTATTTTCTTAATGAAATTTTAAGTTTTTTCGAAAAGTAAAATAAATGTAAAATATATTGTTGGAAATATAAGGATTTTTTGAAAAGTATACTAAAAGTTTTAAAAGGAAATGAGTGATGAAAAGTGGACAGAATGAGCTGATTGTTGTAGAAAATATATAATAGATAAAGTTTAATCAAATTAAGAAAAACAAATTTAACAATGGTTGTAAGTGAAAGGCGTGTGTTAAGCACATCAGATTTTTTTCTTTTGTATCAAGACTTGTTATCGCATGTGAGGCGGTTTGAACTGTTCATTTGAAAATATCTTTTCTTACCTTAAAGTTATATACGAATGTATTAGTTTCTCCGAAATCACTTTCTTCCTATTCATGAGGGTGGGAAAAAAAGTGTTACCTGAAGCACTGTTGTTGCATGTGAATCTCCTATTCAGAAAGAATGGTGTGATTACATAATAGCCATAATAGTTTTGAGTTTTACACGAAAATAGCGTAGGAAATGAATCATTAAGCCATTGACAAAGGTCCCAAAAATATGTATGCCCGTTTTTTAAAATGTAAAACGGCGCAATTAACGTGGCGCGAGGATTGTGATTAGTTAAGGCTGTCAGCCCATAATGGTCCTCCCTCGCATAAAAAAGTGCCCATAAAAAGAGAGATTCCTGGAGCTGTGAGCCTGGAAGGCCTGGAAGTGTAGCCGTCAACTAATACAGATAAACTAAGCTAGTCTTGTTTTTGTCCCATTAGAGAAGTGTCTGGCCTACAGTGTTCCACTACCCTTTTTTTAAACGCACTTTTGATGGCATATTCCAAACTTTAATGGTATACTGTTATTTCCAGCATTCGTGTCTTTGTTTCTTTTTTTTCCATTCTTCCTTTGTCTCGCTCTTTAACACGTAATATTTGTTGGTATATAATGAATGAATGAATAAAAAAACTTTTTTCTGGGACTAGGTCCCTTAAGAATAACATACATGTACAAAATAAATAAGTATTATGACTGGCAAAAGAATAAAAAAAAAAAAAATGAAAAAAAAAAAGAAAAACAGAAAGGACTGATAACATTAATAAATACATAGAATTATTTTAATTGATACAAAGATAAAGAAATGAAAAATTAAAATTAAAAAGATTACAATAATATCCCAATGTAATATAGGACTAACTAACCAAAAAAAAAAACATTGGAATAACTAAAAAAAAAATAAAAACTTTATTCTCATTTATGTCATGAAGTGTAGACATTTCTCACATCACTTTAATCGTTATACTGAAATTAGTTGGCATCTTGTTGGGAAGCAAGAAGGTGTTTAAAAAAGAGATTTGAATGTTAAATGGGAAGGGGCATGACGGATGTTTGATAGGAGAG
This sequence comes from Piezodorus guildinii, assembly GCA_023052935.1. NCBI lineage: Eukaryota > Metazoa > Arthropoda > Insecta > Hemiptera > Pentatomidae > Piezodorus > Piezodorus guildinii. The sequence continues at coordinate 40,630,023 of CM041293.1, forward strand.
TATTCTAGAAAAAAGTGGACTGGGCTAAGGAAAATTCATATTGCATTTTGTATTGTTAGAGACGAATATAAGTTTAAAAAAAAAACTAGTTTTATACTACTTTATATTTTTTTACCGGCACCCTAACTATCTCACTATTCCTTCATTCATTAATACTTAATTTTAGTTTGTTCTTTTTATATTGAAGTTTTTTTTATGGCGTTTATTTTTTAAACCTTAAGCTGGAGGGTAGACAGAAACTTTTCTTTCAGGATATCGACTAAAGCTATAAAAGACTCGAGGAAACTCTCAACTTAATGTAAAATAGTTCGGAACTAGCCCATCGCATTAAACAGTTCTCTGAAAAAGCGGTGTTCTGGTTAACTCTCATTCTACATAATATAGCTAGGTCTAGGAAGATGGTTTGACCTATATATAGTAGATTCTATAATATATGTATTCATTATATATAATTATACATAATTATATATAATTATATATGTATAAGTATGTAGTAGCTAGTTCATGAATGTTCATAATTTTAAGTTTTCTATGGGTCTCAAGATTTAATCAATAAATATACCATGTGATAAGGCTAGGTTTCCAGAACGCATTGTTCTCATATTCATGTCCTAACAATTTTTCATAATAATTAGTAGATAACGTTATAGTTACGGAGAAAGAAACATATTTTTTTAATAGATTTAAGAATGTAGTTAATTCACAACGAATATATAGTAAGATAGACATTTACATCTGGTCTAACGTTATAAATATATATAAAAGAACTTATTACAAATTTACTTGCAATTTTGAAATACGTAGTGTTTTATGTAAAACTGAGTGGGCATTACAATCTTCAAAACAACACTGAACAAATATCCTAATAATAGTAGGTAGAGGGGAGGTGTACACGTGTTTTCTAAATTATTGTGGTCTGAGGATTAGGTTTTAAGGTACGTAACTAATCATTTGTGTTATTAGTAGATTCGATATTGAAGCGGAGTGTAATATGGTTCCTGATAATTGATGAATCTTATTAATACATTTGATTTTATATATACATATTTAAATTGTTATGAGAAATAAGCGAGAAAAAGAAAACGAAAAAGAAAAAAAAAAGAATAAAAGGAGTTAAATAATTAAATGTTAAAAAGAAGAAAAAGTTAAAGGAAAAATATATTAATCTATTTTGTTTTTTGTTTATTGTATGTAAAGATTTATATTTTATTATTACTAAAGATTGTCCATTAGGGAATAAAAAATTAGGCTGTGTGAATAGCAATCCAATCAAGTTGGGCAGCATCGCTTGTTTGTTTAAATAAATGTATCTCTCTGAGATTTTTCGGTTACCTATATTTGAAATATATTTTTGGATGGTAAAGATTTCTTACATATTTCCTTTATAGTCGGTTTTAAAAAAAATGTATTTATATTAGATTAGATGAACTACTTTGCTGAAATGATTGACGAGTGTGTATATATATATATATATATATATATATATATATATGTATATATATTTCTTATTTGCTTAACAGAACTTGGAGATCCTTATATTGTAAGGCCATGACTCCATTTGTCAACTTTTGTGAGTGGCCACGAGTTGTCAAACGGGTCACACATTAAGGTTGGAGGTTGCTATTGAATCCCCATTAAATTTTTTTTTTTTTTTTATTTGTTTTATTAAGAGATAATACAATCTGCCACCTTCTGGGGCAATGCATATTAGAGATAAAATAAATCATTCATACCATATGTACATTGTAAATAAAATTAAAGAAAAAAAAGAATAAAATTAAAGAAAAAAAAGACCCATTAAGTTACATGCTTAAAAAAGTTCCCATAGAATGGGATCTAAATCTTTGGCATAGGGGACTAGCGCGCCAGCCACCCATCCACGATGTAGACACACACATATATTATACATATAAATTTAGTATTTTTCCTGAATAATTAGTGGATATCGCAATAATGAGGAAAATGTCTAGGGTATAAAGAAAAAGTTTGTAAACCTTGATAAGTTTGGTTAACCGCAATCAGGCACTCTTTGAAATTAGGTTGCGGTTCGTACTGGCGCCGTGGTGGAGAAAAAAAACGTTGAAATACTCAACAATTTGACAGCGTCGTGAAACAAAAAAACAGTTGTTTTTTTTTGTTTATTTTTATTAACGTCACTTTATGCTACTATGGCTAATCGGACGATGCTACAGTGGGAGTCCTAAATTTTGCCTATCCAGGTTTTATTAGGATAGGGATCTTTAACGAGTACCTGACATCGCACAGGCTCGGGACCACCTTTTAACGTCCCCTCCGAAGGACGGCGTAACTAAGGATTTTTTACTCCCATTAAAAAATCCTAGGACCACCTGCGGGTTTGAACCCGTGACCTTTAGCATGGGAGGCTGTTACGCTAGCCACCCAGCTACAAGTGATCCCAAAAACAGTTGTTATATAATAAAATTTCGTCTTATATCCTCTTGAACGAAATTCTACATCAGTAAAAAATGAAACGGTGTGCAACTGCAATAAAGTTTTATCTTAAAATGTATTTAATTACTGAGAAAATCTGATTCGGAAATACCTAATCGTTTAGAATTAGTAAAAAAATGTTGAGATAAGAAAAGGAAAATTTTTACCCTCAGTTCAATCAACATAATCTCTATCTATGTGGCGCTATAGATATGTACGGAGTAGATATTTCTTATAAATAAATAAGACTAACAATTTTAAGATAAAATTAAGGCTATCACATATATAATAATCAGAACTCAAAATAAAAATATTGAGGACATTGTTGGGTAAATAAAAAGGGGTGGGGAGAGAAAGAAATATTGTTTAATCTTAAAAAACATCCATACAAATACAAGGGAATATTATAAATTTCAATTTATTTTATTCATTAAATAAGTTTTAGTTTGGATTAGGGTTTTATTTATAATTTAACTAGCTGACCCGACAGGCGAAGTTCTGTCTAAACTATGTCTCAGCGAAATCGGTCAAGCCGTTCACGCATGATGCGATGCCCAAGGAAAAGTGTAATTAATTTTTATATATGTAGATAAAGAGACTACCATTACCTTACGAAATAAAAAAAAAAACAAAAAGAAACAAAAAAAAAAACTATTCACTAAAGTAACGTTTATCTTCTTTTCTTTCATAACATCCTTCTCCTGAAGAATATAAATCTTTTTAAAAAATAGAAAATTCGGTGATGCGATGGCCAAGCGAAAAGGTGATTAATTTTTATATATTTGTATGTATAGATTATTATAAAAAAAAAAAAAATATATATATATATATATATATATATATGTATGTATGTATGTATATTTATACAATACATAGAGTGATTATTATTATCTTTAAAATATATGTTGAAAAAAAAAAAAAAAAAAAAAAAAAAAAAAAAAAAAAAACTTATCTACCAAAGTAACTTTTCTCTTTTTTTCTTTTATAAGATCCTTCTCCTGACTGATATAAACATAACTAAAAAAGAATTAGAGAGATCGGTCAAGCCATTCACTCGTGATGCGATTGCCAAGCGAAAAGGCGATTCATTTTTATATATTTGTATATATATAGATAATTATAAACAGTACAACGAATTGTTTTTTTTTTTTTTTTTTTTTTATTATTTATTGGAATTTACAACTGTATACAGGAATACAACTAGTAAATTAGATGAAATATATAAAGGCATGAAACACATGTAGAGAAGCTTCCCAATGGAAGCACTCTAAAAATTATTTAAACTAGAAGGTCTCGGGGCCATCTCCTTTTCAGACGCCTCGGAGGATTGTCAGGAATCGAAGAGGAAGAAAGGTTTGAAACTAGAGGATTAGGGTGGGAATGGAGTTTGCCATGAAAGGAATGGTATCTAGATCGGGCCAAATCAGCAACATACGGAACATTAAGATCTTTATGGATTAGTGTATTCGTGACAAAGTAAGGAGCATTGAGGATTTTACGAAGGATTTTGGATTGTAGGGATTGGATACGGGAAGAATTCGATGGTTTAGTAGAGCCCCAAAGCTCTACTCCGTAAGTCCATATCGGCCTTATGATAGTCATGTAGATGAGTCTTTTGTAGTTAAGTGGAAGATTAGAACGTTTGTCTAGTAAGTGTTGAAGTAGTCGAAAACGTCGAGCAGTTTCTTGTCGTTTAAGTCTTGTATGAGGGTTCCAAGTGAGACGTTTGTCAAGGTGCAGTCCTAGATATCGGATCTGTTCAACCGGGACAAGAGGAGTATTATTGAAGGAAACAGTAGGGCAGGATGTCATAGGTTTACGACGAAGGGTAAAGGTAATTTGATTGGATTTGTTCGCATTTATTTTAATTCTCCAGTTCTGACACCACACTTCAAGGTCTCTGATGTGGGATTGGAGAGTTTGAGAGGCAATAGTTGGATTAGTATTGACTGATAACACACAAGTGTCATCAGCGTAGGTAGAAAGGAAAGTGTTAGGATGGGATGGGATATCAGCTGTATAAACTGTGAAAAGAATAGGTCCCAGGATACTGCCTTGAGGAACACCAGCAAACTGATTAAAAATGGATGAATAGGAATTATTATGATTTACTTTGAAGGATCTGTCAGTGAGGTAGGACTTGATGATAAGGAAATATGTAGGGGGAAGGAAATTGCGGAGTTTGTAAAGCAATCCCGGGTGCCAGACTCGGTCAAAGGCTTGCTCTACGTCGAGGAATGCTCCCGTGCAGTACAACCCGCGCTCTAATGCAGACGAGACAACGTCCACCACACGATGACATTGCTGGATAGTGGAGTGGGACGTTCTGAATCCAAACTGGTGATCAGGAATTATGGAATTAGTATCTAGGATGGGATATAGGCGTTTCAGTATAAGTTTTTCCAAGATTTTACCCATGATTGGTAAAAGTGAGATGGGACGGTAAGAAGATGGATTTTCAGGCGGTTTCTTAGGTTTGGGTATCATTTTGACAATGGATAATTTCCAGGAAGCAGGAAAGTATGTGGAACGGAGTACGGAATTATATATGTAAGTAAGATATAGGATAGCTTTTCGAGGAAGGAGTTTTAAAATATGGGAAGTTATAAGATCATGTCCAGGAGCTTTGCGGGATGGTAAACTCTGGATGATGTTAGATATTTCAGTAGGATGGAACGCTTTAGGAGGAAGAACCATTTGGAGTGGGATATCTAGTTCTGCTTCTATAAACTTAATGTGACCGGGATTATGAATATCTGGATGTGGATTAAAGGTTTTAAAAAGGTGCTGACCGAATATCTGGGCCTTTTCTTCATCAGATCTTGTCCAGATATGGGATTCAGTTAGGAGTGGATGATTACATTCTTTGTACTTCAGTAACTTTTTTGTGGTCATCCATAACGATCTGTCTGTAATAGTTAGTTTTTCAGTAAAGTTGAGTAAGTTTTGAATTTTAACTTTTCTGATTTCTGATTTTAGTCTGTTAGTAAGTTTGTTATAATAAGTTTTGTCTGAAGGGTATCTAGTCCTATGCCACTTCGATCTTGCTCTGCGTTTTTCCCTTAATAAGATTCGAATGTGCTGTGGCAGGATAGTCTCCTGTGAGTTAGTAGTGTTAATGGTTGTAGTGTTGTCAAGTATACTACTGCTGATTGAGTCAGTAAGTTTTTCAACAGCTTTATCAATATCATGTTTAGTCTTTAGTGGTATTTTTAAGTCAAGTTTGTTTTCCAAGTCATATCTGAATCCGTCCCAGTCTACTCGTCCTGTAATCAGAGTGGGAATGGTGGGCTTAGGAACAAGGCTTGAATGCAAGGAAAGCAGAACCGGACTATGATCGGATGACAGGTCATTTAGGGATTTGATTGTGGATTGGGAAGAAGATATCTGAGAGGAAACAAATATGTCTAGGATATCAGGACGTTTTTTGAGGGATGTAGGCCAGTATGTCGGGTTCATTGGCGAAAGGATTGTATAACAATGGGTGGTGGAGACTCGAGAAAGGAGATTGCCACGGGAGTTGGATGTTCGGCAACCCCATCGCTGATGTTTCGCATTGTAGTCTCCTCCAGCAATAAAGCGCGGTCCTAGGGATCTGAACAGGGTTTCAAGTTGACTATAGGAGAGGGAGTTACCAGGAGGGCAGTATACAGCTGAAATTGTAAGATGGAAAGGACGAGTTGAAATGGATACTGAGGTTGATTGTATGGCGTCAGATGGAGTAGAAGGAATAAAGGAATGAGGTAAGGATTTATGAATGAGGATACATGACCCGGCATGGGAAGTATTGTCTGGGTGGTCTGATCTATAAGTGATGTAGTCACGTATGTAAAAATGTGATCGTCGTGTGAAGTGTGTTTCTGTCAATAGTGCTATATCTATGTGTTTGTCGTGTAGAAATACGTCCAGTTCGTCACGATGGTTATGCAGGCCATTAGCATTCCACAAGAGGATAGTTAGGGGCTTTACGCTCATAGTGGGAGATTGAATGGGATTTGGGAAAGGACTCTAGTTAGAAGATTGATAAGTGGTTGGATGGTATCTCTAAGATCTGAGAGAAAGGAATTTAGAATGGAGTAAATGTTGGATAGATCTGGGTTGGAAAACGGATGTGGATAAGCGTCGTGGGAAGGATAACTTATTTGATCAGGAGTGTTGGCTGAGTGCTGAGCCCGCCGTGGGGTACGAGGGTGTTCAGTCCTCTGGGTCACTGGAGGTTGAGGCTTTGGTTGACTAGGAGAAAGAGAAGGTAGTTCTGGAATTTTGTTAGGGTGCTCTGGGGGTAGTTTGACACGTAAGGGCAGATTATGGGGAAGGATCGGTTGACGGGAAGCTTGTGGTTTAGGGTGGGAGGCTGGAGGCCTGATTTGGGAGTTTAGAGGCGCCTGAATAGTAGTCTGTTTCTTCTTTATGGTGGTGACGTCGGGGAAAGTTTTTCTGGTTTCAGCAGTAGAATCCCTGACTGTAGATGTGGTAGGCTGCTGTTGAGCGAAGGTAGTTACAGGCTTCTGAAGTTGAGGGAAGGCAGACAAATTGTTCAACTCTGGTCCCTGGGTGCGTGTCTCTTGGTCATCTCTTTTCACATTAATGTAGTGAGATCTTTGTCGAAGATGGGTTTTGTAGACTGTACAACCCCGGTAGCTGGCTGGGTGACCTTCACCGCAAAGAGCACACTGAGCTGGCTCATCTCGAGCTTTTTGGCACGTTTCAGAGGCATGTGGGCCGGCACACTTGACACACCTAGGTGGGTGATAACAGTAGGACTTCGTGTGTCCTAAGGTTTGGCATTTGGTACACTGAACAATTGTCGTCTTTACCCTAGGCTCTTCGAATCGTACAGATGAGTAGACCAGTCTTCTCACCTGAAATATTTCTGGATTGTTTCTGGCTGGTTCGAGGTCTACGAAGAATAGTGGCAAGGGGTATTTTTGTGTATGGTGTGTTACTGAAGAAATGTTCCTTACGTGGTGTCCAATTTCTTCCAGGCCTTCTTTAATGGCTTCAGTTGGGGTGGATGAATGGAGTCCGCGTAAAACCACGCGATATGATTTTTCTTGTTTGAGTTGATAACAATGAAAGTCGTAGTTTTTTGAACTCAAATAACTCACGAGTTTCTTGTAATTTTCTTTCGTGTATGTGTTTATTTTTATGTCGTTTGATCGGGAGAAACATTGGAAGTTTGGTTGTCCGATTAGATTGGCGATTTCTTTACCGAACGACAAAAAATTACTAATATTTGTTACAAATATTGGAGGTGGCTCGGGATCGGAAAATCCTTGAGGTCCCGGAACTGTATTTGCAGTGTTGACTGTAGCGGCATGGCTAACGATAGATGAAGGAGGTACATTAGTAGGAGACGGAGCGGCCGAAGTAGATGGCGCTGTTGGTTCATGTTGGTTGGCTGCAGTGGTGCTGCGAGTTTTTGGTGGCGATTGTATTGTTTTTGGCTGTTGTTTGGACTTGGCCGATTTATTTTTTTTTTTTTGTTAGGAGAATTTCCTCCGGACCCAGTATTGTTCCTGTGGCGTTTTTGGCGTCGCGTTAAATACTTCGAGTCTGATTCGCTTATTTCAGAGAAAGGCGTCTCTTCCCCTGATTCATCGCATGACAATGTTCTATCGAGATCCATAACTCAATAGAATAAGAAAAAAAAAAATTAAAAATAAAATAAACATATAAAGAGATCTATTTGAATTATATAGTGACCTACACTAAAAAAAAACAAACTAAAAATAAAATAAATTAAAAAAAAAAATACACTTATAGAGACTTATATAAACTAATTAATAGAAAATTAACCTAAAAGATCTTAAAACTAAATATTTACAATATATACATAGACAACATACAATAAACAACCATTTCTAATTTAATAAAAATAAAGTCTTAGAGAGAAAAAAAAAGTCTTAGAGAAAAAAAAAAAAAAAAAATAGTCTTAGAGAAAAAATAAAAAGTCTTAGAGTAAGAGAACTAAAAGTTTTAAAAAGAATGTCTTGGTTACGAAGTCAGAAATGACAACACTTCCGACCGAGACCTTGTAAATAAAGAGAAGAGGATTAGCCTAGCCGTTATCTCCAGCCTGGGACGGCCACCAGTTTATAGGTGCCTATTTAACTAAACAGCACTCACCTCTCAATTTGTGTTCATCAAAGTATGTTATAGTGCTACGACTCACGATTTACAAAGTTTGATGGATATTCATGCAGTATCACACAGATAAAAAGGTAACTAACACAGAGCGATACGTAAATAGAACTGAGCTAGCGGCCATTTTTTCGGAACTACAACGAATTGTAAACTGATTTTTCTAAAGATGATGAAACATTCTTTTAAGAGGTTTTGTTTTGGATATTATAAATTATATTTAAATTCTATACCCTTGAGATTTATTAGTCTTAGTTAATAAATATATAGAACAGTATTTTAGCGACGTTTTGATATTTTATTGTTCTTGTATTCACACCCTAATAGAAAATAACAGATTTTTTTGAAAGTATTCAGTATTATTCCAACTCCCCAACTACTAACTTCTTCATTTTAAAATTTCGTTAATTTTAATATAATATGTAAACACATGTTTACATGGAAGATCGTATATATATGGGCTCAGAAAAATATTGGGAAGGTAAGCGATTCTTTTTATATTGCTTCCATTTCCTCCTCAGAGTTCTGGAGAAAGGATTTACAGGAAATGGGAGAGAAGAGGTCGCGAAACGGTGCCATCCTTCAGGACTGAAAGCCCCTGGGTCCACCTCAGCGAGCTTCGGAGATTGCAAGTAATCTGTGGGGCGGGGTGGCCCATCAGGCAAATACCAGGGTAGAAAATACCCAAATTTTTCTCAGCCGTCACTGCCCGCCCCTTCCGCAACCAATGAATATTTGATCGCTTACGGTCTCGGCCCGAGGAGGGACTGCTAAAATGTCTCCTTCTTGGGATTAATTCTTAAATGTGTACTCTCCTAGAGCCCTCTTTATCTATTATTCACCCCTCACTTTCCTTCATATTTACAGGCCACCTTGACGCAGCGGGGACATGCTGAGAAAGGTAAGCAGTCTGACCACGTTAAAGTAATATTAGAGGTTAAACCTAGTTAAACCTTAAGCTCTTACCGAAACGATTAGGTAGTTTCTGACTACTTAATCTTATTTGATTAGTTTCAAAAACATATGTACCGTGTTATGATTAAATATTTTAAATTTTTAATATAGCTTTCCTACTATAGAATCCAATGCAGTTTTTCTGTCTAGGGAGGGAGTCCTCCAGATTTCAATGAAAAATTTTTCTTACCGTTTGAGTGCGAACCGAACGACTTTAAAAAATCCTTCAGCAATTTATTTAAAATATGTGAAAATAAGTCCAGCAATCAAAGGGTTAACTTATCTGAATAAAAAATACTTACAAATATGAAAGCTAAGGGGCTGGTAACAAGAATCACTCGTGCATTGCACAGACACAATAAATTGCACGAGGATATTGAAAAGATTTTTTTTTTTTTTTTAATGTGTTAATATAACTTTTTGTTACATTATAGAAGTAAATGTTTAGTATTATTGAATGAATTAATCAAAAGAAATTATATATGAACTTAGTGCCTGGTAGAAAGAAGTGTAGTTTTCATCAGATATAATCGGATGAAGGATTTATATTATGCATTAGGATATATATAATATATATATATAATATATATATATTTTTTTTTTTTTAATGTTGTGAAGTGAAGTAGGGTCCTCGAAATGATATTGATTAAATGAAGGCGTCTGCCAAAAAAAAATTGTTAGGAACTACTAATCTAATGTCTTGATAACAGGGACACCTAGACAGATAGGGACACACGGGGATACGAGTTTACAAGGGTCACCTGTGGTGTAGTGGCTTGCATAACAGTCTTATATGGTCCTAGAAATTTAAAAAGGTAGTAAAAAAACCTATATTACATCCTTTTGAAGGGACGTAAAAAAAAGTCCCCAGCAAGTGTGACGTCAGGTACTCCTTAATGATTTCTGAATTGACAAAATTTAGATCTCGCACTGTACCATCGTCGGTTAGGCCTCATTATCATTTAGTGATGTTAAATTAATAAACGAAGAAACAACTATTTTCGCATAAATATAATCCTTACAGGATGATATATAGCAAGAACAATCTGTTTTGCGTATATTACAATAGAAATCCTTCGTTGAACAATGAAGGGATCTCTGGGTTATCGAATGAAATAAATTTATTAATAAATTACTTCTTAGTGCCTTAATTTATGCTTGAAAAGAAAGAACAAAATCGAAAATTATATCGCCAGTATGAAATTTATTAAATAAATAATACCAAGAAGCATATTCATGACTGAATAATAGTTTGATTATAAAAAATACAAAACAATAAAAATAATTTATTGAGTTATTCTTAAATGAACAATAAAAACGTATGGTTACAATGGTGTTGTATATTATATGGTGTTTAGCATTTATGATTTCTCGAACCATATGTTTAGAAAATACACTGATAAGTGTATTATTTTTTTTAGAAAAATAAATATTTATTGAGATATATTACAATTTGTTTCTAAATGAACATTAGTAATAGTGATAGTGATGGACATTAGTAATAGACCATGTTGTATTCTTAAACATAAATTTATTTGCTTATATTTTATTTCTTCTAATGTTTACACTTATTTTTAGTTCAAACGATGATTTTATCTAAACAATGTAGATCTATTACCTTCTTCGTTGATAAATAAGTATTTAGTAGTTTTGTTGTAAAACTTGAAGTCGACTTTACTTCCTAGTAGTCAATAGTATTAACAATATATGATTAATTTCATTGAATGTTCTGTTGTATAATTCATATGTTTTGACAATGTTAACTAAAACATCATTATGTATAAGAATATTAAATTGTAAACGATTTCTGATTAAATAAAAATCCATTCTCACAACTGAAATGTTATAGAATAATAAAGAATCCAAAAAATGTTTATGAAAATCATTATTAAAAGCAATTCAGTAAAGGTAAGATATTCTATAGCCTATTGCAGATATCAAGTTTCCATAGGATGTTGTGATAAACACTAAGTTTAAAACTAAGTATTATGTTCAGTTGATACTTTATAATTAACCATATCAGCAAATGTGGCGATAAGGTATAACGCAGTTTATATGATGCTTCCCTTTATCGATCTCTCAGTCTCCTAGAACTTCGTTCAACAAGTGGCGCCCGAACTATTCAAATAATGGATGAAGTTATTTAAACTTATAAATTTTAGTCAAGAGGGTATGCTTGAGACTTTAATACTACAATAATTTAAACTTTATCAAGTTTTTTTTTTTTTTTCTTGAAAACTGATTGTTTTAGTTTAAAACTTTGTTAAAGAAGAAGGATTTCGTCAAGTCATTTGTCTCCTTTTGACTTAATCGTACCAGTAAAAAAAAATGTATTTACAGGTTTTCAAAATAAACAGAAAAGAAAAGGAATAAGTAAGGAAGTACGTTCTAAATCATACTAAAACCTTAACGTGAAAAAAAGTGAGGAATGGTTAATTAAAATGATTGATAGAGATTTAAAAAAAAAATCTATATTCTTGCTTTTTCAGATCAAACAACGGAAATTGCGATATTATGATCAAGTAATGTCCTCTGAAGCTTCAACTAAAAAGTCTAGATCTAGTGGTTCAATCCCGTCACCTACGAACTAAAGACCCCGCCTTGATACTAATAAAAGATTACAAGCAACCCCTTCGGGTACTAATTCAGAATCTGAACCACAACCTGGCACATCATCACAAGGGATGACTGACGAAACACAGTTTTTCATCCCAAATCCTTTTTAGATTTTACATAATGAAAAATAAAACATGGAATCTGTTCCTATACCTAGTGATCCACGGCCTCCTCAAATATTTGTCAAAAATTTCCAGTTGTGTGCACAATTGAATAAAATTACCGACACTACCAGCTACTTCTGTATGAGTAGAATTAATGACATTAAAATATCTCCTACTACATTTTTACTTTCACTTACTATATATATAGTAAGGAAAAGTATTGCGATCGTGAAAAGTTTGAAAAAAACAAAACGGAAATACACGTTTTAGGGTCCCATGAGTCCAAATAACCAAGTCGCTCAAAAAGGTGCTCTGTGTGTGTGTGTGTGTGTGTGTGTGTGATAACTCCCGGGCGGAAACGAAAAGTCCTATGAAGTTGAAATTTCATATTTAAAATAACTATGTTACAAATCCTTTTTCATCAAAATCGGCTAACCAGAAGAGCCACTTTATACCATGCATATTGCACCTTTTTATGATTTTCTCAAAAAACGGTCCCGACGACTTTTATTAAACTCGCTATATCTATGTCAAATTTAATAGGCTTTAATATCATGTAGGTTTCATTCTGGTTAAAATAGTCAGACAGGGCTTAAATGCCGATATTTTAAATTTCTTTTCTTCCTCTAAAGTACCTTTAATTCTGTAGATGCTATAAAAATAACTATATTATCTTGTTAGTACTGGTAATTAACAGCTAAATATGCAATTTAAGCAAATTTGATAAACAACTAAAGGAGAAAACTGAAAAAATATATATTTTAATGCAATTTTTTTTTAATATAAGAAAAGTCATATACATGTTTTATATACTGTTGGAATGCCGAAGATTTTAGAAAAAATATTATCTTGTACACACGCTTGTAAAAGTTAATAAAGAGTGATGAAAAGCCGATAAAACTAACTGATTATTTTAGATAATAATACAATAGAATTTTTAATGTTTCTATATCAATTCAATTGAATTAATTCTATAATGGTTTCATTCATTTTTTATCTCTAACTGTATTTGTAAATTCTTTAATCGATTTTAAAAACGTCGTGTGTTGCCCGCAACAGATTTTTTTTCCTGTTAGTGCGCTACATAATATAATACTTATTGAAAAATTTAATACGTAGAACTTTTTTATCATTTAAACTTCTGATGGATTGCCTTTTCAAGTCCAAGACCAAAGGATTTCTACTTCTCTACCCCGCCTTCTCATCCTCCTATTTCCAATAAATAAAACAGAATTCCACGTGTACATTAACTCCCCTTGAATACGAACACTAGAGGGTTTCCGACTTGAAAGAATTCCATATTCCTGGCACGGAGGGCAATAAATAAATAATGCACCATTCCTATGTCTGTTGGAGGAGGGAAGCAAGTCTTCATCCGTGGGCTGAAAGCTTCTCTGATAAAATGTTTTTTATTAGCCTATATTACTCCACGATGCTGTTATCTTTGAACAATATCATTATGCTTTAATTTTAAATTTTCACCTAACCTATTTCAATCAGGAAAAACATAGTTTCGTTCATAAACATTAACAACTTTTGTTTACGTTCTTAGTTCCAATTTGTGTGTCAATATCGCAATCCGATTCGCATAGTATTTATCACCTAATTTATTCCACTAATGCCATGCACCAAAATTATTAAACTGATGAAATATAAGTTTTACTGAAACAACAGCAAAGGCTTCTGTTTATTAAAAATGCTATAATTAGCCTAGTGTTGAATATTCATTTATAAATATTGTTATTATAATATTGGATATGGAGACCCTTCTGGGACACACTTAGCTTCTTTAAAAAGTGGGTACCCAAAAAAATGGGTAAAACCTAGGGCTTAGCCAGATCTCGGTCTGATCACCTGCACGGCGTTGGCCTTGAAATAGTATGAATTTCAATATTTACTGAACCCAAGGTCCTTCATGGCTGTTTTTTTTTTTTTTCCACAGTAAAAATTACATCTTTTCATGTCTTTACTAATACATTCTTGGAAGACTTTACTTTAAAATTGTCTTATTATATTTAAATTAGAACTCCCTCTTCTTTATAAATATATTTAATCTCATGTCAATCATACATCTTTTTTACGTCTTACCGCGACATCTTTAGAATATCGTATCAAAAATTGGTTCTTGATGCTCACTCAAAATTGTTCCTAGTTCTAAGACTTAAGTTCTTCAAGCACTTGTGCTAACTCCATATTTTAGACTAATTTAATTTCAAATCACTAGCCTCGAATATGAAGTGTATAAATTTAAATAACAATTGCTAGAAGAACTTTAGTATTAGAACTAAGAACAATTTTTCATCAGCATCAAGAAGCAATTTTGGATTCGTTATTTTGAAGATAAGGTGTCGAGAGCTTGAAACGTAGATGATGTATAATTGATATGAGATTAAATAGATTAATATAGAAGAGAGTGTTCTGATTTGAATTTTATTTTATTTTTGTTTGGTTAAATATTTGTTCCGAAGAGAGATGAAGCCACTGGGGAGTTTTCAAGGTTGCACAACGCGGAACTACGGAACTTGTACTATGTGAATATAATTGAATTGATGGCATCGCAGAGACTCAAATGGGCGAGTAAAGTTGTTAGGCTCAGTGAGGAACGGATTCCGAGAAAGTTAGTAATAGTTGAACTGACTGGTAGGCGTCCGAAAGGTAGGCCGAAGCGTCGCTGAGAGGATTGCATTAAGGCTGATCTCGGGGGCTTGGGAGAAAAATGAGAGTTTTATAACTAGAAAATCTTATTAAGCAAAACATCATTTTTCAGTTCATTATTTTTTTATATTTTTATTTTAAATAATAAAAAATGATTTATAGATAATTTATGTTGTTAAGAGATAATGCAATCTTGTGGGGCAATCAGTAATAAATTATTAGACATGCAGAAGTGATATGACAAATTTTTAGATCATTTATTTACTTATAAACTCTTTCATAAACGTGACATCCACTTTATTTTCTTTAAATATATTATTATTATATATTATTTTGGAATCTCTAAAATTAGTCTGCTATTTAAAACTTATTCTGATTTTTTTTGTAACCTGAGATAATAATAATAATTATAGGCTAAGCAAACTGCAAGATTTTATACCGATTCCACCAATAGTAGCCTATACAAATCAATCTAATGACTATCCTACTAAATCTCCGAGAATAGACGTAACGCAATCATCCCATCTATGTCTTGACCTACCTCTTGGATGTTTACAAATCGGTTTACGTAAATAATAGATGCTTAATAAGGCAGAAATAATAAATTTGTATATTCGCAATTTAATATTTCCTCAAGTAAAAGAAAAAGTATTTATACAGTACAGCTAAGTATAGGAAGAGTTTTTTAATGCTGAAAATCAGGTGTTTTGTTAAGTAGAGAATTGCAAAGTATGTCAATGTCTTCCTATGCTACTTATTTAGTTAAATATAAGATATCCGAGCTCTTATATACCAACCCTTTAATTCTTTAAGTGGATTACTAATACCCAATATTTCTGCAGCAAATGATTTATACTTTAAAAAAGTCTAAACAATATGATCCGACTTGGATGGAATAGCAGTTACTGTGAAGTGTTTAGCAACTGCCTAGATATCTAAAAATAACAAATGTTTTTTGTTTTTTTTTGTAATTTCAATTAAGAATCATCCAACACATTAATTTAATTGTAACCTTAGATTTATCATAATTATTTCATTTTTCCAGGAACTTTTAAAAGCCTTTACTTTCTCTGCTTTAGAATCTCGGTATTATTAAGAAATATCAAGATTAATCGCTTCTAACAAGCCTCCGACAGTGAAGAAAACAACAATTTAGAATGGTATGCTAATGGCGGGTACATGTAAACACATTTCATAACGCGGTTACATAAGAAATTTGCGAAATTTAAAGATTAATAATATAGCTAAATTACTGTATTTATATCGAAGTTATCGTTCTGAGATGTTAGGCCCTTGCCCGCGTGGTATAATCTCCAGGGAGAATATACTCACCACGTTTCTCGATGAAATTTTATAGGGTAGGGTTTTCACTCACTACGCATATTTTTGTGAGTGGCCAACAGTAGGCTGACGGGTCTCTAATATCCGGGGGAGGGGCTGTGAGTGAATACCCCCTTAATCATATCCAAATATAAGTCCCGTCGGGACTGGGTTTTAGAACTCACAACTTGTGGC
Organism: Piezodorus guildinii; assembly: GCA_023052935.1. NCBI lineage: Eukaryota > Metazoa > Arthropoda > Insecta > Hemiptera > Pentatomidae > Piezodorus > Piezodorus guildinii. Next base: position 40,646,462 of record CM041293.1, read on the forward strand.
GTGCGGGACTAGTGGCGCTAGTCATTTATGTTAAATACTAGAGTAACTTTTGTTTACCATGTATACGACTTAACATACTCAGATTTTAACAGATAGAAGGATTTTCCAGTGTTTCAAAATCGTTTTTTCTGTTTGTACTGATAAATTATTACAATGCACTTATTTCATACCAGAGAACTATTGAGCAGTCGATTAATATTTTTTCTTTATCTGTTGTTTGTTTTCAATATTAGTTTAACGTTATTTAAGTTGAGGAGGTTGTGTTATTAGAGTTTGTTGAACTAACTATCCCTCTTAATTTAGAGTTCATTGCTTCCAGATCTGTATTTTTTTCCTTACCCGTCATTGCTTTGTGGTCATGTTATTGCTGCGCTGAAACTCTTTATATACCTTATATAAACGAAAAAATAAAACATAGGTGATCATTGAATTAAAACCGTTGAAGGCTTAACGGACTCTGTAGTTTTCTTAGCAGACGAACATTCCTGTGATGTAGCCATCGAAATCAACTCGTAGTAAAAATATAAACAGACATGAAAACTTTAAGGATTGTATAGTTGAACAAGAAGGGAAAGATTGTTTATCATGATTTGGATCTGATAACCAGTCTTCAAATCCTGACGAGTTTTAAGTATCTCCAACAAGTACGAAACCTTTGTTTCTAATAAATAGTTAGGCTATATTGAGATCCATTTCTGGTCTAATATCTAAACCATTTTATGTTTTATGATTTTTTTTTTTTTTTTTTAGTTTTGACTTGATAAGTTCTTGTTCATTATATAAATAATGATAATAACGATAAGCTTAGGAAACCAAAAGGTATAATGCCGATACTACCAAATGCTGCCCAAGCCTTCTAGATCAGACTTAGCCCAATCCTTCCAAAGACGCCTCTGCCTATACCTCGAACGTCTAACAGTCTGTTTAGCGCATTCTAATTTTTCCGAATACGTTCTTCACTGAGCCTAACAACGTGTACTTGTGCCAAAAATGTAAAATCTATACCACTACAATCCATGAAGGGTCTTGGGCTCAGTAAATATAGAAGTTTGTATTGTTTCTAGTCCAACAGCCGTGCAATGAGGTGATTAGGCCTTGATCACGCTCAGCCGCCATGTTTTTTCCCCACTTTTTTTGGTTACCCACCTTATAGAGGCCGGGTTTGCCCAAGGAGGGTCTCTATATCCTAGGATCGCCCTCCGACTGAATTAACAGAATAAATAATAGTCTGCCACAGCCGGGATTCGAACCCAGGACCCGAAGCTACTGATCTTAGTGCTGCATCTAGCTGACCACGCCGCTCTCTACTTGTGCCAAAGCAATGGTATATTAAAAAAAAAATTATTATTATGTAGTAATGTTTTAAATGTTTGGTATTCATGTCAAAACCAACATAATGAATTATCGTGACAGCTCACAACTTCATCTTCTATGCGCTCCTATGATTCGTAGACACGACATCGTGACCCGCTACACCGCGCTACATCTCCGGTGTCTTCATCAGGCCTTGGCCCCTTAAATTTAATTTTTCATCAGCTTTTTGGAGCGATTCTATTGTCACGGAATATCTCCTCGATCGTGAAGCGTTAAAGGCATTTTAATGCGGCGCCTTGTAAAAGAGCAGAGAGTCATCAAGTGGGTTCTTTGTAACCTGCGAGGCAATTAAGGGACATACGGAGCACTATCGATACAATAACAGGAAACAATGACTTGAAAAGTATTGTAGCCTCTCTATCAGCCATTGTAGTCTTTGTAGTCTCTAAGGGCGTTAGCCGCACATTACTACAAAGTTATTAATCATATTGGTTATACTAAAGCCCAGCGGAGGCTCGGGTCAGAGGACTCGTCCGCTATTTAGGGGTCATGCTTTGAAGGTGCGCCCTCTCTGAGAATAATATTCCTCGGTTAGATCCTGAAAATAACTACTTCAAAACTGTTGGCACATCTCTTTTAACTAAGAAAGGATTGAAAATCTTCCTCGGCGATCTCCTAAGGGATGACAGTACAAAGAAGTAGTCCCCTTAAGTATGAGGAAGTCAAGTTAAGTATAGTCTTGGGATTAATATTATTCCTAAGAAAGAAGTCGAGCGACTAAAATCCATTAGCATTGTCTTAGCAGAAATGAATTAAAATGTGAATTAAGATGACACTCTGTAAGTCTAAACTAAAACATCGGAATTAGCAACAAATAAAAACTATGTTGATGGGAGCGGTATAGTCTACTTGAGGAAAAACCTGGCGGTTGGGAGTGATCCACGCCTAAACACCTTGTACGGCAGTTAGATGTGAAACAATACACCTCTTTGTACTGAACCCAAGTCCCTTCCTGGGTTGTAGATGTACAATTTATATGAAATAAAATTTGTCAAATTGTATGAAAAATAATTGACGATTTGAAAAAAATAAGAAAAAGCTTTTTAATAATAAGTTTCTTCAAAAGAATAGTATGTCATTGGCTGTTCAGCCATTAGAGAACACTCGTTATTTTAGATGCATACATGTAACTGTATTAAGAATAATTAAACATCTGGAATACGTTAATAAAATAATATGATTCCAGTCACGATCTGGAGCTTTAAATAAATAAAGACATTAAAAAAAAAATAAGGCATTATTAGAGCTAATGTAAGAGTCATATCATCAGTACTTAATAAGTACTGTTTTTAAAACAACGGTTGTACAGGTTGGTTTGGTTAAGATCAAACTCGACCGCCATCTTACTTACTAGACTTATAGAAGCTGGTTACGTCGATTCGTTGTGTTGTAAAAAATTGGTTTTTAACTCAAGTTATTTTTTTAATACGCATATCTACTTATTTTTTATTATCTCAATTAATAAGAGCAATAACGATGATCTAGCCATTTCGTGATAAAGATTATGTCAAACCTATGTGTAATAAATATTACTAGAACTTTAAACTAACACTTGAACTTTTTTTGCATTATCCTCTTACACTGGAGTTGATTCTTGATTCATTTATGTCACATACATTGGGCATTATTAATGTCCAAGATAATAAAGAATTAAGTAGGCTCTATTTATTTGAGTAATTTTCTGAATCTATTTATATAATTTCTTTTAAAAACATTCATTTGTTTTTCTAAATAGCATACCATTTTCTGTCTAAGTCACCTTAATTATTATAGTATTCTGAAGCATTAATGTTATATTACATTAATACTAAGAGTTGGATTAGAGATCTACTGTTTGAGTGTCTATTCCAATAATATCCTGAGAATCAGAATTCCTCAATGAAAATTTAAATAAGGATATTATGGAATTAGTACATAGTTACAAAAAAAATGTAAATTCTTCCTTAATAATTAAAAACAAAAATTATCCACGTTCTCAAACTATTTTTATGGGGTTTCTTCCAAGTTCTTCCACAATCTTCTTTAAATTTAATAAATTTTAGTCACCCTCTTGAATTTCGAATCACAGTTGAGCAGTGCATTCAGTGATGCTTCCGTCTTCAATAAAATAATAGATGTTTCTTGCTGTCCGGACGGGTTCCGGCCAAGTTTAAACTTAATCATAAAAAGTAAAACCAAATTAAACGAATATCACTGACTTATATCTTAGTAAAAAAATATTTTCTGTTGGAGAATGATTAATAAGTGTTGACATTGATACTAATTAATGTATAAAGTCCAATAAACGAAAATAGTTTGTTATATAGAATGATATTATAAACTAAAAATCTATCTAACGTTTTTTTTTTTTGTTTTTTTTACAAACAGTGAAACCCTGGTCTACATCTAGCCGTAGCAGCCGGAGGGAAGAGGTCGCGTTGACCCGGCTAAGGATAGGACACTCGCGGCTGACGCACTCTAATCTTTTTGCTAGGCAGCCGGTGCCCCGATGGCACTGTGATAGAACCTTACCAATTTGGCATATTTTTCAAGAATGCCCTTATTATTCATCACACCTCAATAAAATTGGACTAAGCCCGAATATTTCAGCGGTGCTGGGTGATAGAGAGAAAACCATTGAATTAGTTTTTGATTTCCTTAAGGAGCAGTCATTATTATCGAAATTATAAAGACCATTCCTAGTAGTTAGCATCACTAGTATTAGCTTTTTAAACTATTGTTTACATAAAAATATTTTTTTCTTTCTTTATTTTTTTTTTATTTATTTATTTATTTTTTTTCTTTCTTTCTCTCAATTACCCACTACCTAATAGTTCTTTCTTATAAAGGTTGAATATGCATATAGTGTCTAGGCGTTGATGACCTTAGGGTTTTACGCCTTAAAACCTAAACAAACAAACAATAACGTTTTTTTTTTTCCGGACTACCCAATAAACCACAATAAGTTTACATATAGTGAAGATTACTTTTCATTATTTTATTTTATGTATAGACTATGTTTAATCCCAGGAAAGAACACAAAGAAAGATAAGATACATTTATTAATTTGCTGATATTTAAGTTTATGTATTTCAACAAGAAAATATTACAATTTTTTTTGCCATGCATTTAATTTCCGGAAAGAAAAAACAATATAGAAAACCAGTGAAAAACTGACATAGCTCTCACTCAATTAAAATTTTCGATAACCGGTTAATCACTGACGCAGGTGATATTTAATTAAAATTAAATAAGAAGTGAACGAAATACTTATCGTGGAAGTAGCAGGGTGTCGACAGGTTCCCAGAAGCCGTTATCAGACTTGCTCAGTTTGCCCAATTCTTTTGAAAACCGTGAAAACGTCCCACTTAACCTCAATCTAATGTAACCTTTATCTGATTTTTTTTTTTAACGGTTTCAATGTCAATGTATTAAAAAAAAAAAAAAAAAAAATAAAAATATATATATATATATATATATTCTTTATAGGCATGAAATGGGCTAAACAACTTCGGGAAAATCTTGCATGTGCTAAAATAAATTTACAAAATATTACAGATCGAAACTTATACAGACATGCGGTTAGTTAAGAAAGTTTAGTTAGAGACAAGGAATAAAAGAACAGGTATACAGTGGTCAGATTAAAGAAAGAAAGGAACGATGAGAAGCTCATGGGCAAACCGCGAAGAGAACCATAGAGGCTTCACGTGATCTTTATATGGTCATTAACAAAAAAATATAATAATATATATATTATATATAATATATATAATATATATATATATATATATATATATTATATATATATATAGCTAAGAATATACTAGCAAGATATGTTAATCTACAGTATTTATTCTGATAATTTAGTATTGTTAAGCGAATACTTAATATACAACGAAAGATAATGTAAACAGTGATCTATGCGCAGGTATTTCAACAAAAAATATCTATTGGGCATTATAATAATTTTTAATAAATAACTAGACCTATTAAAGTAATTTTCTTTCTTTTCTATATGCCTTTTTGTTAATTACGTTTAAATGATTTATGCCATATTGATGTATTTTTTAATTTTTTTTATGAAGGATTATGACCCAATCGACCACATTCCTTCTTTCGATTTTCTCTTTGCTAAATGATTTTCTTATCTATTTTGTTTTTCATTTTTCTTGAACGCTAGCCTAACCATCCTCTATATTTATTACACGGTCTACTATTTAATATTTAATATTATTTAATTAACTTTTATTTTATGTTTATTTGTGTATGATTTTTTTTAGATTATATTTACTACACTATATAATTATATAAAACTAATCAATTATTAATTTGATTAAAGTTGTGTTCAATCATAATATCTGAATTAATAATATATCATCTAAATTATTTTTTATTATTGTTGTATCCATAAGTGGATCTGAGGAGCTTGGGATTGGACGGTGGTCATTGGAAGTGTGTTAGTTGGCAAAATTTAGTGGTATCGGCTTCGAACTAAGAAGTTCGGTAAACCTATTGTTGTTATGTATTTATACATAACTAAAGTGATAAACAGCATCACAATTAAAATTAAAATTGCATCTGAAGCTGTTTATTATAAATATTTTCAATACACTAAGCTTTAAATAAAATTTTATAAATTTAATTTAAACTTTTTTTACTGAGAGTGTCACTTTTTAATCAGAATACCTTAATTACTCAGGCTAAGAAAAAAGTTATTGTTTTTCCTCGCACTTTCCTTAGGCACTTTAGAAAAAAGGAATGATTAATAATGTTTTCCTAATTACTACTACATCTATTGTTTCGTAAGACATTCTTTGCGATGAAGAATATTATTAAATTATATACAAAATCGTGTTTTTCTTTCGAATATTAGTTTCTTTTTAATTTATATTATTATGAATATCGTTTTTTTTTTCTTGTTTTTTTATTAGGTTATGAATTAGTCGAAAAAGTATGAAGCATATATTACGAAGAACCATTGTACAATCTGTAGAAATAATGCATACAATTTTCATAAAAAAGTGTACTTGCATTTTTGTTCTATAATACCTAAAATAAGAGGATCAATTTTTTAATTTTTTTTTTTTTTTTTTTTTTTTTTTTTTTTTTTTTTTTTTTTTAGTGCTAATTCGTTGTATTTACACCAATCATTTAACTCGAGATAACAATGAGAACCCATTTATTCTGAGGATTCACAACAAAAAATTCATAAATTCGATAATAACAACAATAATTAAACAGTAAAGTAAGAACAGGGCATAACAAGAAACTTTATTCTGATTTAAAGGTCCCAATGAACAAAATAAAAATAACAAGCAAAAAGAAAAAACATTAATGACTATAATGAATGTGAAAAATCGCATTTTAAATAACCAAAATCAAGAAGGAGAAAGAAATGGTACAATGACTTCTATATGTATAAATTACAGAAAAGATAAAATAATTAAGAATGAATATATTGATATTGTTTATGTATAAACAGGTAAAACTATTATGTCTTTTTTTTCTATAAAAATTACTCTTCTCATCAATTTTATCAAGTTTTTCCAAGTCTTTATCATAAAATTATTTTAAAAAAAATATAACAATATTTCAATAAATGTTAAACTGAATTCAATGGCCATGTTAATAAAACGTTATTATTAAAATAGTAATATGTTTTAAAACTTAAATGAGGAAAAAATTGTAAAATACTAAATTTCGGGTCTAATAAAAGTCATAAAATTAAAAAAAAAAAAAAAATCAAAAATGAGTAATGAATGAGAACTAGGGATGTTTGGGATAATGTCCAGTAACTTGTGTAGTCTTTTTTATCAAAAGAAAAATTATAATGAATCTCTCTTTTGACCAAATAAAATGTATATTATTATAATGGTTGACCGGCTTTTGGTTAAGTAGTATTGTAACTACAAGAGAGCAGGTGAGCATTACATTATTACATCAACTGTTGCTCAACAAACAGTGTTGTCTATTGTCCCAGAAGTAATTATCGATAGTAAACATTGACAGGGGTGTCTTTGCAGGTTCCAATGTTGCTACTGTTGCCTGGGACCTGGGCCAACACTCGGTTTAGCTCTTGCATTGCATACTAACAGTCCATTAAATTCTTTTAATATTAGTCAAAATTCAAATTTTGGCATGTACTAACAAAAAAATTTTTTTTAATATGTATATGCTAAAAGTGTAATGGGCGTATAATGACTTTGGTCGCAGAATGAGCTTCTATAATAATTAATTCCCTTCAATAGTTTATTAATTTATTTAATTATATTGCTGCTTAAATATGTTTTTTATTTAGTTTGGTTTAATATTAAACTACTTTAAGATGGAATGTGTTTATTATTTTATTTATTTATTTTTTTGTGTGCAAAAAAGATCGAACTTTCTGTAAGGAGTTAAAAAAAAAGTAGAAAACCTACAAAATATTTTATAATTAGAGAAAAATATTAAGTAAATAAGGCAGTGTAGATTGGGTGGGTGTTTATTCATTTATATAAATAATATATATGTATTAAGATTTTTATTTCTTAAGATCTTACAAGTGGCAACAAGCCTCAGACTTTAGACATGTAAGTGGTATTGCACATATTACATCTTACAATTCACAAGCAGGGTTAATGGTATTTATAGCTAATGTAAGTGTTGAGACAGTAGTAAAAAAATATATATATACAGAATAAAAAAAGAATTGAAGTAAGAAACAAAAGAAATGATTAATTAAAATGAATATAAATAAAGGTCAGTAATAACAATAAATAATATTTTTTTAAATAACAATCTTTAGGATATTTAATACCATGTCTAATAACGCCTTATAAATAAAAAACAGCAACATAAGGTACATCATAGTTTAAAAAAAAATATATATATATTAATTTATATTTGTTTACCAAATCATTAAAATATGGTAAAATACTGAGTAGAATATTTGTTTTTAAATCATTACAATTATAAACTGCATTACCTTAATCCTTCATACTTTGAACGATGAACAAAGGCTTAAGGTTTTCGAAAATAAGGTACTGCGCAAAATATTTGGTCTGAAGAGAGATGAGGGCACTGGGGAGTTTAGAAGGTTGCACAACGCGGAATTGCGGAACATGTATCCCGTGAATATTATTGAGTTGATAGCGTCGCGGAGACTCAAATGGGCGGGTAAAATTGTTGGGCTCGATGAGGAACGGATTCCGAGAAAGTTGGTATTTGCTGATCCGACTGGTAGGCGTCCGAAAGGTAGACCAAAGCGTCGATGGGAGGATTGCGTTAAGGCTGATCTGGGGGGCTTGGGCTTGAACGGAGAACATTGGACGAGTCTGTGTAGACGGAATATGGTGGTATCGGCATCGAACCTTCGGGTTCGGTAAGCCTATTATTATTGTTATTATTATAACCTTAATCGCTTAATTGCAATTTTTTTTATGTTGGTATAATCAGTAAAAATAATTTTCTTCGTCTTGATTTTTTTAAAATTTATTTTAAAGAAATTTACAATTGCATTATACAATAAAAAAATCTAAACACACGCGAATTTCACTTATTAGATGATATGTTCCATTTCATAAAAACTACAAAATTAAAGGTACTTTAGAAAAAGAAATTTTGAAATATTGGCATTTAAGACTTGTCAGACTATTTCAATCAGAATGAAACATACATGATATTAAAGCCTATTGAATTTTACATGGATATAGCGAGTTTAATCAAAACCATTAGAGCCGTTTTTGATAAAATTGTAAAAAGGTGCAAAATGCATAGTATAGAATGGCTGGTTTTGATATAAAAGTTTTTGTAACATCTCGGGCATATAAGTTGTCTTAAATATGAAATTTCAGTTTCATAGGACTTTTTGTTTTCGCACGGGAGTTAGCACACACAAACACACACACGGGCTAGATCTGCAACTAATGGAGTATTAAAGTCTTTTAGTTTACTTCCGTCGAAAAATGAAATTTTTCACGATCGCCTATTCCATATATAGGTAAGTGAAAGTAATACATTTAGTAAGTGTGTTAATTAATCATATGGGCTTGGTACAGAGATGTAAAGAAATAACCCAGTGGTAGCACTTTAGTGTTTGTTTAATCTAGTAGGTCGCGAGACCATCGTCTTTTCAGCCACCTCGGGGGATTATCAGGAATAGATGGTAATGAGAGGTTGCAGATGAGTGTGTTTTAGTCGACGGGTGATTTGGAATTAAAGGAGGTATATCTAGTTCGGGCTAGATCTGCAACTAATGGAGTATTTAAGTCTTTTTGGATTATCTTATTGGTGGCAATGTATCTGGAATTGTAAATATCTATTCATAATTATTACAAACACCTATAACTAGCTGTAAAAGAATTTTTAAGATATGTTGATATACGTGATGCAAATTTATTTATATTTGGGATTTTGTTAAAGATATATATTTAACAAAAAATATATTAAAATGAATACTTTCATCTAATGTTAATGAGGTAAATATTTTTAAAACTAGCAATGTTTTATTAGCCTGTTATTTCAATTAACAACATTTTTAGTAAGATAATGGGAGGTGCTCGTAGGTCAACTAATTAACTAATGTCTCTAAATTAATTAATTAGGAGGGATCAGAAGGGTTGATGTTTTTAGTACTGGTACTACAAACATTTGCATTTAGTTAGGTGATGGAAAACGCCATTTGCGACTTGTATTTAATTGTTTATTGTTTGAAACATAAGTGCATTTTCAAGTCGAAATAAAAATTTTAGCTTTTCAAAGATATTTGTAAACAAAAGTGAATTTATCAATACTAAGATTTATTTATATATTATAAGCGTTTTCTTCTTTATCTCTTCTAATTGTAAATAAAATTTAAACAATTGTTCATTAGATATTTTTTTACGGATTTCGTATATATCCTAAAGTTTTTTAATTATTTATAAGGTTAAATTATATATTTATAATAGATACATTTTAGGATGTGTTTGATTATGTTGTGGTGTTATTAACAGTATCACTTTATACATAGTCAAATCAAAGTCAAGGATTTTACTTATCCCTGTTAACATTATTTTACCTCCTGTCCTAGCTTAAATTCGTAAGATCAACATAAACGCTATCATTCCACTTACGCCTTGGTTTGGCTTTCGGACATCTAACTTTCACACTAGCTCTTATAAACTTTTTGGTAAGTTGTTTCTTACTGTATCGTAACACTGCAAAACAAAAATATTAATATATATTGTAATATAAAGCAAACATTTAATTTTTAAGTAAATAGTTTTTATTTATCATGTATGCAGTTCGCAATATTAAAATATAAATATATACTTCCTACTACATTGAAGTTAACAACGCGAATAAACTAGTTTAAATATTTAGATTTTTTTTATGTTTAAACCATAAATAATTTTTAACTTGAAAAACTTATTATTACTACTAAAAATAAATAATTTTCTTATTTTTTTTTCCTAATTTACTCAGCACTTAATGTCGCCGGTTGGGCGATTGAAATTGACAGTTGTATCAATAAATTAATCAAATAAATGTGAGTTTAAAGTAAAACAAAGGATTATACAAACGTCGAGCAACTACTATTGCCAGCACTCTTAAACCTACCTTCCAGCACCAGCACTCCAAATGAAATTGTCTCGCGGCCACCATATTTTCCCACGTCTCGGAGGGTTATCAGGAATCGAATGGGAAGTAAGGAATGTAAATAGTGGTTCGAGTGGGAATGGAGTTTGTCATGAAAATATTTTAACCCGAATTTGACCATTTTAGCAACATATAGAATATTAAGGTAATTATAGAAAGAAAGGTTTATTCGTGAAAATAATTTTATGAAGTGTTTTGGACTGTAAGGATTGGATAAGAGGCGAACAATTCAACTTTTTTTAGCAATGTAATATGCTGGTGTAACTATACAATATTTAAAAAAATAAGAGAATATAAAATTGGATTATGTAATAACATTTTACCACTTTTATTAAACATAGCACATCGTTTCGACTAAAAAGCCATCTTCAAGTACTAAAACCAAATTGTATTTTAAAGGTGTGTGGTTGATTCCACCAAAATACCTCTTGTCTTGAGAAATGTTGTGCATCTTTAATAAAATTTGCATTTTTAATAAAATGTTGTGCATTGTTTAATAAAATTTAAACATGTAAAGTGGTGTTTTGGTTCCAATGTTATCTTGAATTATTGACTTACACCTTGAATTTTCAACTCTTAATTAAAATAAAGTTAAGAAAATTGTAACAATCTTAATTAATCATGCCATATTCGTTTCCAGGTTGGTCTAAACTTGTCAGAGTATTTATAGGCATTAATATTTCAGATAAATTCTGCGAAATCATCATTTGCTATTTTTTTTAGCAGAAAAAAAAAGTAGAATATCCGTTGGAGAAGCATGGTCCTCTCTTACCTTTTAGTAAGAGGGAAACCGAAGGAAAGGGCGATAATTATCCAATTAAAATTCGGCAGTCACAAAGGCACAGAGACCTTACTTGTTTAACGTGATTTGGTTTTCACATTAATCATAATGGAGGTCCCTTGGAAGCAGAAGCAGCAGATGAAAAGCTCGGGAAAGCTAAGGAAAAGTAGAAGAAAAGAGTCAAAAGGGCTGATGAAGAGATTAGAAGGGACTGAAGAAAATTAAATAGATGTTGGCCCTAAAGATAAGGGTGTCCTCACCCACTCAGGGATGGAGGACAACTCTCCCTGATGAAAAGGATTAGGGCTGTTGTTCCTGCTGTACGAGGATAAATAGGGATTTTCGGAACCCTTATTTTTAATTTAAAGAATGTTTTAATAGATTTCGAAATACAAAAAAAAAAAAAATACTTAAATCCAGTTCCTGAATCATTGCTCCATATCTTTAATGAAATATTATTTTATTTTTAAATAAGCGGTATTGAATTATATAACTGAGAGAATAATAAAGCCAAATTAATGATCAAATTTAAGTAAATTATTATAAATTACTAAGTTACTTATTCTGAAAATTGAATTTAATATTTGCTGCGTAAAAGCCTTCCAGGGATATTTGAAGTTAGGAAAGATGAGTCCATTACAGAATTTAAGCTAGATAGCACTGAATCGCGGGGTTGCAACAGAACAGTATAATTGTATCTAATAGTCAGACCGAAGCGTAGATGGGAGGATAATATACAAGCCGGTATTGCATAGGCTTAGAGATAATGGTTACTGGCATTGATATCGAATCTAGATTAGCTAAGCTTTCATTAATTTATTCTTTCTGTACCTATCTTAAACTATTTCAAAATAGATCATTTTGCTAAAGAATATGATTCCATATTTATTCTTAATAGAATGACAAATTAGAACAAAAAGTCATTTAAATGAGTAAAAGGTAAGTTAGTAGATTATATTTTTTTAAGTTACCAAAAACAAACCAATGTTTTCTATATTTTTTAAATGCATAATACCAATATAATAATCAATATATGAAAAATTGCCAGTCATTAAGGGCGAAACGTTATACACGTATATTGACGACAATAGACTGTAATTTATGGATGTTACATAAATATGAAATATAAATATTGATAAAGAAAAGTGCTCATTGATTGAATGACTAACTAACATAATGCTAAGTTTTTATAGAATAAAATTAATATAATAATAATAAAGCAAGATTAAAAAATTATAACCATTTGGACCATAGTTCTTTTAACAAAAGCTGAGAAAAAAAAATTATGTTCTAAATTTTCTTCATTCTTTTCATATCTATTATTATTTTTATGGTTAGGATTTTCAAGGTTTTTTTATTTTTATTATTATTTTTTTTTAAGTGGCTAACTAATTTTTAAGTCGCACTTATTACTAAATCAGACATGTTTTGTAGGAAGACAGAATATTATTGATTAAAAAATCGTGGAATTAAGATCTAATTTAATAAAATTTAATTTAAAGAAACATGTTCATCATTAATTATTTTAATGTTAAAAAATACATTTATCTGGACGTTATATATTGACGACAATAAATTGTGATTTATTGATGTTACGTCAATGAATATAAACGTTAAAGAAAAAGTGTTCTATTTGTTTATCAAAGTAAGATTAAATTTTTTTTTACCTAACAGGTTGTTTGACAATGATCCTGTGATAGAATGACTATCATAATGTCATTTCTTTATGGTATAAAATTAATATAATAAGATTAAAAACTGAGAACTATTTCGACTCACAGTTTTCCAACAAAAGCTGAGAAAAAAAAATAATTCAAATTTTCTTTATTCTTTTAGGATTTTATTATTTTTTTATGGATAAGAATTTTTAAGTTTCGGTATTTTCATTTATTTATTTATTTACTTTGTTTCTTTTTTTTTTTTTTGCGGCTTACTAATTTTTAATTCGCATTTATTACTAAGTCAGACTTGTTTTGCAGAGAAATAATATAATTGATTAAGAAAAACGTGGAATTAAGAGGGTATAATTTCATACAATTTAATAGAAAGAAATCTGTGTTGGTCATAAACTATGTTAAAAAATGCATTTATTTAGAGAATCCTTATTTTTTTAAAAATCATAAAATATATATAGTTTTATTCTACAATACTTGAAGAATTTCTAAAGGAGTACCATCTACCTACACTAATGTTGGATTTTTTTTTTTCATCTTAAATATCATTAACATTATATAAGACTGTATCTGTAGTGAAAAATGAATTAAAATATATTATTAGCCCTATTAGCGAGCGGTGCCGTAGCCCTTAAGTTAGTTGAATAGTAGGGAAGGGAAGATAGCAAGGACAAGGGCATAGAGATAAGTCCCTGTGATTAATTGAAGCTTGGAAAGGTTGAGCCGATTGGAATCCTTTAAAGCAATACTGTGTCCCTTCCTACCCGGGTCATCAGTTACTTCTCTGATAGGCTAAGGATAAAATAAATAATAAAGAAAAAAAAGTTTTAAAAAACCTAAAAGTGCTGGAAGAACATATTGTTATTAATCGGCTCACTTATTCATCACAGATATGAAAAAAAAAAAAAAAAAAAAAAGGCCATTTGTTCTATATGTTTTCCATTTGACTACAATAGATTTTATTTATTTTTTATTCTGCCTCCATTTTAACTGTTGATTTTTAATGCATACATTTTATCTATAGGATTTGTAATAGAGGGACGCGTGTATATCTTTTTTTTTTTTGTTTTTTTTATTGTTAATAAACCCTATTATAGTTTTCTAAATAATTGGCTAATATATGTATTAAGTACAAAAAATAATATATAAAAAAATATTTAAACTGATAGAATCAACAAATGAAATTAAAAATACGTAAAAATCTAAAATCAGGCAAATTTACAGTTTATCAAAATTTAAGCGATAATTTGTACAAATATAATAAATCTATTTCTTATACAATAAATATTTAACAAACTTCACAGAAGGAAAGTTACTAAGATTTTTGTAAATTTTCTTTACTAAGGCCCATAAATGCCTTAAATCTGCCTATACTTTTGATTAAATATATTATAAAAATATTAAATCTTTATTTTATGATCTAATCCTATTTACATATTTATTTTCATTTATATAATATATATCAATTTTTCAAAATTCAAGTTCCGGAATAGTTTCATTTTAATAATGCATAATGTTAATGATTTTTTAGGGATCATATAGCAAGTTTAAAAAATCTAGATTATCTCGAAATGCTATTATAAATGAGAAAAATTCAATTTTTTAATTTTGTTTAAAAACGTTAAAGAATAGTTTTATTACGAATGGGAATTATACAATATGTTTATCCACTGATTTTTTTAAGGGGTTCCTATAAATACTAAACTGTTTATTGCATAAAATTTGTTTTAAAAATGAACTATAAATACTCCCTCATGTTTTTTTTGTTGGTGAAGGTTGTTTTCATAAGTATATATAGAAATATTAAAGATGAAAATGAACTCATCTTTGAGATCTTGTTTTGTGCGTTGCATTTAAAAAAAATTATATATTAATTAACTAATAAACAAGAAAAAAAATTACTGAAAAAAATGGGTTAAACCTAACTGATTTAATAATACAAATTTAACCTTTTTTAAAATTGTATTTTATAATCATTTAAAACTTTACTTTGCTTAAGTTTAATTATTCATTTACGTTATCTCTTCGGTTTCACATTCATCCCCATTCGACCTACAACATTTGAGATGGCTAAAACAGTGGACAGGGATGATATTGCATAGGGAACAATGATGAGACGTTGATTTCCAAAAGGTACGAAAGTATATTTTTTACGAAACTGATATGTTGACATGTTCGTATTTTCATCATTTTTGTTTTATCTGAATCTTCTATTTGATTTTACCTAATTAACTCTTTAAGTCCTTTAAAAACGCGATTTATAATAGCAGTTATTTTCTATAGGTAGTACTAACGCATTTAGTTTCTATCCAAATCATACTAAAACATTTTATAGCATAACTTTAACATAATATTATTAATATAGTTTTAAAAAAATCTAGATTTCTATGAGAAAAGAATCAAATAAGGTGGTTTAATTATGTAGTAATGAGAGTGATATGCTTCCTGTAAAATTTCAAAGATATGGTACCTTCTAGAAATAAAAGTTTCAATTAGTGATATCGGCATTGAACCTTTGGGTTCTCCAAGCCTTTTATATGTTTTACATCATCTACATTAACTCTTTTTTTCCAAGCTCAAGAACATGCAACCTTTAACGGCTATGTGCTTCGCATTAACGGTGTCCTCCGAACTTTTGTCTCATTCTGCTTCCAAGAGCTTTTCGCTCGACTGATTCGGCCTTTCCATAATTTTCCCAAGGGACCTTAACCCAAAATTTACACATTTAATATAATAGTTTAGTGTATATAATATAAGGTTGTTACGTCAGCCTGTCAACAAAGGGTGTTGCAGCTCGGTATTGACCTACATTATACGTTTTTCCATTCCATCTCGAATAGGGAGGGCTGGGAAAACTCTATTAAAGTTACGAAAATGAGAAAAGGAGGAAAAACGGTCTAGGGCTAGTTGATTTGGAAAACTAATAGCGTTCCTTTAAGTGTTTCTCACTTCTGTTAATGGGAAAAGCTCGGGGGGCAGGTGTTTCTTACAGTTATTTCTTCACTGCTTCTATTTAATAACTAAGTATTTAATTTTACCCTTGGCGTCCAGCTTTCAGCAAATATATATTTTTTAAAATTATTTATTGAATTATTTACAACTGTATTGTACTACTCATCTAGTACATAGGCTAAAAGTAAATAATCATAAACAAGACGTAGAGAAGCTACCCATCGGCAGCACTCTAAAAATATTCCAAACTAGAAGGTCTCGAGACCATCTTCTTTTCAGGAGTATTATCAAGGATTGGAGTGGAAGAAAGGATTAAAACTAGAGGATTAGAGTGGGAATGGAGTTTGTCATGAAAGGAATGATAGCTAGTTCGGGCCAAATCAGCAACATACGGAACATTAAGGTCTTTATAAATCATTTTATTCGTTAGAAAGTATGGAGAGTTGAGGATTTTACAAGGGATTTTGGATTGTAGGGATTGGATGCGGAAAAAATCTGATGGTTTAGAAGATCCCCGAAGCCCTACTCCGTAAGTCTATAAGGCCGTATGATAGTCATGTGTAGATAAGTCTTTTGTAGTTAAGAGGAAGATTAGGAAGTTTGTCTAGAAAGTTCAGCAAATAATAAAACTAATTTTTCCTCTATTCTGATTTTTCAATAGAAATATTACAATTTTTCATGTTATCAGAAGTAGTTAGTTGAAATAGTATACATTTAAAAAACAAAACAAAAAAACAACTTAATACCCAGGTTTGACAAGTTATGTGTTGTATTTACATAATCATAATTAGATTTTTTTCTTACATACGTACGTCGAAAATAAATGATACGATATGATATGATGGTAAATATTTTGGTTCAAAAAGTATGTAGATGTATAAATGATGATGATGATGTAAAAAGTATGTACAAAAATTATATTTTCTTACTGCTAATCAAAAAGTAAAATTAACTACGTTAGAAAGAAGTTTAAAAAAAAAATAATTTATTAAATACATTTTCATGCTCATGAAAAATTTATCAAATAAATAAAAGTATTGTTAACTGCAGCTAATAATATATAAAATTATTTAAGTTCTTAGTGGTTGTACGTATTGAACATTAAAACAGGTGGTTTATATTGGCTTTTTTTTTTCTTTTATTTATATTAGTTAACGAAATAAAAAAAAATTAAAACTAGAAAAATGTTGGCAAATATTTCATAAATTGTCAGTACAATAAATACAAAAGAATTATTTTAAAAGGATGAAAAAATTTGTGAAAAGGCATAATAATTACTACTTAATTTTTCATATTTTGAAATGATATCTTTCTACTAACGAAATTAGTGTCTATGGCTTTTTAGTATGTTTTTTTCTTTACCTATATTCCTATCGTACAATATACAATTATTAACTAATTCATTAAATATAAAAATAAGGACTAATAGTAAAAAAAAAAAAAAAGTATACATAAATATATGTTACGAATATATGGAAATAACTTACAGAAAAATGGTGACTAGACTTACCTGAAACAAAAATAAAAAAAATTAATCGTTAAAATAATTTTGTAAAAAATACAATGTAAAAACCTGATTCTATTTCATATAAAATATTGTTCAGAAGTATAAAATTCTGTAAAAATTGAACAAGCTACACTCTCAGTAAAAATTTGAACTTAAGTTTTTTTCTGTTTTTTTGTCTAAATGTTTCGATAATTCGCTTAGGATCACCTGTGATGTAGTGGCTAGGCATAAAAGTATTCGATCGCCAAAGAAGCTGGTCCGAACCCGGCAGATGGTCGGACAAGTTTTCAAATGTAGTATAAACGTCTTAGTTATACTGCCCTTAGGAAGGAAGGTAAAATGGTAGTCTGTGCGATGGTGAGGTATTCGTTAAAGATATCAATCGTAATCATAACTCGATAGGCAAAATTTAGGTCTCTTTCTGTACTGAAGGAATTAGTCCGGGTGGCGGTCATTAAATGAAACAACTGAATAGTTTCAACTATTTTATTGTTTGCCAACGTTTCGACCCCCATTGTGGGTCATCATCAGGGCGTCTGGTAGGTGAGTGGAAACTGAGTTTCCACTCACCTACCAGACGCCCTGATGATGACCCACAATGGGGGTCGAAACGTTGGCAAACAATAAAATAGTTGAAACTATTCAGTTGTTTCATTTAATGACCGCCACCCGGACTAATTCCTTCAGTAATTCTCAACGGTCAACTAATTATATCCACAGTCTCTTTCTGTAGTTTTGTTCGATTAACCGAAACAGCATAAATTGACGGTTAATGACCAGTTTCAAGAGGGTAGGTCTGCCCAAGGAGGGTCTCCTACCTTAGGGTAGTTCCCCGGATAAATTAACAGTATAAATAATATTCTTTCATAGCCGGGATACGAAACCAGGACCCAGAGAACAGTAGACTAGCGCTCTATCCATTGGACCACCTGCGGGTTTGAACCCGTGACCTTCAGCATATGATGCTGTTATGCTAGCCACCCAGCTACAAGTGATCCCAACATAAAAAGTATTCAAGAGAAACTAAAACAAATACAAGCACATAACCTGTACTACCACAAACCATGATGGGTATTGGGCCCAATATATATAGAGATTCGTATTGTTTCTGGGCCAACGACCGTGCAATGAGGTGATTAAGCATTGATCACGCCCATCCGTCAGGTTTGTTCCCTAATTTGGGTACCCGCTTTCTTTAAAGACCTCTTTAGGTTGGTTCTCCATACCCTAGGGTCGTTCTCCGGCTGAATTAACAGAATAAATAATATTCTGTCATAGCCTGGATTCGAACCTAGTAGACTAGCGCTTTATCCACTAGATCACGCTGCTTCCCCGTTTTACTTTGTTTTTTTTTTAAATTTTTTTATGAAGCGTATCGGGATTTTTCTCAGAAAAATTTTGCTATTTTTTATAATATAAAACTACATGCCGATAACAGTATAAATAAAGAATATTTTGTAGTCAACGTCTGGTTTAAGTATCAACATGCTCATATTTTGACCATATTTTAGCCATTGTCGGGAGAACAATGGGACAAGCAGTCATACAAGACTCCAGTATATTACACAATAATCACTTTCATTCTTTCAATTTATTAATAGAGGTCATGTTCCTGCCATTAAGAAGAGAATGGCTCACTAAATTATAAATTGAGCAATTTTCGGAACAAGGACTGGCTAAGTGCACGATCCATCAATGAGCTATTCAAATACCCAAGGCTACCTCCTCCTCTCCAATGTTAATAAAGTTCGGATGTTTAAACTTTCAACAGGTAGCGAGTTTAAATAATAACAGAGTAATCTTGTAAACAACCAAACCAGCATCCGGATCCTCAGTACAGTCAAAAGATAAAATACATCATTTTTCACTTCAACAGTCTAAAAAGACAAAGCTATAAGAACAGAATGTCAATCTATGTCTTCTACATACATAAATACTCATTTTTAGTCAAATTAGATATATCCTAAGGATTTTACCTATAAAGAGGTTAGGCCATAGGAGACTTTAAAAGGATTACACAACACAGAAATACTGAACTTGTACATCTTCGTTATTAATGAAGTTGTATCAACGCGGAGCACAGCCGTTCCAAACGCACTTTTTCGGGGCAAAAGTATGCACTGGACGTTCTATTTAAGATATATCAGCCATTTCAAGTAGAGGTACGGAGTACCCCTGAGTCATGATTGTCATACAATCGAAAGAGAAATGACTAAACAACTACCCAACTCAGCCATTTCAACGTAATTTTCTTCCTTAGTAAATTTACTTTTAATGGTATGATTGGCATATTTTTAGCTCATTTTTATGTTATAAAGATATATAGGTTTTTTCGATAATGTCATAAAAATGTCTCTTTGACTAATTATTCCTATATACATCTTTATATATCTATATTTCCTGCATTGAACCTTGTTTACAATCATTATTAACTGAGTTTAAGAAAAAGTTTGTTTCATACAACAACTTGGTGATTTTTAAAGAATTTTCAAAAATGTCATAAAAATTAAAATTATTTGAAGTATCTCAATATATACACAACATAACGAAGTGCAAATTTCTTTTAAAATTTTAGTTTAGTTTCTTGTTATTACTGACGAAATTTGAAAACCGTAAATTTATTTCTACGCTTTTAGTAAATTAGAACGAATAGTTGGCTATAGAGATTTCTGCATTGGAAAGAAAGACTTATAAAATTATTTTTTTGTCTAACTTAGTTCCTCCAAATAAAAAACCACAGTGAAGTACTGCCTCGAAGCGAGATACAATTATAAATGTTTTTGTGTAGGATATTTTTGTTATTTATTTTCCTTAAATTTAATATTTCAAATATACCTCTGTAAAATAGTATTTCAGATTAGATAGAATGTATATGAAATGGGAAGTGAAGTTGTTAGGCTAAGTAAAGAACTATTTTTTTAAAAATTGAATAAGGGCTAGAATCGACTCATAGACGTCCGACAGGAAGGCCGAAGCGTAGGTGGTAGGACTCGGCTGTCTGATTTTGAGGGTGGCAAAAAAACAAAAAAAAACAGTGGCAAATACCCTAATTAATAAAATTAATCAATATAAACAGTTTTTTATTGTAACTAGATATATAGGTATCAAAAAATTTGTTTTGTTTTTTATTTTTAATGATGAACCTTAGTAATCGACCAAAAAAAAAATACACCTAAACATTTAGAACTCGAGAAAAAATCCTTTTTATAATAAGTAAAATTTTGTAATTAATATTTCTGCTGTTGGAGCTTTTTCACAGAGCATCAAATTTCTTACAAAACGAAAAAAATAATCATTAAAATGTCTTTAGAAATAACAGAGAAATATTGTTTTGAAATTATCTGTGTACCATTTTAGGTCATTTTCATTTTAATTATTTATTACTTTTCATATTAGTCAATATTTATATTAATATCTACATTAACATTTATACACAAATATAGTCAATCGGAAATAATAATTAATTTCCATTGTGTAATTATTTCAGCGTTTTTAAAAACTATTTTACTAAACATTTTAATCACTTCATTATCATTTTATGTTTTTTTATTAGCACTCACATTAAGTACATGATGGTGTACAGAAACACTTTTATTTTTAATTAGTTTAACAGGGTATTTAAAAAAAAAAATGGTGAAAAATCTTGTTCACTCTTATGATTTTATAGACGGAGGATTTTGTAATCTGTTTCGTGCATTTGTTCCAAAACTATTGGTTCTGACGTTTCAATATTTCGTGAAAAAATTAATTAATTTTATGACAGTAGATTTTGGTTCTTTTAAAATAAGATAGGGAGATGTCGAGTGACTACCAATTAGAGGGATTTACCATCGCAAAGGCAGTGAGGAAAACCAAATATTGACAGTATAAGAATAATAATGAGCTAAATTAAAAAAAAAAAATAGATTAATTATTCGTGATACTGAAATTTCGCAAAAATAAAATTAAATACTGTACATATTTAAAAAAAAAAAATTAAGTTGGAATGGACAAATTTTCATGTATAAGATGTACAGCCTCGTTTTCAACTTGATTTTAACATGTAACATTTAACAACACGTGAATAAGCGTCTGATGTTTTTCAATTTTTGTTGGAATTTTGATTATAAACTAGATTGTATTAATATACATATAATGATGAAGCCATAGTTAGTTAGGACTTAATTATCAGAACAATAAAATCTCGAAACTTCGCCAAATATAGTAGGAGACAAAGAACTGAAAAGGTAATCCAATACAGTTGCAAGTATTGTTTTGAGTACACAGTAAATATATTCATCTGTTTAGAATATAAATTAAACAAACCAAAAAAATTTCAATGAATGCGGTCATTTAATGCCTATACATATTTTTAAAACTAAAAATGTTTTTATTGGCCCCTTACTTCAATTAACATCCTTCTTAATAAGATAATGGGAGATGCGCGTAGGTCAACCAATTAACTAATGAATCCAAATTAATTAATTAGCAGAGATCAGAAGGGTAGATGTTTTTAGTACCGGTACTACTGACATTTGCATTAGTAAGTTAGTCGATGTAGAACACTGTACGTGTCTTGTATTTAGTTGTATTGTTTTGTACATCAAGCGCATTTTAATGGTGGGGAAAAACTTCCAAAAAATGTTTATTAAAGATTGATATTTACATCTGCAATTACTATGATTTCTACATATCTCATTACTTTGGTCGAAAATTGACATTCGTTTTCAATATAAGGCGACATGAATTAAAAATAATAGTAAATCGGATTTTTATACGGAATTTCCTCTGTTTTAAAATTCGGAATCTGTCTTCGCCTATGACATATTTTATTCAACGAGTTCGGTTCTTTCCTCCTCTGTCTTTGTTCAGTCAAGAACAAATTCGTTAGGAATGTTTCTTTTTGAAAGTCACATTAAAATATTTGGAATCTAATTAATCTCATTCAACCTCATTGAGAGTTCTTAAAGATAGATAAGGTAGGTATCAGAATATTAAAAAATAATGTATTTATTTGGTTCAAATAAGAAAAGTAGCAATTGTACACAGAAAGTAGTAAAAAATATTTTTTTTTCTTTTATAAACTAAAATGTAATTAGTGACACTGATGTCTGAGAAATATGATATTAAAGGCGTAGTCTGATATTCAATCATTGATAAACAGAGTGGTCTATCTTGTCTTAAAATCTATGACGCATATTTATTTTAGTGTTACCTTGATATTAAATACGTGGTTCCTATCTTTAGATACATTATTTTATTAACTCTTACAAATTTTGACTGTATCTTAATCATCCATAAATTGTTTTTCATAAAATGTAACTTGAAAATCTGCATTATAAGTCAGACTGCGTCTAATCCATTAGAAAATATACTACTTTCATTATAACCTATTCAGTTCTTATTTTCGGAACATATTCCTTGAATACCTTTGTGCGAACTAACGGAAATTACAAATAGAATCATAAAATAAAACCATAAATATAAGGTAATTTTCTAATTTTACATAATTTAAAAAATATAATATAAATGGTTAAGATATGTTTTCAATCTTCTAAAAGTGAACTTGGTATTATAATAGTGAATACTCCCAACAGACATCCGACGTGTGTCTTTCAGAAGAATGTAAGAGAGAGAGGGATAAATTTTAATACATTTGTTTGCTAAAAAAGGTGGATCTTCTTGGTCAGAATGGAAGCTTGCAATGTGTATTTCATGCATTACTATTGTGGAAAAAGTGTCTATCACGGACCATTTGAGCGGGTAACAGTGAACGACGGGTTTTAGTGCCTTTATGCTTGTCCGCCCAAGTAAGATACGGCTAAAGAAGCTTTTGCACAAGCTCTATGAGGAAAGCCAAAATCGAAAATCCCGATTCCAACCCAAACAAAATTTCAGTTTGCAAGCATGATTATCTGTAATGGAATGAAATAATAATTTTTAATTCGATGCTAATCTATTGATTGTTTTACATTTTCATATTAATTAATCTTTAAGTGATTTCTTAAAAGTTACATTATAAAATATGTCTATCAGAACAATTTATTTTTTTTTATATATAAATATACCAATCAAATTAAATTAAAATTGGCGTTAAGCGATGTTATTGTGTTTCATTTTAAGCATATTTTACCTGTCGCATCTACCAACCTGCTTCGATATTATTTATTCTTTTGTTTATATATATTTTTTTTTAATTATTTATTTAGAAATAATACAATCTGCCACAATCTTGGGCAATGAGTATTAAATTGTTTATATTCAGGACTTTTTCTTGGACACCTGTTGTTCCTTTCTTTTCTGCAAGCATAAACTTTATAGGGATTCATGCTTTACTAAGCCTAACAATTTTACATGCTACGACTTCAAATTTACTGGAGGGATAAAAGCTCCGTAATTCCGCGTTGTGTGACATTCTAAATTCATCTGTGTCGTCATTCTTCTTTTCAACAAAATATTTACGTAGAACCGTCTAGAAAATCTTATGTTGTTATTCATACTTTAGAGTTAGCAACCACGTTTAGAACCGTATACAATCGGAAAATAATAATTTAGTAAATTCTCGCTATTATGTGTCTTGACAAATAAGCCATTTAATTAATTAGTTTACCATTACTAAAACACTGCTTTATATATTCTATAGTCTAGAGCGAATTCCTTGGTTCTTAAATTAAAGTCAATAACAAACAAGTCCAATTCTTGTTTCTTCAAGAGTTCAGTCAATGAGTAATTTGTTTAGTACAATTGCCTGATTCAAAATCTATCTGTCTTGATATTAGCTATGACGAATGTTTATTTTTATTGTTTATTGGCTTAACTAGAAGTAAAATATAATAAATAAAAAGCTTTTCCAACCTAATTTTCCGGATTCTCAATTCAAACCTTGTTGTTCACCGTCCAAGCTTAACTCACTGAGATGAGCTTAAATACTGACCAATAATTTTCTGCTTTGACCTCCTTAAAATTCTTTTGGAATGATCATTCTTTTAAACATATATTATGCAGAACTGTATTGACGGCATAAATGAATGAATAAATGTTTGTATTTACTTAATCTACAAAATAATAATATACATTTTATAAAATAAAAGCTACAAAGACAATGATGGATAAACCATCTGTCTTGCCCCTTACTAATAATTTTTGTTTGTTGTCTATTTTATTGATTATGTTGTCTAGATTCAATGTTTTTAGGGTTTATTTATTAACTTCTATGTGGATCTATTTTTACTAATAGCAGTTACCAAGTTATCTGTTTTTCCTCTGTTATCACATACTAACACTTTTTTTGAATGTATTTTAAATTTAATTTCAAGAAATAATTGTAGAGGGGTCACATTTTTTTTCTAATTACATACATGTAGTATGTCACCAGTAACACCTTATTTTTGAAAACATTAAGGCGTTGTTCTATTAGGGTTAGTCACGTTTCACACCAATTCAAAACAGTAAGATGGATAAAGGTTCTCTTTATTCCAGCTGTTGGGATGAGTGACGTTAAAAAAAAAAATAAAATAAAAGAAAGATAGGCTTACGCAGACTCGATCCCGTTTCGAAAATAGCTGGTCTTGAGTACTTAACATTAAAATAAAATAAAGAAAAAGAAAATTTACAATATAGAAATCATTTGATTTATAAAAAAAATTCTTCGATTAACCAAACTATAAAAAAAAAAAAAGTTTAAAAATTGGATTAGTGTGTTAGTAATTCTAAGAATAGTACAAAAAAAAAAATGAACAAATATAATGAGAAAAAAAAATATCAAGGATAGTTAACTGTCCATAAATTCTTCAGTTCCGCACGACGGGCTGGCTATTCTAGAAGGACGGTGATCCTCTCGAAGGACGGTGATCTTCAAGAAGACGAGATGAAGTCCTGATAAAAAAAAAAATTATTCGAAGGTGCTAATCGAGAAAAGCATGGCTATGGCTCTCAGCTTACTAGTGCGAACGGTACTGGGGCACTCTTATTTGGCTAATCCATACACTATTGAATAGAAACACTAGACGTAAATAGAACACGTAAACTAACAAAAAATAAAAATATTTTCTTCATTTAAGAAAACTATTTTTAATTTAATTTAGTATTTTAAATTCGAAACAAAAATATACAGGTAAAAAAAAAAAAAAAATATAATGTTCAAACTCAAACACCATCTGTCAAGTTTCATTATTGAACCATAGAGAAAGACTTAGTAGCTATGAATAAAATAATTAACAATACTATCTTTTAAAGCGTATTAATACATGCACAACGAAAAAAACTGGTACTTCACTTTTTCTTTTTTCGAAGTAATAATAAAAAGTAAGTTATTCAAATGAAACTATTAAAAAAATACAGCATGTTGGGTATATAAAGAAGAATATACTTGCTAAATACCCTATCCATGAAGTACTTGCTCCACGGTTCTTGTTCATAAATTTCTCCCCTGAAAGCTCCGTCCCAACCCGGCCATGAGCCAGGCAAATGGGACCTCCTCTTCTTTATCTGTGCATACAAACTGCGGTTTTTGCATACTACTACAGCTCTGATATAATTTGATGTCCTACGCTTTAACAATTACTTGGGAGCGTTTTTAGAGGGAGCTTAAAAAAGAAAAAATAATGAAAAAGTTAGCCAGATATATAAGCTAAACTATAAAAACCCTCCAAAAAAAAAGGGTGGTAAAATTTGTAATGCATAAGAATTTTGTATGTGTCTAGATAAGGGAGATAATTGAAACTGGTTCTTCCTCTCCTACGAGCAAATGGTCATAATAATATTAAACTTTTTTGAATAAAATTTTTTAAATTCACCATAATTTAGGGCATTCTTTCCTGGAGGCTCATAAGTAAAATACATTGCAATTTAGCTTTTCTTAAAACGGGAAAAATAAAAGTTTTGTAACAAAATACCATAAAAAAAAATTATCCTGAAATATAAGTAGCAATATAGACGTATATGTTGGAAAAAGCATGATTTTATGATAGTTAATATGCAATAAAATTAATCGCACGAGTTAATATAATGTTGTAGTAAGCCTATAAACTTATGAACATATGTTATTGCTAAAGAGGGAGGTTGTAATAGTTAAATGTGCAGGATCGTGCAAATTATACTCATCCATTTAGTACGCAAGATTATAGAAACAATATTGTAAGTACTGAATCGTATTTTTTTAATTTATTTATAGTAATTTACAACTGTACTAAAGAATACAATAAGTAAATATGTAGAATAAAAATAAAAAGTCATGAAAATGTCTTGAGAAAGAACTACCCAGTGGTAGCACTTCACTATTTTAAGACAGTAGGTCCCGAGGCCACCTTCTTTTATCGGATTATCAGGGATATCTGAGGAAGATAAATTACGGACAAGTGGGTTTGTATGTGCAGGGAGTTTAGAGTGGAAAGAGGAGTACCTATCACGGGCTATGTCTGCAACAAATGGGATGTTTAGGTCATTATGGAGGAGTTGATTTGTGACAAAATAAGGAGCATTCAGTTTTTTGCGAAGGAATTTGGATTGTAAGGAGTGGATGCGGGAGGAAGAATCGTTATGAAAAAGGATGTTTCACTGTAAACGAAATAGTATTCCTATGGAAACTTAATTTAATTTAAATAGTTCATTTGAAATATAGTAATAAAAATAATTTAATAGGAGTCGTAGTTTTGATAAAAGAAAATAAACTTCATTAACATGTTTACAAATTGAAAAAAATATTTACAAATGATTTCGGATGAGACGTCCTTTAAAACAGCAAAATGTTTTGTTCATTTGGTAATTATAATCTATTAGCCTAAATGACTAAATATGAGTTAAAATTAAATTGAGATTATATATAGTTGTAGGAAAAACTATACAAAAAACCAACGAATATTTTTTTTTCGGTAGATGAAATAAACTTTATTTAATAATAATTATTTATTTATTCTGGGACAAGTCCCTTCAGAATAACACAACAGGAAATAAAAAGGTGGACTTATTTACATACTTACAAATCGACAAAATATTTAAAAACGATTTCGGATGAGAGAGCCATACTTATTTATGTAGTTTTTGAATACCTATATAGCAAT
The DNA here is from genome assembly GCA_023052935.1 of Piezodorus guildinii. Lineage (NCBI taxonomy): Eukaryota > Metazoa > Arthropoda > Insecta > Hemiptera > Pentatomidae > Piezodorus > Piezodorus guildinii. The sequence goes on from CM041293.1 coordinate 40,674,383, forward strand.
CAAGTTTTCATTATATGTAAAAATTAAATTTTCTGTTATTTGCGCTTTATTTTTAAGTAGCAAACAAATGAACATAATATTTTTTTTTTTCATTTCTGCCGATGATTAAATATAATAATGAATAGAAATTATAGAATAAACATATTTTCTTGCTAATTACACTTTTCGTTGCCGTAAACTAAAATTTCCAAAGCGATAAACTCTAAATCGGTAAGACAGATATTTTTTAAACATAAATGACAATTCATTCAAATTGCGAGGGAGGGGTGGATCCACTAGTTTACTATAAAATAAAAATTAAATATTGCTTTTATTATTTTTTTAAGGCATCGTAAAACACTCGTTTTAAGCGCAAATACGAATTTTAACTGCTTTAAAAAAAAAAAAAATCCTTACAATGAAAATATGTAAATCTCCTATTCACTCTTCAAGTTTTCTTAGGAGTTGAGAACAATAAGAACCCTTCCAGTACCATAGTCCCTGATTCTATTTTCTAATTTTTATTGGATCAATTAGTAGGTTGAAATTAATGGTTCGCCCCGTCGACCCCTTACTGACTAGCTCGATAGCGACTCCCTGGAACAATAGTGAAGACGAAGAAGAGATTATTGGAAGGAAAAAAAAAGTTGCATGCTCCCCCACCTCCTCCTCCTTCAACCCTTAAAAGAAACTAATTGCTTTTCCTCCGAAGAGCCTCACTGAGTGCTTTGTTAATTCGATTTAATTCCAAGTTGTGTTGACGCTTGGCCCACCTGCCCCAGATTTAGTTACTTTGTTCCTCTTGATTGGACGAGTCCGGCCCGGAGCACCAGTCTTTAGGTACCTTAGTCTTATAATTATTTGAAAAAAAAAACACATTAAATTTAAATGAATTCGGCACCTTAAAATAATTTGACCCAACTACTATAACTTTTGAAAAGTATAAATTAGAATACTTTTTCCTATATGGTGGATTTTTTAAAAGCGATCTGGCCAAGATCGGTCACATTCAAGCTTGAATAAAACTGAAATTTCACATATTGTCGGGAAAAAAAGGAACTCTCTACTTATAGAGAAAAAGCAATATGGGGTCTATACACCCATAGAATATTGATACTAGTAGAACAGTAATGCAATGGTCTAAATTTCTGTTGTAGCAGAAATAAAAAAATACTAAGAAAAAAATATAATAAAAACCAAAAGCTGTAATTTTACTTTTGTATATTAAAATGTACATATATAAATGTATTATAACTATCAATGTATTTTTCATAACTCTCTCATAACAAAAACACACCTACATAGAGACTTAATCGATAAATATTAGCAATTCTAAATGTCTTTAATAAGTGTAAATTTTATTATTTTTAACTTGTTTATTCAGAGATGACACAATCTGCTACCTTAAGGGGCAACAAGTATTACAGCTAGAAGAAATCATTAATTCCAAATGTACAAAGTGAACAAATAATAGAAATGTAATATGACAGTTTTAGGTTATTATTAGGGTTTTTTTAGTCATTTTTTATTTTATTTTTCTGCAACCCTAGAAGTTCAGACACTAGTAAAATGTTACATTTTGAGGGTTTTGATAAAGACAAAGGACGTGTATATGGTGCACGGGTTTTGGCGGACGTAGTGAAATGCGGATGCCAAAAAGAGTTTAGTATTACGTGTAATTTGTTACGGCTAAGCGGGCTAATAAAAAAAATAAAATTCATCATGCGGGACAATTTAATCCATCCAGGTTCTTCCGGACATCAGTCAGGGGTAGGGTTTTGGGATAAGTGCTTAACTTATTGGTTATTAGAACCAAATATATTTATATAGTTCTCACTCTCAAACCTGTTCTAATCTTAAGTCATTGATATAATTTCACAAATTCATGTAAATATACATATTACACACTCATATGCACAGAAACACACATACTGCATATTTTTTTTTATTTTTCTTGGAGTAGATATTCTTTGATGAATTTCATCAATAAATTTATTGCGTTTTTTAAGTCTTTCAAGTTTGCACTCAGTACCTAGGAGTTATTTAGAAGTAGAAGGGTACTAGATGTTTCTATGCCCTACAAAAAGCTCTCCGATACAAAAGCCTTTCCAGGAAAGCAAAGCTCTTGTTATATAAAACAATAATTAGGCCGGTTGTAATGTATGGCAGTGAGACGTGGACCTTAACTAAAGAAAACAGAAGAGCTCTACTGGTTTGGGAGAGGAGTATACTGAGAAAGATTTTAGATGCCGTGAAAGAAGAACAAAGGTGGAGAATCAGAAGCAACGCCGTACTTACAGAATTGTATGAAGAGCCTGATATCCTCTGTGCTATTAGGAAGAGCAGGCTGAGATGGCTAGGGCATGTGGAAAGGATGGAGCCCTGTAGAATGCCTAAAATGATGTTAAATGGTGCACCATGAGAGAGAAAAGGAAAGGGAGCAGACCCAGGCGATGGAGGGTCGAGGACTTGGAAGAGGATTTGAGAAGGATGGGAGTAGAAAATTTGAGAGACTTACTGAAAATCGCGAGGTATGGGGAAGGGCAATGGCATAAGCCCAAGTCCTACAAGGACTGTAGAGTCCAACAGTGAGTGAGTGAGTGACATAATTCACATATCAGGTATGGTTTTTTAAGGATGAGGTAGACATATTAATTTTTTTTTATATTCCTTTATTGAGAAATAATACAATCTGCCACCGGCTAGGACATAACTATTAGAGCTAAAAGAAGTCGTTCATTATATATGTACAGAGTAAAAAAAAAAAAAATTATGAATGAAAAAAATAAAATAATCATAATCTTTTCACATTCAAACCTATGACATATTAATTAGTCTGTCGTTTTGTCTATCGACTTATGAAAACGCGAATGGAGAATTCGTATGCCTTCCGAATAGTTCAATTCAATATAATTCCATCATTCAAGAAGCTTTAACGGTAGTCAATCAGTAGTGTTTAAAATTGGAAAACAGGTTACAAAATCACAAGATGTTCTGTTCCGATCCTATTTCAATATTTGATCTGGGAATGTCGTCAAGGGATATCGTTAATCATGAAAGGCCGATCAGACGTCTGGTAAATAAGAAAGGAGATGGTATCTCCGGGAAGGGATAAGGCCCGGTGCAAACAGATCCCAATCCCGCGCAGAGTCCAGAAGTTTATTAAACTGCCTCCAGATCGGATCCTAAAGGAGGCACATCTATGAATAATTCAGAAGGGAGGAGGGTTTCGGGACGAAGGAGGCCTTCCTAACGGACATTGGATAATCTAGTAATGTGCCTGTACTGCCGCTATCCTATATGTGATAGTGGATTGCTCTAGGCTCTTCATCGATCCATCCACCAATGCTAGCAGTTGTCGTCTCTTTTTCCAAGTGCAGGAGACTGCTTCGAGATTGGCTCCTCTGTACTCCCTTCTTCGTTAGATTAAAGGCTATTCTACAGAGATAGTGGCCTAGAATTTTTTGTAAAATAAAAGGGCACGATCTAGATCCCCGGCTTTCAATTAGCGCTGTAATTGCTCTCCACAAAAATTCGCTTTAGTGGTCACGTGTGTCTGAGAATTATAATGCTGGGCAAAGCAAAGGTAAAAAAAAACAAAAAAAACAGTTGAAAGTAAAAACCATTGCACACACAACTAGACTTTTTAGAATTAATTATACTAGTGTCTTCCCTGCTTCGCTCGGATGCAATTTGTACGTGGTATTTTGTAGGTTGAAAAATGCAATTATGACCGATTCAGACTTTATCGCAGAAACCAATAATTGCGAGATGACCTTATATATAGATAATAGAGAAGAGAAAGAGAGCCTTGAGAAAAGGATAAGTCAATACTAACTTTGATGGGCAACCTTACATTTTTTTATTTATTAATCTATAGTAATTTACAACTGTATTAAAGAACACAATGAGTGAATATGTAGTCTGAAAAAAAAAAAATCATGAAAATGTCTTGAGAAAGAACTACCCAGCGGTAGAGCTTCACTAACTATTTTAGGGCAGTACGTCCCGGGGTCACCTTCTTTTCAGTCGCCTCGGAGGGTTATCAGAGATATTTAAGGAAGATAAATTACGGGGTTTGTGTGGGCAGGGGGTTTAGAATGAAAAGAGGAGTATCTATCACGGGCTATGTCTGCAGCAAATGGGATGTTTAGGTCATTATGGAGGAGTTGATTTCTGACAGAATAAGGGGCATTCAGGATTTCGGATTGTAGTGATTGGATGCAGGAGTAATTAGATGGTATCGTAGAGCCCCAAAGCTCGATTCCGTATGTCCAAATAGGTCTGATAATAGTGATGTAAATGAGTCCTTTGTAATATACTGGAAGTTTTGAACGTTTGTCTAGGAAGTGTTGTAGTAAAGGATATCTTAGAGCAGTTTCTTGTCGTTTCAGACTTGTGTGAGGGTTACCTTACATTTAAAATGATCAAATGATTCATGCAATTAAAAAGAAAAAAAAAAAAGAAAACAGTTCACGTTTTATTCGTTTGATTTTTATCATATTTTTGTAAAAAACAAAACAAAAAAAACAGTGCTTTTCTTGAAAATAATTTTTTTTGAATGCCTTTTGTACCAGTAATTTTTTTTTTTTTTTTTTTGTATGTTATGAGAGCACTTCCTCCTATAAGCTATTACTTTCCTCGATCATCAATTACCAATTTATTTCCTGCAGTTAAAATTTAAAAAATTTCCTATTATTTTGACATCTTCAAACCATCTTAATCAACTCCACGGTTGGTTGATGTTCTGTAGAAATCATAATATCGAATATTCTTTGCTTCATTTCACATATGTGTGATCCCTATCACACTTATGGCTAATGGTAAGGATAACTAAATACCTATGTGGATAGCCAAACTTTAACATTTACCGCCTTTTAACGTCTTTAAAATATATAGTGTCAAAGCACTTAAGTCAAGACGATCAAACTATAGCCATTCTTTGTCGGATTCAGTTTTTCCTAGTGTTGTAAATTAGACGAAAAGCCTCTTGCACAAATGACCACCGACAAGGAACCCTCGAAACGAGAGTTTCCGTGGAAAACACAAACTTTTCCCTCGGAGTAGGAATAATGCTGATTTGCAATGCAAAAAGCGACGATGGGGAGGGTGTTGTTCTTCCTCTGCATTGTGAAATGCGGTTGAATTTTATGAATGAATTACGAGATCCTGCATGTATGCTAGGGCGTCTCTCTGCAGTTTAGAATCGACTCCAATATATCTGATACATGTATAAGTAAATGTTCCGTCTCAAGAGAGCTATGATGTATGTACATAAAAGCGATTTCACCATTATGACATAAGGCCAGCCTGCCCTGGATACCCCCACCAAATTGGAGAGTACCTGATGGCATACCCAGAACTGGTTTACTCCGGAGGAAGGAATCAATTCTCCTGCGTCGGATTTAAATATTCGACTAGAGTAATAGTTTTGTTTGTATCACTTTCAACGAATAAAGTTATATAACGAAAAGAAGGTTTTACTTTGTCATTCTACTAATAAGAAGAGGGTCCAGAATGTGTCTCACTGATTTTGATGATTTTTTTTTTTAGGTGAAATAGGACATTAACGATTACAATCCGCAAAATATAAGGGGCCAACGCTTCCTAAGAGTAGCGTAAAAATTAGAAAGTTTGTGCGCGTAAAACACATATATCTCTGGGTCCAGTGAAGGTAAAAAAAAAAAATGTTGGTGTCAAAATTGACCTACTCAAAGCGAAATAATGAAAACAAAATAAGTTATTAAAATGTATAAGTGTTATGCTTGTTAATAACCCTAAAAATATAAATACTCTCGTCAAAACAGTAGTTATCTGTGTCAGTTATCATCCAAGAAGTAGAACAAAAATGTTTTTTGGATATGGAGTTTATCTACGCTGAACAGTGCTTTGGAAAGAGAATATAGCCATATTTAGTTTCGGTATTGAATTCTTAAACCTAAAATGGGCGTGTGGTCTGAGTTAGTAACGAACGAATTCCTAAACTTTTCATAAGCAATGATAAGAGTTTGGGCGATGTGTAGATAAGTTTATTGCGTTAAGGCTGATCTTGTGGGTTAGGTCTTTGACGACTATCATCGGATGGAACTGGTATATAGGCGGTGTACCAGCCTCAAATTTTTATTTATTTTCGTATTTCTTGGGTATATTCCGTAAGTTCCTACGCCAATTAAAAAAACAAAACAATTGTGAGCAGATCGTCGACTGGTTTATCCTGGTGGGGATGTTTAGATAATGGAGTGGTGAAGCTCCTACTTTTTTTTTTTTTTTTTTTTTTTTTTGTTAATGATATTTTTAGCGGATGTCAGATAATATTTGCTATAAAACCCGCGAATTTCGAGGCAATGCTGCCCAAATCCAGGGTTGCTTCTGACAACATAATCATCAATCCATACTGTATATATTGCACAACAATTTTCTTTAGTTTATTCTAACATATTATTATTTAGTTTCCTTTTAACTTTATTTCTTTCTGTTCTTATTATTTTTATTGAATATTCGTATTTATACTAGTCTTATGCATATTAAATTGTATCTTGGATACAATTGAGACAGCATTTCTGCAGCAACTGTCTAAATATCCGTAAACCTATGGCAGGTACTAACTAATTTATATCGATGTCCTTGGATTGGTGACATTTACTGCTACTATAAATTTATAATAACATTAAACAAAATATATTTCAAATGTATTAAAATTCCTTAAATAAACAAAGATGTTGGCATAGGAGTACGAACATTAAAAATATTACGAATAAGTAAACTTATATCTAATGATTCCAAATCTAATTCTATTTTATATTCACTTAACGATTTTCTATCATCATAACATTCTATTTTCTATTTTAATTTATTTTATTTTTTTCGTTTAAGCCATCTAAAGACCACGGTTCTTGTGTTAACATCTGTTGTCTTCCACTTCTAGATGGTTGCTTTCCTGTCGATACCTTTAGCTTTTCTGTTGGTCCACTATTACTTAATTTTTCTGCTGACCTCTGTAACGGACTTCATAATAATATACAGATGCTTCAAATAAATTACTAATGTAAGATAAGATAGAGTTACAAACCGAATACCGAATACTTGCTTCAGTATGAAGTGTTTTTTATTCATTGGGAACTCTGATTTTCGAAAGCAAACAGTAATTAATAGAAATAATTGAGTAAATCAAGCTAATCAAACAATGCATCATGATTTATATTAATTTAGTATATGCCTGTATTTCATTCGAATGCATTGGTCGAGCGTTGCCAATCTGTGTATGTACATATGATATTTATTACTTTAATGGGAATTCGGATGAGGAAATAAGGCCGAAATTAAAACTTAATAAAATTAACTGGAGTGTCATAAGGATAATTTAGAGTTAAAAATACAAGTTAATTACTTTCCTTGTGATGGATTGGTTCATTATATTTTTAAAAAAATCTAATGCGCGCAGCACAAGACTTTTAGTTACCTCCGTTGTTAAAATCAATTTAAAAATTTTCAAATACAGAGATAAAAAAAGGTTAAAGAATTAACTAAGTTGAGTTCTGAAAGAAACATGTGTTTTTTTAAATAATCCATTATATTGTTATGTACAAGAATCGGCTAGTTTTATTTATTTTATTAGGCTTTTCGTCACTTTAAAATTTTCTTTATAAGATAATATTTTTTTGTAAAATCTTTAGCTTTCCAGCGATGTATTGCACAATATATTACTGGTACGCATGTCGCAAGATCAGAAAAATTGCATTAAAAAAATATTTTTCCTCTTTTATCCTTTAATTTGATATTCTAATTCATTCAAATTATATATTTACTTGTTATTGATCAATGCTAACAAAATGATACGGTTTATTATTTTAAATGAACAAAATTATAGGTACTTCAGAGAAGAAAATTCGGCATTTAGGCCCTGTCAGACTACTTCAATCGGAATGGAACCTACATCATATTAAAACTGATTAAACTTTACATTGATAAAGCGAGTTTTATTTAAATAGCACTTTTTTTGGAGAAAATCGTAACTCCTCGTAGCTCTTCTGGTGTGCCAATTTTAATGAAAATGTTGCTGTACAGTGTCGAATTGGTACTTGTCCTAAATATGAAATTTCAGTTTCGTACGACTTTTCTTTTTCGTGCTAGACTTACCTTCATTTGGGCTTAGGCGACCGGGTATTTTCGTTGAAAACTGGAATTGGAAAATTTTCAGAAACGCAATACTGTCTCTTACTATATATTTCATGAACATTTGAGTTATAGTAAAAATATTTAATCTGGAAAAAGAAACATCTGATTCTGTTAGGTGTAGCTTCCACAATGGTCCATCTTTACAAGATATCCCTATTTTGTATCTGCCGGTTAACTGATCATGGATGGAGATATCCTCAGGCACTTCCTCCAGAAGAAAAGGAAGAACACGAGGCATGGCCAGTTGGATGGGAAATTTACTTTTATTGTCGGGAAGGACGGCTTTAGGTTTTGGGTTACGACGGCTGTGATATATAAGAGAGGACTCCCTCCAAGGGCAACAAGGAAAAGCTCTCAACTTCCATCGCTGAGGAATAAGCCAATCCCAACACCCTGGAGCTGGATTTATGCGCTATGCCTGGAGCCGCTAGCCAAGCGCCAAACAGCGCTGCAAACTTCAAGCCAACAACATGTTGTTCACTAGGGGTCCCAATGAGAACTGTTTGTTTTCGCTTCATCGGAGGTGTGGGAAACCTGGTATGGATCATGAGAATTTCGATCACTAAAAAAGAGTATATGTCATAAGTTTGTTTATTGTTTATTTATTTAACGTCACTTTATGCTACTATGGCTAATCGGACGATCCTACAATGGGAGTCCTAAATTTTGCCTATCCAGGTTTTATTAGGATAGGGATCTTTAACGAGTATCTGACATCGCACAGGCTCGGGACCACCTTTTAACATCCCCTTCGAAGGACGGCGTAACTAAGGATTTTTTACTCCCATTAAAAAATACTAGGACCACCTGCGGGTTTGAACCCGTGACCTTTAGCATGGGAGGCTGTTATGCTAGCCACCCAGCTACAAGTGATCCCTTATATGTCATAAGTTTATCGATAATCAAATTTTTTTTTCTTACCTATATATGAGATATATAGTAAGACAAAGTATTGCAATCCTGAAAATTTGCGAATTGCAGTCTTCATCTGAAATACACGTTATAGGGTCCCTTGAGTACCAAGTACCGCAAAAAGGTCTTTGTGTTTTTGTGTGTGGTAAATCTAACCCTAAAACTAAAATGAAATTTCATATTTAAGACAACTATACGCCCGAGATGTTACAGCAACTTTCTTACCAAATCAGCTAACCAAAAGAGGCACTTTATACCACGCATTATGCACCTTTTTACGATTTTTTTCAAAAACGGCACTTAGAAATTTGATTCAACTCGCTATTTCGACGGGCTTAATGTAGATTTCATTGTGATTGAAATAGTCTGACAGGTCTGAAATGCCGATATTATCTTCCTCTAAAGTATTTATAATTTTGTAGATTTAAAAAAAAAAATCAGACACATTATATAAATTGAATTTATAAATAACGGCTAAATGTGAAAGTTGAGCGAATTTGATAAACAAATAAAGGACAAAAGCTCAAAAAAAAAATTGTATGCGATTTTTTTTTTTTTTAATATTAAAAAAGAAATATAGACGTATAATATACCGTTGGATAGCTAAAGATTTTGAAAAAATACTATCATATACACGAAATTCTAAACTTTTACGGAAGGTGATAAAAAACCGATAAAATAAACAGATTGTCGTAGATAATAATATAATTGATTATTTAATAAAACATATGTTTCTATTCAAACTTAATTTAATTATCTCTTTAAGAATTTATTTTAATCTCTAAATGTATTTGAAACTTCTAAATGTGATTTTAACAACGGAAGTAAGTGAAAGTCGTGTGTCGCGTGCACCAGATTTTTTTTTTATTATCTCTAAATGTATTCAAAATTCTTATATTGTTTTCGACAATGGAGGTTATATTTATTGTAGTTTTGTTTTGTTTTTTGCTATTGTTTTCTCCATTTAGAAGGTATGTATGTCTTTTTCGTTGAACAATTTCAAACCAAGAAACGATTTTTTTTCCTCTTATATTACCAATATGTACTTGTGTTCTTAAATAGATTTTAGAAAATTTTCGGAAGCGTATTTTTTTTTTAGCGTTGAACACGTGCAATATATATTTTTTCAATTTAAAAAATAATTTTTATATGATGCTGTTGTGAAATCAATAATAATCAAAATATATCATCTACTCGATAAAATTTATAGCTGTTATCAAAAATCAATGATTTTATATTTTTCGTTTCCTTTATAACGCTTGAGTATAGACACATATTGACAATCTCTTGAAAATACTTTATCTTTTTCCGGAAACTAATAAAACAAAAAAAAAAAAAGATCAATTCAAAATTTCCCTAATTAGGTTAGTTTTTTATACTTTTTTCCCCCATTTAAATTGAATACTCCCTTGTAAGAGAGGGGATAGAGAATTTCGCAGCGGGATATGAAATTTATAAAGATTAATATCACATCCATGAAAGGGAAAGAACTAAAAAAGCATTAATAGTTCTTTGTGTTCTTTGAAATATAGCCGCTCTAATGACTACATGTTTCGTTATACACCCAAAGGTAATGGAAATCTGAACCGAAAATTGAAAATAATTACGAGCTTTTTATTTATTGGAATAAATGGCAAGTATGATTCCTAATTACCTGGGCATCTCGGGTAAAAAAATTGTAGCTAATTTATAGGTTGATAAAAAAAAACAAAAAAACATATGGGTGAAGTTTGTTATTGTAAACTTCATTGTTAATTTATGATACTGAATATGTAGTATTAACCTAAAATATTATTCAGTTTATTATTGTACAATTTATATTACTAGAACAGGAATATTAGTAGAAAGTCTAATAAGCATATTTTAGTTTTATTTGGTTATATTCGCAGAGAAACATTGAGTGTGATGATTTCATTTGTATACTATTTTCAATCCTAATATGTATTCCAACATACATTTTATATATTTTAGGTCAATGGATGTGTTAATAAATACAATAAAAACTAATACGTTAAAGTAATCAGTTATTTTATTTCTTCTGGAAATAATGAAAAACATTTTGATACGAAAATCGGAAGTGTTATTAACGTTTATTATTATTTTTTTAAATAAATGTACAAAATGCTTAATAATTTGGAAAACTAATTCAATTTTCGGACCATTAAAAAAAAAAAAAACTATATGGTTATCCTCTTTATACACATTTTTTAGGTTATCTAACAACTAATTTAGATTTTAATTTACTTAACGAAGGTTCTGAAAAGTAGTTGTTTCCCTGAAAAAAATCTTGTCATTATTTTTTGGATTTATTTTAAAGTATATGAATATAACTTATTTAGCCTTAATAAGGAAGGGGGAAAATACTATTTCGGGGGATCATTTAGGACGTTTCTATTAAAAAAAAAAAAAAAATTAACACTTTAAATTTTTTTTTTTAATATTTAATAATTTCTTTTATTAGGAATTTCGTATTCAATTAGAAATTTGGAGAAGGAATAAAAGAACCTGAAAAGGATTAAATTTGTTCATATTTGTAATAACAATGCTTTTCTTTGTCTATCCTTGAAGTACTTCTTCTGAGTTTCTTGCTTTTTATTAGTTTTTTCTTGTTTATAATTATTTAGAACACTTATTCTGAGCTAAGTAACTTACTAAATTTAAGAAATGAAGAATAAATATCTAATCAGTTCAGAACATTATGAAGCTTTCAATGGGAAATTGTGTTTATTTACATATAATATTGTTCATATAGTACATATGTTGTGTTATTTGTTTAGTGTTTTTGTCATAAAAAATAGCCAGACTCTATGGCTGCGCTGCATCATAGCCAATAAATAAATAACATTAAAAAAATAATAATATATATATATATATACACATATATATATTTATTTATTTATTTCCTTACTATTATACGGTTCGAACCATTGCCAAATGAGATTTTAAAAATTCAGATAAACATTCGTAAAAAAAAAAAAACAATCTTTTTTTTACTTGCCTCACTAGGGCCTAGAAATATGATATTGGAAGTTAAAATAGCACTGTATTTTTTTTGTTTTTCTAAAACTCTTCGAAACATGAGATAAATATTTCTGTCGACTTTTTTAAAAACATTTTAGCTTTTTTTATTTTAATAATAATACAATATTGCACAAATGGAATAAACAACCTTTTCTCGTGGTATACGAGAGTTTAGGAGGGGAAGATTAACGAGAAGCAAACTCTGACTTTAACGCGCAGTATAAAAGAGGAGTGACACTTAGCCCTGTAGGACACCCTATACTTGGAGTATCCAGTTACCTCTTTGTTGCCCACGGTACCCCAGTGTCGTATGACTACATGTCGGCAGTCTGGGGCAGGTACAAGTAGCTGTCCTGATTAAATTGAGTCGTGTTTTGACATGAGAAAGGCACGTGACTTGAGTATTTGAGCGAAGCTAGATGTCTGTAATGTTTAATTAAAATTCCTTTTGGAGTTATGGAAATCTCTCTTAATCTGTTAACGTTTTTGAATGTAATTACGCAAAAACACGTTTTAAATACCCTCAGTCAAAATGATTAAGAACTCCACAAAGAGGTCTACATGTGTTAGGTAAGTCCAGCACAAAAGCGATTTTGACTAAACAAGCTATATCGATGTAAAATTTAATGGACTTTAATGTAGGTTCGATTCTCGTTAAAGTAGTCCGACAGAGCTCAAATCGATCGTTCAAATGTTTTTCTCCTAAAGTACTCTCAATTTTGTAGATTGAAAAAAATAAAACATACCGCCATGTAAGTATTGATAAAAAACTACTAAATATACAACTTGAAGTTAGTTGTAATTCAACTAAACGAGAACAAGAAAAACATTTTTTAATATATTTTTAGTTTTTAAAGGTAGATAGAACAGTAATAAAGATATATAATACATTGTTGGAAAGCTAAGGATTATGGAAAAAAATTATCCTATACAAATAGTAGTAAAATGAATTTGGAGTGATAAAAAACAGATAAAACTATCTGATTACTGTACATAATAGTTTTATATTGTTCATTATTTAATCTGAAACAATTTTTTCCAATGAACCTACATATATTTCTTTAAACCTTTTGAAAATCTATTTATTAGATCTTAAATTACTTTAACATCGAGGTAAGTGAAAATCTTAAGTTGCGCCCGCACCAGTTTTTTTTTAAATTTTATGAATCATTTATTTATGTAAAGAAATCGATTTTAGCTGTTATATATAGTCGAGTGACTTGATTTAGAAAGACAATTCTGAGTCGAGCAAACGGGTAGTTTCACTGCATGTATATCATACAATTGTTTAACATTTTACTCAAATTTACTAAATGAATTTATTTTAATACAGCTCTAAATTTTAATAAACATATTAAAATATTCTAAATCAGTAGGGCTCTCGATCTGATATACTAAAGATTAAAAATCTATTTCATTGGTTAAAACAATTATTGTTAGGCAGTCAAGTGGATAGAGCTTTAGTCTAATGTTCTCCAGCTTTAGTCTAAACCGGGTTCGAATCTTGTCTTGGCAGAATAATTACTTATTCTGTTATTTGAGACTGGGAGGCGAGCCTCCAGGCTCCCTGGTGGAGCACACCTGAGCTCCAAAAGTGGGTACCCAAAAATAAATGGAACACAGGCTCTTGCTTAGCGTGATCTAGGCTTAGTCACCTAATGCACGGCCGCGGGCCTAAAAATAGTTTGTATCACCCCATCACCAATACTTTTCACGGTTTCTAGAAGTACATACAATAATCTGTTTTATATATTTCATTTTAAGTTAAACAATAAAACCATTTACATCTTACTAACAGCCAGTTTAAATAACAAGCGTTAAAATACTTCGAGACAAAGATAAAAAAAAATATCGAACATACAAGAAACTATAACGACGATAATATAATTATAATTAAAGCAATCTGTAGTATTGGTAAAAGCTCTGGTCATAGATCTTTTATTGCTAACTTTCTGGAACGTGGCACTAATACAAAAAAAAAAAATTAAGATTACAATAGAATAAAAATTCTAAAGTGATACCGATCTAATTAAATTAAAACAACTAGTTAGTTAGATATAATCATAACTATATATTACTACTAAAATGTATCCTTTGAAAATTTATTTTCCATTATCTATAAACAATTTTAAGAGTCATATGATCCCTAGAGCCAAATCAATCAATCCTTGTCCGAACGAAAAATAACATATTAATAAATTAAATGATATAGTTTATGAATAAAATATGTTTCCATTAGATGGTTTTGAGAAGTCTTGTTTGTAGCTAATGGATTTTCAAAAATCGTACATTTGTGGTGGCCAGAATTACACTTCTGACTCAACTATCGTATACATGAAATACACGATTGTATACTATTTTTGTATATGATTGTATTAAATCTCCATACATCGTATACATAACTCTACTACCGTATACATAAAGTATGTAGTGTGAACCTTCTGGATAGGTTAAAAACCTATGGTCAATGGAGGCCTGTACCAAAGATTTATTATATTTTTTTCTGCATTATGAATATTTTTTGTTTAAAGCTTATCCAACTAAAAAGAAAAATATAACAATGAAACATAACATTTCGTGTAGTTAAAGTTATGCTATTTATATAAGTTAAGGGTATTTTTCGTTCATTTTTTTTTATTGCTAGCTGAAATTTTGTTTGTATTTACGAGCGATATTCTCTAAAGAGCAAATTTTATATAGTTTCAATGTACATATATTTTTTTATCCGGTCAAAGGATCATAAGATACTTAAAACAAAAAAAGATTAATTCGATCATTGTGGTATTTTAAATTTTCAATAATATTACCTTACTTAATTTTCAAGGAATTTCTGTCGTCAAGTTAGACCAGTTAGGGAAATGAGTCACTTTTCCATGACCTTTGGGACAAAACTGGTTTTTCAAAAACAGGATTTTTCCTTCACCTCTGACTTTATACAATGCAAAGATGGTTTCGTTCTGTCGTAAACATCTAATAATACAAGAGACCCTCAACTTCAGAGTTTAAAAATAAAATGAAATCAAGAAACTGTACTAATTTTTTTTCTTTTTGAGGATACAATATTCCATATCAAATTAAATAAAATATATTAAAAAATAATAATTTTGTAATAATTCATAATTTTACCAAAAGGTTTGTCTTTTATTTGAAATATTTTTAAGTCGGTTTCGGAGTTTATGAGTAGAGGTTATGAAGGCGATGGCTTTAATGTGAGCATCTATTATTCCAATTATTTTGGTATTGTTCCTTTATTTTATTTTTTGCACAAAATAAAATTATAATTGTAAAAAAGCTTATTTTTATTATAAAAATAATTATTTCAATGATTTATGATAGTATTTGGGGTTATTTAACATATTCGCCTGTTAGAACTTCTCTGTATTGCGTATCAGTATGTTATTAATTAGCAAAACTTCATGATTTTCAGTGATTAAGATTAAAAATTGTTTCCAATAAATGTAAATATGTATTTATTTTCTTTAGGTAGTTGTTTTTTGCGTTTTTATTTTTCTAATTATAATACGTGTGAATGTGTGTGTATTATATATATATTATAACACACACACACATACACAATGATTTAAAAAATGGATGTACTCTATCAAGAAAAAAAAAATTAGGAAGCCTTAAAAACAACAGAAAAAACGTTTTTCGTGCCGATTAGGTTCCATAAAAAACCCATTTATCACAAACTCCATAGATTTCTAAACAATTAAATATGGAAAATAATTAGTGTTATGTATTATTTAATGAAGCATCTCACATAGGAAAATAATTAATACGTGTCAGTTGTCAATATGTTTCTGTTATTCAATGTTGGCTGACTGTTATTGTTTAAATAATTTGTAAAAGGCCTGAATAGTAAAAAATATTGAAGTTGAATACAAATTTGAAATCATAAAAATCTCCATACGCAAGCTTGATGCGTAGACAATCTTTTATGGTTTTTTTCTCACCTGAATTAACCATTACATTAGACATAGTACATGTTCTGGGTTTTGTATTGGTTTTTTCTCTCTTCAATTTCAGATTCTTCAGATTGGTTATATGTTTTGGATAAAATATTTTAAGTAATACCTTGTTTGTCGAATAAGTATAAGCATTTTTTATGTTTCGCAGTCAGCGTGCATATTTTTTATATAGGATAATTGTTAAGTAAATTTTAAGATTCGTGACCAAAAACACGCAAATTTTGCTAAAGTAATTAAAAAAGAGAAATTTTTGCAAGAACTATACATCATGATTCACTCTCGAAATTCAAATGTTTTCAATTTATTCCGGAGCTATAGCTATTCTTTCTAGGTGTGAACGAATTCGCTCCATAATGTTCAGAAAGACCCAATTTCTGGAATACTCCAGGCATTTCGTAAGGCGTTAGAGTCATAGAAAGGTTGAGCATTATGGTAATGAGAGGTAGCGTTGGCTAATATTATTTTGAGAGGAGGCACATTGTCGAAGGAACCAAAAGGGCTGAGAGGGTCAAGGTTCACTGCCAGCTCCTGGGCTGGAGGGAACCATTTCCAGTCGTAAACTCCAGGCAGGGATACTTATGTAACCCTTTCCACTCCAACTCTAAAGTGTTACCATCTGCCACTTCCACCTTCCAGGACTAAATCAACTTTATTCCGAAAGTTGGCTAGGCTCTTCTATCCAGTTTATAAATTATATATATATATATATATATATATATATATATGCATTTAATTGTTTACAATCACCCAATAGTTTATGTAACACTTTAGGACATAAAATTTTAAAAAATATATAACAAATAATTACTTGGTTTCTAATTCTTTCAAAAACAGTTTATTACAATGAACTTTAAAACAAGATAAGAAGAATTTTTGTTGACAAATTATCAGATATATTAAAATATAATGTGATATAAATGAGTCTTGATGATGGGGAAGGCAAGGTCTCCGAAACGTAGACTTGTTTTAATGTCTATTGTAATAAACTGTTTTGCGTTGACTTAAAAACCTTTAAGATGAGGAAAATATCAGTGGTGATTGCAGTCGTCTACCATCAATTATTTATTTTATTATTTGTATGCGTTGTAGCGCATCTAGGTAACGTAGCTCTTTAATAATTTTAAAAATCCCAGATTTAGTGCGCTTTTCGGTAGAAACATCTAAGATTAAATGAATCCTGATGATGGGGAAGGCCTACTAAACGTTGACTTGTCATAAAGTTTATTCTAATGAACTGTTTAGGGTAGACTTAGAAACCAACTAATTATTTGTTATCATATTGCAATCTTCCAATTAACATTTTGTTATTTTAAAAATATAATTTAATTCAAAATGAAGAAGAAAACTTCTATTGTACTACTTTATTAATCTGGTTTATCTTCAGGAGGAAGTTTATGTTTTGCTGATCGAATTTTAGTAGCCAGAGACTTCAACGGATCAGATAATCCTATAAAAACCAAAGAAATAATTGGATTATTAAAACAAAATATTTGATGCCTGAACCATCAGTTTATATTGCAACAATCCTTCCAAATACTGTTTGGGCGCCAAAATCTTTAAATTAAATTATGTCACATTAAATAAGAGTTATTTATTACTTTTTTTCACAGATAAAGCACCTATTCAGGACAAAATCAAATCTAAGGCTAATGAAAATTGATCTGTAATGTTCGAATTACTTTTCGAACTATATTTGCAGTTCCGAGCATAATTGCTTTCTGGGTGGGTCTCAATTAGTTTCTTTATTTAGTATTTTCCATTTGTAAAGATGATCAACAACAGCACTCTCATTTTGTAAATATTTTATAGCTACTTCAACTCTTCAGCAGATTCTGATATTTTCGAAATTTTTCTGATAATGTCTTTTGGAAGATTTACATCTAATGCCATTTCTAACTCAATTATCTTTGCATATTTTTCCCCCTTTAAGATAAGGAAAATATCAGTTGTGGTTTTCTACTATAAGTTGTTTATTTTATTATTTGTATGCGCATCTAGGTAATGCAGCTCTTTAACAGTTTTAAAAATTCTCAGATTTAGTGCGCTTTTCGAAGGAAACATCTAAGATTAAATGTTTCCTTCTCCCTTTTTTTTTTTTTTTTTTTTTTTTTTTTTTTTTTTTTTTTTTTTTTTTTTATTTTATTTTATTTATTATTTTTTTTAAAAGTTATTTATTTGATTCAACAGGATTGAAATTGATTCAACAACAAATTACAATTTATTTTGTATCAAACTTCAAAAAAATTATCGGAAACATCATGATTCTGTGATAGGTCAATCAGTTGGAGATAATAATAAAGAAAAATAAGGGGTATATGCCGCAACAACGCTGGCTGGAACTGGAAGCGGTAACCGACACCTTGAACCTTCCAGCGGCCTGGAGGGAAAATAAAAAGTGAAGATTATCCTCAAGCGAGAGTGTTGCTAGCCTTGAACCGCTGACTCACTGGTCGACAAAAAGACCAACTGGAAACTGGTCCTCCGGATGGCATTTCGGACCAGTCTCCATCCCTGGAAATAATCTTTGTCCTATTCAGTGTTGTAGGAAATATTATATAATATTGAAAATAGCATGTTTTCTGCCTTAGAAACTTTAAAAAATCTCTCCTTTCTGAAAAAACTTCACTAATTTACTAAGACAACAATGTTGATTACAGTAACTTTTCTTTGTCGAAATAGAAGCATTTAAAATACTATTTTTTAAAACATTATTAGGATATTTATAAAACTTTGTATTCTCACGCCTCAAATCTGGAATACCTTAATCAAAAACTTTAATTAATCAATATAATATATATATATATATAATAATATATTAGTGTTAAGGCTGATTTTAGGGCTGGTGTGTACACGGGTATGTATGTTAAGAACTATTGGTGGTATAAGCATCAAACTTTCGAGTATGCTAAAACTATTTTTATTTCAGAATTCTAAAGGTCAGTACTTATTGAAAATAACGTTTTTCCAATTGCTAATCTCCCCTGATATTCCCTAGAAATTAATGGAAATGATTGATGGTCAAGTTGTTTATAAAAATTAATTTGTTTGGTTGAACTAATCTGAAAACTGATTCAGTAAATCCATTGTGGTCCCTCTCTCCTAATTAAAACCTGTTGGGGAACCTGTGATACTTTTAGAATATTTTTTAAATAAAAGGAATATTTCCATTTTCGAAAGAGTCTATTTATTATTTTATTTTATTTTTTTATTTAGCTCATTAAACATTAAACCGTCAAGTATGGGTACCACTAAATATAAAATTTTAATTGGCAAGCAAAGTAAATTTCGGCACAATATTATGGGGAAAAATAAAGTGGAATTCATTCGATGAATATTAGGCCGTTATAATAAAGAAGTCTTGGAAATATATTTTTTTTAATTAACGTAAGTGGAATTCACTTCGTCTGCATTGGTGCTTAATTTCTTCATTTATTTTGTTATATTCCATTATACAGTTGTAAATTCCGATAAATAAATTTCAAAAAACTTTCTTCTGATATTATATTTTAATTATTTACCTTTACACGATTGTAAAAAAAATAACAATCGTTTTTTTTTGTTGTTGTTTTTTTTGGGGTTTTTTTTTCGAGTGTATCAAGATATTTTCCAATGAAATACACGTAGAAAGATTAACTGTAAACACATATTTTGTTTTTAACCATTATTCTTATAGTTTACTTATTTTTTGTTTTTATATGTATCGATTTCTATTTTTATGTTATTCGATTCAATAATAAATATTTTTTTAAATATTCTACTGTCTATTGCAAACAAGGTTTAGTGATATTTGTAAATTGTAGGTATGTTGTTTTATTTATTTATTTTAATTTGTTTCTAATCCTCTCGACTTTTCTTCTGTATTAGTTCAGTAAGTGTAAATAAGCATAAGTACATCAAGAAATAAATACATATAAACAATATCTACAGCCCTCCTGAACCTAAGTAAAAAAACAAAACAATATAACTTGCTAAGAACAAAGTATGCAATATTAAAAACAATATAGAACAGTCTGCCAATAGTCGACATTTAGAATGTATGTAGCTGTTAGCTACAAAAATATGTATTTCAATAAATAATCAACAAAAAAGTCCTAATAATGGGGACAAAGCCCCGAAACGTCTACTATTATTGACGAGTTATATAGTTAATTACAACAATAAAGATATGATGGAAAAAAATTATGCTTGATATAATATGCAAAAAAAAAAAGTTTATGTACTTTTATTTGATTTTACTTTCTTAGGTAATTGGGCTAATCTTCTAGAACACTTAAAATACAGCTAAGAGCGATAAAAATACTGCCTAGTGAGCTGCCTCTTTTATTAAAATAATCCCTAGAGTACGGGACAAAGGACGAAGTAGAATTCTTTCTGAAGTAACAATTATTAATCATAAGGAATTATTAAAAAAAAAATGAAATAAATGGATGAATAAGTTCAGGAGGTGCAGCCGTTGAAGAGCCGCCTGATTGCGACCGACCAATCTTCTCAAGAATCAATCCAGGCGTTTTTTTTTCTTCTTCTCTCTTTTTGGCCCCTCCTTCATCCCCAGGAGAAATAAAAGGGGACTGAATTAATTCTTTCCTCGTTCTTCAGCTGTCATCCTCTCTCTTTTATTTCGACCCCTGGAGGGTCGGGAATCAAAACTTACATAAAAATTATTGACCCAGGGGATTGGGGGTATTATTTAATTTCTAAAAGCAATAACTTGGATGTCAGGAGGAGAATTGTATCAGAGGTCCCCTCGTTTGTCGTGATAGATCGTGTATGATGAGCGCCTTGGACTGCCTTCCGTTGATGAGCGACTCATTAGTTGCCTAGCTTTGACATCTGTACCACCTCCCTTGGAAATGATTGGACGGGAGCAATCTAACATAAAAAAACTGGTGCGCGCAACACACGACTTTCACTTACCTCCGTTGTCAAAATCAATTTAAGAATTATTAAATACATTTAAAGATAAAAGTAAATTGTGAAAAAATTAATTAAATTTAATTTCAAAAGAAACATATGTTTTATTAAATAATCTATTATATTTTGTTTATTTTTAATTTATTTTACGTCACTTTTATGCTACTATCAATCTGTACTCTCCCTCTGTCTTAGAGAATATATATATTCCGTAATTTTTTCATTCTATTTTAAACAACTTATACATGTTAGTGAACCTCATCGCTTGAGCACCTTAAAGAATTATTTGCTCATCACAATTTGTATAGTTTAAATTTTGCACCCTAAGATAATATTTTTTTTAAAGAAGTTTTTTTGTCCCGAAGTCTCGAACCATCAATTTATGTTACCTAATCCTCTTCCATGATTAATATTTTTTGTGCTATGTTCTATTTTCGTTATTATATATTGGACTACAGCTTCACATTTCCTTGCATGATAGCACAACAGTTAAGAAGGAATTTCAATTATTTTTCGATTTTTAGTTCTTGTGCAGGTAATTTTGTCTACATCTTGTGGAAAACGCCCAATAAAAAACTTGCCTGTTACATTATAACCAAATTTACAATACAATGAGTCGGGAGTTTCTTTAAATGAGAGTATTATTCTACCGAATTGGATGCCATCACTGTCAAAGTCTTACGGTTTGCTTTAAAAATTTCGAAGGTATATTTTTATGCCTGAGAATATAGAGAGCTTGATCCTTATTATTAGCACTAGAGTGACTGTAGATAACTGCATTAATAACTGTAATAATATATAATTAATACAGTTGTATCATAAATATACTCAGATATAACATACCTTCCGTGAATCTAAGCAAATTTTACCTTGTTTCTGATTGGTATGTAAAAACAGAACTTAGCAAAAATTTTTCAAATTCTATATTGATTAAACTCGCTACATCGGTAGTAAAATGCAATGGCCTTTGATGTCTAGTAGGTTAAATAGTAAAACCCTAAAATACTGTTAATTTTGTTGATTCACAAAAATTAAAAATTTCACCTTGTTTGCCTTGAACAAAAAGACGAGTAAATACACAATGTGAAATCATTTAAAAACCAACTGAAGTTGAAAACTGCAGACATATTGTTTTAGGTCATTTTTGTTTTCCAGAACTTAAAAAGAGTAATTTACATGTATAATATACGTAGGAAAGTTTAATATTTTAATTAGTTGTAGATAATTGAAGGTAAAGGTCCTAGTCTAATACAGAATTGGATGCTGCAATTGTACTTAATTAAGTCCTGTTTATTGTTACTATTGGTTGTTGTAGTTTTTAAGTAGGGTTTTGAGGCGTAATACACAAGGGTCACAAACACCTTTATTTCATTTTATCTTTGAGAAAGAAGAAAAATAAAACAAAATAAAGAAAAAGAAAAAAAAATATAATAAAAATATATTTAAAAATCTAAAATTTTATTAAATAATCGGGGGACCTTGAGAAACCTTTACAGCGAAGAAATATCGCGTTCATTATCGGAGAATATAGATGATACGTTAGTAGTGAGTTCTGATTTGTTCAAACTCGCCCTGTAAAAAGGACATTCCTATAAAATGTTGCTGACAGTGAGGATATTGCTCGTGTTGGCACTTCAGGGGTGGCTGTTTAGTAATGAGATTGAGATGGGTCATGTTAGTGAGTTCAATTCTCAACCTAGCAATAACTATTTCCTCTTTATGGCATGATCGATCGGACGAGTTCCATGGCTTAACTGATGTTTCGATAGCTTTCAATTTGCATTGAGGGCTTTCCTTCCGAAGTGGATAACGCATTTCCTCAGGGGTTAAGAAGGCTAAACCTTGGTCTAGAAGATTTTGTTGTGCTATTGATGTAATTTATTCTAATTGTAAAGTAAAGATACATATCATTTTTTGGATAATGATATTCCTATTATTATTGCTTATAATTTATTTTTTTTAGCGTCCGGATTTTTATATTGAACATTGTACCCATTGAAATCTAATCTCCATTGTACAAGATGCCAGAGTAGTCATATATCTTCCTAGCTGACAGATCTGTATTGCGAGTGAAGAAAGCACTCTAAGCGAAGGCGGTGGGTATAAATCTGATGAAAGTAATTAATACAGGCCATTACTGAAAGGGGTGGGGTTAATGATGGATGTGGGGCGCAAGGTGTGGGCACAAAGGGCCCGGGGCGGGCTTTGGCAGCCCCAGGGCAATTAGGGCAGCCCTTGGCTAGGGGCCATCCAGGGCCATCCCTTTCCCTCCGTCGCTATTTCAAAAAAGATATTTAAAGCTAGCATATTGTGTCACTGGAAGGATATAATTCCCCAAAGTTTACGGATAATATGCGCCATAAAACATAATATCAAATACCTGAATTTCCTTTTATTTATGATCTTAGTGTAAAAGTAATTCAGAGAAACCTCTGGCTTGAGTCTCCACTTTACATATATACCATCTAATGCTGCCTACAAAATTCGTCCAATTATCTCCGTTTAAGCCCAAGCACTCGAGATCAGGCTTAAAACTATCCTTCCGTCGACGCCTCAGCCTACCTCTGAAGGATATACAGAGTACTGACTATATAAACTAACCAACAAGTTGTTTTAATTAAGTTGAATCAATATTACAATATTACTCTAGACTTTTTTTCTATCGTAATTATGAAATATACCTCTACAACCCTTGAAGGATTTCTGGTTTAGTACTTATAGTGATTTGTACTATTGCACAGCCTTTGGCGTTTCTAAAATGTTTACTATAATGAGGTAATTAGGCCTTAAACACGCTCGGCCGCCAAGTTTTTCCCCAATTTGGTAGAGGCTTGGTATATTATATATATATATATATATATATATATATATATATATATATATATATATATATATATATATATATATATAATAAATAATAATAATAATAATAGGCTTAGCGAACCCGAAGGTTTGATGCCGATACCACCAAATTCTGCCTACACAGACTCGTCCAATGTTCACCATTCAAGCCCAAGCTCCCGAGATCAGCCTTAACGCAATCCTCCCATCTCCGCATCGGCCTACCTTATATATATATATATATATATATATATTGTATATTATCTCCCATACGCCATTGTCGCTTCACTGCTAAAATAACAGAATAGATAATTCTGCCTCAGGTGGTGAGATGTGAAAAAGAAATGAGCAATATGGTAACAAACTAACAATAGATCAACAAAAAAAAATTCCTCTTATATGACTTCTCTGTACTTTGTACTTACTTCTACTTGTTTGTTTCAATATTAGTTAGTTGTGATATTGTTTATTTATTTTTATTAGTTATACTTTATCTTAGCTGAGATAACGATCCGGCACACAAATATACTAAGTTTTTCTAATTACTTTAATTTTTAATAACCAACTCATCCATCATATATACTCAACTATCAACAATACTCCATTATTTAAATAAATAAAATGTATAGAGAATAATAAAATCGATAAGAACTGTCCCAGAGCCAATACGTTTTCAATCCAATAGCATCTTAGTAAATCTTGTGTGTAGGGTGAAGTTACTCTCGGATGATCGCATTACTGGACACCATCAATAACAGTGGGGCCCTCCTAGCACAGCACTGTACAATGAGCCATGTTAGTTTCCGATCGAATAACTGTTTGGCTACCTGATCCCTCACTTCATTCCACCTTGTCTATCCTGAGTTACACTAAGAGACATTCAGCCCTAATTTATTTATAGAAGTTTTGGCATTACAATTGTATTTTCCATTTTGCTAACAAATGATAAGATAGATGAAAAAAAACAACTAATAACTTTCAATATTTCAGGTCTCCAGCGCCTCGATAGTCTTCTGAGCGGATTATATAGGTTTGTAACATTTGATTGATTTCGATTCAGCGGGTTTGAATTTAGGGTCAGTCTGTCATGAAATTTACTGTAGCGATCAGTGGCAGTTGCAATGACGAATGGAATGTATAGGTCAGTATGTAGTGTCTCGTTAGATACGTAAAAAGGGGCATTTACAATTTTACTAAGTAATTTTGATGTTTGACTTGTTTGCAGTTCCCCATGACTCAATGCCATAAGTCCAAATGGGTTTTATCACTACTTTATAAATATTTAATTTTTTCGTCAAAGATAATTTTGAACGTTTGTCTAGTAATCTTGAAATGAATTCCATATCGTTGATTTAGTGCTTTTCTTTTTCGTTTGAGGTGGTATGCCCATGTTAGTTGTTTGTCAAGGTGAAGTCCTAAATAACGTACTGTGTCTGAAACTGGTATTGGAAGATTATTATAAAAGACCTTGGGCAGGAGTCATATTTTAGAGAAAATGTGACGAACAGGATCTTTGATTGATTCATTTTGATTTTCCATGTTTTTGCCCAGCAAGCTAGTCTAATGTTCTTGGAGTGCCTTAGACTTGAGGCATCTTTGTTGGATGTCAGGATAGCTGAATCGTCGGCAGAGGTTGCTATAAGTGTTTCTGGATGCTGTGGGATGTCAGAGCAATATATATTAAGAAGTGTTGGATATATTAAAAAGTGACAGTTTTAAACTTTAAAGGAAGATGACTAGAAATTTTGAAATGATCTAGAACACTTTGCTGGAGTCGAATAGTATTTTGCCTAAATAATACACTATTTTTAAAATAAATTACGTCTATAATTCTTTCTTAATTAATTAACTTTTAACACATAATCGAGTTAGCAAAAGTAAGCAGTTAATATATATATATATATATATATATATATATATATATATATCAAGATTTTCTATTGCTCACCACCCAGAATAACATTATTATGTTACTAAAAAAAACTGAATAGACTAAACGTTGACTCGTTCTCGATTTATGGTTGTTTTTTCTTTGTTTTCTTTTTAGAATTATCCAATTGTCTAATGACGTTTTGTTTTTGTCTAATTTCGATGTTTATCTTATCTCGTCACCGTTTCTTATCATATATTTCATCTTACCTGTATTCATTTTAAGCCTTACCCTAAAGCGGTTTTAATTAAAGTACTATTTATTTTTTTTAGTTTTCGTGCTTTCGCCTAGCAGTACTAAATCATTGTCGTGCTCTAGAACTGCAATTTCTCTCTGCACGCGTCACCTTTCCTACGACATATTATAGCGATAAATTAAATAAAACAGGTAAAAGGGAGTCATCTTGTTTAAAAAGATAGAGCCTCAAACCTCTCAGAGTATTTATTTAATTTTTTTTTTTTAAATATGGAGTGTGAGAGTATCAAAAGAATTTATAATTATTTGGCACTTCAACGGTCATAATTGTGTTACACGACGAGATCCCAGTGCGAGTAAAATCCAGTCCAAAATACTCATGTTTGGTAGGTGACTGAGGGTTCGCAGGCAAATGGATGTTGTTCCGCTCTCGTGTAGCTATAATTTTGAAACCGTTATTCGAAATTAGTGATGTGTGGAGAGAGAATGAGAACGTTTGGATCAATATTCATTCACAAACTGTTTCGTCAGGGAGCGTAGTAAGAGGGGTTAATGGAGCTTTGGAAACAGCTGTTTATACAGGGAATTGCCTCAGAGAGAATTCTGTCTCTTGGAATTGGAACATTGGACAAAGGTCGTAATAAACAGTTACTGCTTCACTGCGCTGTACAAGTACTGGGAAACCATCTAGTGAATATGATTATATGAAAATACATCTCCACTTCCAACGAACGGATATGAGAGGAGACGTACCAACGAAATTATAAAAAAAAAAAAAAAAAAAAAAAAAAAAAACCTGTACCACTACAACCCATGAAGGGTCTTGGGCTCAGTACATATAGAGATTCGTACTGTTTCTAGGCCAACGGCTGTGCAATGAGGTGATTAGGCCTTAATCACGCTCAGCCGCCAGGTTTTACCCCAATTAATTTGAGTACCCACTTTAAAGAGGCTGGGTCTGCCCCAGGAGGGTCTCCATACCCTAGGGTCGCCCCCCGACTGAATTAACAGAATAAATAATTTTTTCTGCCACAGCCGGGATTCGAACCCAGGACCCGGAGCACAGCAGACTAGTGCTCTATCCACTAGACCACGCCGCTCCCTCAACGAAATTATAAACAAATAAAAAATAAATCAAGTGAAAATCGGTTAATAAATCTATATATATATATATATATATATATATATATATATATATATATATATATATATATATATACACACATATAAATCTCGTGTCACAATGTTTGTTCGCGATAAAATCAGAAATTACTGAACCGACTTTGATTAAAATTTGTACGTATCTGTTATTTGGTCCAACTTAAATGATAGGATAGTTTTTATTACTATTCTTAATGGTTGAAAAATATATTTTTCTAAAACGTAAAACAAAATTTGTTTAACTGTGGCAACACTGGTTCCCAGTAAGTAACCTTCACATATGTGATTATTAATTCAAATATAAGTGTGTGTTGATTGTTTCTATGCGTTCTTATTTATAAAATATACATTCACGCCATAGTTTCCAGTAATAATAAAATACATATTAGTTGGCGACAAGGATCCTGGAAGACTTCACCCACAATTGAAGAAAATACGCATCTAAGTTGCAAAGGAGTATGATGATATACAAAGGTTATGTTTAAAAGATAAAACGATGTTATAGAATAATTTGGATGTGACTACTTGGTACTGGTAAGTTTATATATAACGAATTTTAAGACCAACTTTAGGAGAAAAGAGCAAAAAACATACCGTCGGAAAGAGAAAGATATTATAAAAAATATTATCTTATGCACCAAGTTATATTAGGAAATGGAAAGTGACGAATAAGTTATAAACTTGTCACTGATTAATATACGTGAAAATTTAATATTGCTTAATTATTTAATCTTAATTATATGTTTCTAACGAAACTGAGTACACTTTTTATTTAAATTAAAAAAATATATATCTTTTGTGGCCAACACACGACTTTCACTTACCTCCGTTGTTAAAATCGATTAAAGAATTTTTAAATGCTGTTAGAGATAAAATTGAGTGAAACCATTAAAGAATTAATCAAATTGAATTTCTATAGAAACATGTGTTTTATTCAAAAATCTATTCTTTTTTGTTTTTGTGGTTTTCTCCTTTATTTGGATATCTAATTCGTTTAACTTATATATTTACTAGTTTTTTTATCAATGATATCAAGATGAGATGGCTATTTTTATAGAATCTACAAAATTAAGGTTATTTCAGAGGAAAACATTTAAAATATCGGCATTTAAATCCTGTCATAATATTTCAATCAGATTGAAATGACATGATATTAAAGCCCATTCAATTTTACACCAATGTAGCGAGTTTAATCAAAATCGTTAGAGCCGTTTTTGAGAAAATCGTAAAAAGGTCCAATATGCATTGTATAAGGTGGTTCTTCATGTTAGCTGATTTTTTAGGAAAAGTTGCTGTAACATCCTGGGCGTATAGTAATATTAAATATGACAATTCAGTTCCGTGCGACTTTTCGTTTTTGCGCGAGACTTACCACAAACGGACACACAGACGTTTTTGCGGGACTTGGTCATTTGGATTTAGGGGACCCTAAAATGTGTATTTCCATTGAAAGCTGGAATTCAAAAATTTTCGCGATCGCAATACTTTTCCTTACTATTTCTTCATATAGTAAAAGTAAGAAAATGTCAACTGCAACCTCATTAAATCCATTTTAGATTCGAGGTAAGTAAAAGTCGTGTGTTGCCAGCACCAGATTTTTTATATAAATAGACATATATTTTATTTACATTGAACTAAAGCTGACTTGCATGAGACAGGATGTATTCGTAGAAAGGAGGAAGACATCCTAGAAATAGACTTGCAGTGAAGGACACAGAAAAGACTTTAAAAAGGTAATACAATTTCAAAGAACGATCGGGGAATCCCAATAATCGGAGATGCTTTACCTCAACTCTTTTCATTTTTATTTCTGTCCCTTTTGAGTCTCTACCCGATGTAAGAGACATTTTATTTCCCTCCTACGTCCTTTTCTTGATTTTATTTTTTTATTAATTCCCTTTTAGGGCCACGTCCGTGTTTACAGCCGGACGAGAAGTCGACCTTTGGGAACTGTGTCCCTAATTGAAGAGAGTGCTTTTGAAAACCAAAGCTTCCTCTCTCAAATGCTGCTTCAAACTCGGATGTACCTTCACCCAGACGAACCATTTTACATTCGGGAAAACCTCCCTTTGAATCCGATTTTAACTTCGGGCTTCGACGTCCACTTAGTTCGATCGGAATCCAATACGAAATAAAACCTAACACATTTTTAAATTCCATTTAATTTTCGATACTTCAAAACTACGGATGGGTCCGTTACAACTGGTTTTTATTTTATTTAATTTTTTTTACAGCTATATTTTTCACGAAAAAAGAAGAAATGTTATTTTGAATATGTTTTCTTTGCGATTATTGGTCATCCTAGAGACCTAAATTACATCTGGATGATTTCTTAAATAAATTTTCTACTTTTGTAATAAATTACAACCCTTTGTGTTCCACGAAGGGTCTTAGGCTCAGTAAATATAGAGGTTCGTACTGTTTCTAGGCCAACGGCCTTACAATGAGGTGATTAAGCCGAGATCACGCTCAGCCGTCAGGTTTTTCTCTTTTTTGGGGGGTATTTTTATGTGTTTATATAATATTAATAAATAAATAAATATAAAATATATATATATATAAAATATATATATATATATATATATATAATATATTAATGTTGTTTTATTGAGAAATAATACAATCTTCCACTATCTAGGAAAATAAGTATTAGGGCTAAAAGAAGTCATTCATTCCTTAAGTACAAAGCAAAACAAAAATAAATAAATAAAATAAGTAAACTTATATAACAAAAATAAAATCTTGGCCCCATTCGTGCCTATGTATAATATTCTCACATACTGCCCCTGGGAACTTGGAATCTGGGCCCGGTAAAACAGTGTACTATCACTATTCGTTCGGCGGGAAAGTTAATGCATTCTAACGGGAAATATACTTATTAAATTCAAATATCGCGCTTTAATATAAATTATATTTTAATGTATTAAAATTATTTCCTTCATTAAATGCTTATGATTTTGTATTATTTTTCGAACAATCAGTTAACATTGAAGAAAAAAAATTGATTTTTTTTTTAATCCCGAAATATTGAAGAACTCTAAAATAAATCGCAAGCAAAATATTTCCATCGCATATGAACCCTTCTATTTCATCACAATACTTTAATAAAAACGCTTGACAGACGTGTATACTTTTATATTTTTTTAAAATTGTTTAAACTGGAAACTTTACAGATCAATCTATATGAATTAATATGACCGACTAGATAATAATATAAATTAAATATAATTATTAAAGGCTATTAATTAAGTTTCTACTTAATTAAGTGTTTTTTTACTGTACTTGGAACTAATCTCTCCCCTTTAAATCGTAATACAAAATTTTCATACTTTTAGTAGTTGAATACTAGTGATGAAAAATTCTAAAACCTTCATTGATTATTACTATCCCAAGTAAGTACCTTGATGATGATCAAAAAAATTATCCTTATGAAAGTTTTTGCTTAATTTTATAAAGTAATAAAATGTTATTTAATTTTAACGTCAAATTAAATATGTATTTTTTGTATAGCCTGTATAACATACGGTTGCAAGGACTTGACCCAATAGAAAACTTTTACTTCTTCACCTTGTGTTGAATTTAAAATGAAATTTAACATTTTGTAAAGCAAGAGAGTTTATTTCGGGTTCGTTTAGCCTAAATATTTACTAATAAATTTCCTTATTTTTACTTATTAAGTGAGGTAAAGCAAAAATGGAAAATTATGAAAAAAGAAAAACAGCTAAGGTTTTAATAGAACCTAACGATTTCTCCAGCCGCAAACATTATCGACCCGATTATCGTTTCCTTGGAAGTCCGCTGATTCAGAGACCACAAAGCGAACTACCCCAAGGCGGAACAGAGTTAGGGGAGGAATCGGGCTATAAATTTTATAACAGTCAATTAATCGATTTTATTTCCTTATTAATAGGAATAATGCTTTTAATGTTGAGTACTGGCTATCAAGGCTCATTCAGATTGTACATGGAGAATCGGCCAAAATCGTATACCGAGATTTGAACGTTTAATCTGAGAATACGAGTATCTTACATTATTAGTGTTTATGGTTTAACTATTTTATTACAAATAGATTGTGTAAAATGTTGTCGTATACAATAGTAATATGCCTTATTCCAATAAGGGATGTGCAATTTATTTGAACAAATTAATTTCTACTTCTTGCCAATTAGTAAAATATTTATATTCCGATACTTTTTCCAAACATAATGTCTCGTTAGCTTTAAAATAATAGTGATAGTTAATTAACATCCATATCGTACACAAAACATAAATATATAAACCATAGACGAAAAGTTTAAATTTTTAATTTCGGTGATACATATTCACTATAACCATACAAAACTAGAAAATTCCTACTCAACCTAACTTAGCTACATATTAATGCTTAATAGTCTGTGAGACATCAACGAAAAATGCAACCCATTTTACCAAAATGTTTCATGCAAAGCATCTACTATGATGAAGCAAAAAATACATGTCTGGCAACTCAAAACGGGTGGATTAAAAAATGACGGCCATTCAAAGAAAGGAACAAAAAGACGAAATTCTGGCTCATTTGAATACGATTTTCCTTATGAACCTATAATAATGGGCGATAATACTAATCCACCAATGATATTATTGTAGCCGACATACCGATGAATACGAGAAAGTGGCTTAAAATGTGGTGGGTGAGGTGCTTTTAATTCGTTTTCTCTTAAAATATTGATCTGCATTAATCCAAACGGCAAGGACAATCAGCAAATGTGAAGAAGCAGTAGGAAATGTTGACATGAGGATGGATGTGTACCCAGCAGTACTCTTTCCTTTACCTGAACGACTAGTAGTATACTCAAGAGAACTTGCATCCAGCACCTTTTCGACTTCATATGAATTTCGGTTATAGCCATAGGTCTTATAACTCCGTTGGTATGTCCATGTAAGTTATCACAGAATCGTAGATTAAGGGTCCTTATGTGTCTGTCCATTGGTAAGTGTAAGTCAGTTTGCAGAGTTTTGTTTGTAAGGTTGTGAGTCTTAAAATTGTGGATTTAAAAATTGTAAAGCTTTTTATGTTTGTCTTTTTTGAGTTTGAGAATTTTTTTTTTAGTCTTAGTTTCTGATTCAGTTGTTATCTCTTAGATTCGCAAAAAAAGAATTAAAGTTATTTAAGGCATTTGTTGAGCGCCTTTGGTTTCAGTTTTACGTGCGGACCCTAGGTAATTCTTTTGTTAAAGCTGAACCCGAGATAAAGTACTATATCATGAGGATTTTTAATTTTTTTTATTGGTATGTGGAAGTCGCTTGTTGTATGCACTGGGTACGTCTTATAAGTTTTTAATATTGTAGTTAATTCTATTGAATAAATAAAATGAATTGTATTAAAACACAGGAAACAATTTTGTTTGTTTAAAAAGGGCGGTCCCTTATATATTTGCCGTATAAGAATTATTGTTAAAAATATAATGTATTCATGGATTTTCCCTCCCTCGGATCCAAGAACACCCGTGAGGGGGGATACATTTCTCAATGCTGCGGGCCGAGGCGTGGCATACAAACATGGGAAGACTGTTACATGCAAAACTCAATTTACTTGTGATCTGGGAAGCGGCTTTGGGAGAGGATCTATAAGGCATGGTCAGCAATATAAAGTGTCTCTGGGGGTAGAGAAGAGGAGGGAATCTCGAGAAAGAATGTGAATTGAAGTAGGGGCGAGGCTTGAGGAATGGAACCTAGGCTATCCGAGTCCGCTTGAATACGGGATAGGGATCCCTTTGCGCTCTTCTATTATTCCGCCCTTACAGAAGAAATCTAACAAAAAATATCTACTCCGGATAGATTTTTTACAAGAATCTACAATTTATCCTTCACCTCATCCGTCTTCGGAACCCCCTATCTCATACATCTCCGGCTATATAGCTCACACCACATCTGGAATATTAAAATAATCCATTTAAATGAGTTTGATTAAACTTCCGAAGCACTATAGCTGAATTCTAAGTGATGAAGTAGGATTAAAATTAGTATAATGCGAAAATCAGTTTTTTTCGATCGAGTTTGAAATATGAGGACTCCCTTTTACCTGTTTTGTTTTATTGAACATTATAATATTACTTTTAATTACCTATGTATGAAATAAATAGTAAGAGAAAGTATTGTGATCATGAAAATTTTTGAAGTCCAGTTTTGAACGGAAATACACGTTTTAGGTTAGGGTTTCCTGTGTCTAAATGACCAAGTCGCGCAAAAAGGTCTCTGTGTGTGTGTGTGGGTGTCCGCAAATGGTAAAACTAAAAGTCGTACGAAACTGAAATTTCATATTTAAGACAACTATAAGCCCGAGATGTTACAGCAACTTTTGATCAAAATCAGCTAAACAGAAGAACCACTTTATACTATGCACATTGGACCTTTTTACGATTTTCTTAAAAACGGATCTAAAGATTTTGATTAAACTCAACATATACTCCTAGATGTAAAATTTAATGGGCTTTAATGCCGATTCTTCTAAAGTACCTTTAATTTTGTAGATTTCAAAAAAATTAGGCAGGTCATCTCGTTAGCATTGATAAGGATGCAAGCTGAGCGAATTTAAAAAACTACTAAAGGAGAAAAGTGAAAACATATTTTTAATGGAATTTTTGTTTTTTTTGAACATAAGAATAGAAAATATAGTTGTATAATATACCGTTGGGTAGCTATAGATTTTAGAAAAAACATTATCTTATACAAGGAATGGGTGTAATGATGTAATGTAATTCCATAATGGCTGTTCTTATTAATATGATAATAAATTTATACTCTTCGTGGTTAGTAATTTAAAATTAAATTAATCTAAAATATGGAGTTGGAACACCACTTAAGAAGTGCTAGAAGAACTTTTGTATTATAACTTTAAACGATTTTGAGTGAGCGTATTAAAAAATGCTTCTTGATGCTCACTCAAAATTGTTCCTAGTTCTTTTAACACTTCTTATATGGTGTTCTAACTCCATATTTTAAATTAATTTAATTTTAAATCACTAACCACGAAGAGTATACATTTATATTAATTAACACAATCTCTTTTACATTAATATATTTAATCTCACATCAATTATAACAAACTTTAGGCCTAGAAATAGGAACAATTTTGAGTGAGCATCAAGAAGCAGTTTTTAATAAGATATTCTGTTAGTGAGGTAATAAGACCTTGAAACGTAAATGATGTATCATTGATGTGAGATTGAATATATTAATGTAGTAGAGAGTGTTCTAACGAATATAATATTGAATTTATACTGTTCGTGGTTAGTAATTTGAAATTAAAGTAATTTTGTGTATGAATCCAAGATCTATAAAGATATCCTCGGAATTTATTGTAATGGATGTAAAAAAAAAAACATATATACATACATCTCAATCATGAAGGATCTCTATTTTAGATGGGACTGTTTAGTTTCTTTATTTAGCTACTCGAGAAGATTGTCCACTGTTTTTTCACAAAATTGAAAAATCGCGTTTCAGCTACAAATAAGGGTGAAAAATAAGTACTAACATCTTGTATCTTTTCTTATGTTAATATAAACTATCATGCAATAAATATAAATATTTATACTGTCACAACATTGCAATCATAGAAATTTAAAGGATAAATTAATAATCTAACTGTTACGTTGTGATGAAATAATGCATACTAATAATATGTGAAACTTTTTAAAGATTCTTAAACCAAATGTAAGAGTTAAGATACAAAACAAAAAAAGTTAAATAATTATACTTTTACTACAGTGAATCCATCAGCAACAGCAGTAAAAGTAGTTTTAAAGTCATCACATTAAAAAAATTTTATTGTACACATTTAATGCCTTTTATATGGCTATAATAGGATAATACGAATAGTTGTTTAATATAATAAAATCCAGAAGGATATAGGTCATAAAGGAATTATCGATGGTCATTAAAAACTGTAAAATTATTTTAATTAATTTGTATATATTTTCATAGTCAGAAGCTATATAACATCATGATTGAACAGGGAATACCTAGAAAGTTAGTAAACCTAGTAGAGATGTGTTTGTCGGAAACATTCCATAAAGTTAGAATCGGTCATATCTCTCGGAGTTAGATTTGAGGTGCGATCGGGTTTGAAACAGGGTGATTCCCTTTCACCTGTGTTATTTAATATAGCTTTAGAATATGTCATAGAAAGGGTGATGAGTACCGAGAAAGGCTTAAATATGGGTGACAAGATTCCGGTTTTGGGGTATGCAGATGATCTGGTACTGCTAGGTGAAGACACGGAAACCATACAACTAAATACAAGTGTGTTAATAAAAACCGGTAAAGAAATAGGAATCGAATTAAATACCGATAAGACGAAGTATATGATTAGTAGCAGAAACGGTGTCGAT
Organism: Piezodorus guildinii; assembly: GCA_023052935.1. NCBI lineage: Eukaryota > Metazoa > Arthropoda > Insecta > Hemiptera > Pentatomidae > Piezodorus > Piezodorus guildinii. The sequence goes on from CM041293.1 coordinate 40,709,851, forward strand.
CTTGGTGATATTGATGTATCAGGTCATACTTTTGAACACGTAGAGAAATTCAAGTATTTAGGTTCAATTATAACTAGAAAAAATGAAATCCAGGAAGAAATAAAGTCCCGGTTAAAGGTAGGAAATGCGTGTTATTATTCAGTTGCTAAGTTACTTAGTTCGCGGCTTCTATCTAAAAACTTAAAGATTAGAATTTATAAAACTATTATTCTTCCAACGGTTCTTTACGGATGTGAAACATGGCCGCTTACTTTGAAGGATGAACAACGGCTTAAGGTTTTCGAAAATAAGGTATTGCGTAAAATATTTGGTCCGAAGAGAGATGAGGCCACTGGGGAGTTTAGAAGGTTGCACAACGCGGAATTGCGGAACTTGCATCCTGTGAACATAATTGAGCTGATTGCATCGCGGAGACTCAAATGGGCGAGTAAAGTTGTTGGGCTCGATGACGAGCGGATTCCGAGAAAGTTGGTATTTGCTAATCCGACTGGTAGGCGTCCGAAAGGTAGGTCGAAGCGTAGATGGGAGGATTGCGTTAAGGCTGATCTCGGGAGCTTGGGATTAAATGAACATTGGACGAGTCTGTGTAGGCGGAATTTGGTGGTATCGGCATCGAACTTTCGGGTTTGCTAAGCCTATTATTATTATTATGTATATATTGTGAATAAATCTTGGATATAGTAAATTTTTAATGGCCAAATTTAAATACTCAGTTTATTTATATCCGCAGTCAGCAATTACGGGATGGTTGGAAATAGAAACTTTCCTTTCTGAAAGGCTTATACAAAATTCATTACAATAATTATAAATCAATGGAGAACAATAAAATACATTAATAAATTGACCCGTTCCTTTCATCGCCAGCAGAGTATTTAGGGAGGCAATTATAAACCATTTATCATTCAACTTACTCTCATTGTATTCAAATTTTATTTCGACATAAGGGAGTCAAACAAAGGTTGTATTGTGCAATTCGCTTTAATTAATGATGGGATAGGGATATCACTTTTTCATTAACCACTTGCAGTTTCGATTTAGGGTAGGTTTTGATTGGTCGTAAATGTTCAAATTATATTCTATTTGCATGTCTGGTTTCTCTGCTTTCATTTGAGTGACTGCGAGTTTAGCTACGGCGTTTGAAGATTAATTTATTTGTATTACTATTGTAGTTTGGTAAATTATTGTATGTAGATACCAAAAACTATTTTGTACTCTGTGTATTAAACATTGATCCTGGTTTAATATAATATAATCATAGCGTTGGAAAACCCGACAGTTCAATACCGATACCAACATACGTCGTCTACACCAATTTGTTCTATGATATACATCCAAGCTCCGAAATCGTACGCTTCGGCCTAACTTTCGGACGTCTACTAGTCGGTTCACAAGATACTAACTTTTACTCAGGAATTTTGACATGGATATTTCTTCTTGCTTAAAGGGGTCTATATATATATATATATATATATATATATATATATATATATATATATATATATATATATATATATATATATATTTTTTTTTTTTTTTTTTTTTTTTTTTTTTCTCAGAAACTTAACTCTTTTTTTGCTTGTTGGTAAATAGAAAAAAATCATGAATCAAAATAAGAACCTTGTAAATATAACTTTGATAATATCAATGGTTACAAAAATAACCATCCTCCATTTTTCGATCAAATTATTACTTTATTGATAATTACTATCATGTATTATATTTTGTTAAACAGATCATTTAGTTGGAATTAAAAAAGTTAAACATGTAAGACACTGGATTGTTGGACCCATAGGACATATCAAATCAACATAACTACAAATTATCATCATTCTTCAGTATTTAAATAGAAATTACTATCCTAGAAATACCATATACATTTGTGTTGCTCTGATAAAAAAAAATTACGACGTCAATCGAAACAGAAACTTTATTAAGAATAGTTTTGTTTTACAAAATTAGGAAATAGATTAGAAGCCACATTGGTTTGAGTTAAAGTAATTAATGTTCTGCCAACATTTTTTGACACAGTTTAGCTCTGTTGGTGTTGCAAGAAAAATTGACGATAGTTTCCTAATCATAAATTGTTTATACAATTTAAAAGCTATATTGATTTGAAAGAAAAAAATTATTTGAAACCCCAAATTTCTCTCAACTAACGATCAGTAGATTATACATAGACATCTCCGTTATCTGTTTTTTTTTCTCAGTCAGGGATAAATTTACTTAATTTTTTTTTATCAATATATCCTATAAAAATATTTTACCTCAATTGTCGTTGTTTTAACTATCCTATAAAACTAAGTATTATCAGACAGTCACAGAGGTCCAAGTGAAACTGGCAAACGCTACCGCAACTTGGCTGTTTTACAATTCTGATTCTTTTTCTTTTTTTTAAACGGCTTTATCCAGGTTGATTTAGGGGATACAAGTCTAACTTTCCGTTTTCCACATTCAACACTTAATGGAATATTATTTAAAGTCCTATCCAATTCCTATTTCTCTAAAAACTATTTCTCTCTCTTTAAGGGATATTTTTTTCTTTAGAAGCGGGAAAGGGAGGAAAAAACTGATTACTCAAAAGGAACATAACTAATAAGCCAAAAAATTATGCTAAACCGAATTATATTTCAATCGGATTGAATTTTGATTTAATTGGAAAAAACATCTGGTGCGGCAACACTCGACTTTCACTTACCACCGTTTTAAAATTGATTAATGAATTTCCAAATACAGTAAGAGATAAAAATGTGTGAAACCATTAAAGAATTAATTAAATTGAATCAATATAAAAACATGTGTTTTATTAAAAACTCTATTATATTATTATCTAAAATAATCAGTTAGCTTTATCGGCTTTTTATCACTCTTTATTAAATTTTACAAGCTTGTGTATAAGATAATATATTTTCTAAAGTCTTTCTCTTACAAACGGTATATGATACGTCTATATTACTGTCATATTAAAAAACAAAATTGGCGCGCTTGGCTTCATTGACAAGCCTCCAGGTCGTAGCACCGTCAACATGAATTTTCCTTTTCGGGAACCCAAAGGACAGTTAGTTTTATCGGTTTTTCATCACTCTCCATTAATCTTTACGATTTCATGTATCCGATAATATTTTTTCTAAAATCTTTAGCTATCCAACGGTATATTATACATCCATATTACTATGTTGTGATAAAAAACAAAAAAAAAAACATTTGTTCAGTTTTCTCCTTTAGTTGTTTTTCAAATTCGCTCAACATGCATATTTAGCTGTTACTCATTAATGCTAACAAGATATTATGGTTATTTTTATAGAATCAACAAAATTAAAGGTACTTTAGAAGAATAAAATTTAAAATATTGACATTTAAGCCCTGTCAGACTATTTTAATCAGAATGAAACCTACATGATATTAAAACCCATTAAATTTTTACATCGATATAGCGAGTTTAATCAAAATCGTCGGAACCGTTTTTTAGAAAATCGTAAAAAAAGCAAAATGCACGGTATAAAGTGGGTCTTCTAGTTAGCTGATTTTGATGAAAAAGTATTTGTAACATCTGGGGCGTATAGTTGTCTCAAATATGAAATTTCTGTTCCGTACGACTTTTCTTCCTTTTTGCGGGACTTGCTTATTTGGACTCAGGGGACCCTAAAACATGTGTTTCCGTTGAAAACTGGAATTCGAAAATTTCCCCGATCGTAATTCTTTCCCTTGCTATATATTTCATATACAGGTAAATGAATGTAAAAATAATAGAACAGCTTTAATGCTTGAATAACATTTAAAGCTTGAATAACCATTTACGAATACCTGGCTTAGTCTGGACGAAACGTTGATATAAAAACCATATAAGATTGTGTTGTTGGTTCTTATTCACTGATAAAGAAAGCTATCTCAAAGCTTAGAATAACATTTCGTTTTAATTATAATCTAAAAATTAAATTATTTTATTAAAGCTCATCAAATACCTTCTATGGTCACTGTTTTTTTAAATGTTTAGACTTACAGATTGATCAACGAAAGGTTTTGGTGGTACCTGAAAAGTTGTTTTTTAATAATCATCTTCAAATCGCTTATCGAGTCAGGATAGTGTTTTTGTTATAATAATGCTTTCACTCTTACAGGATTTAAAAAAAAAAAAAAAAAATGGTTTCTAAAAATGCTCTTTCAGAATTTCGAAAATGAGTGGGTTGAATAAAATCGTTACAAATGTATGTAAGCCTTTCTGATTACTACACACATTAAAAGTATTGCTGCTTTACTTTTGTTGATCCGTTTTAAAGATTCAACGGAAAGTCATGTATATTTTCCTATCTTCAAGTTACGATTCTATAATTGCATGTAATAAGGATTAAGGTAATAGAATTAATGTGGCTTATGTGAGCTAAAGTATAGTTTTTGGTTTAGTCGTTAAATTATTATTCCGGAGTATGGTTATTTTGATCATTATTTCTAGAATAAATTTATTTTTTTTTTTTAATTCTTGATATACTTTTTTGAAATTTTGAAAGGAAAATTTGAACTTTTTTAAAATGGGTAGCAAATATCTCTTCAGAGGTTCACTTAAAAGTTGATTTAATAGATGAAGCTACACTTAGGCAAAGGATCTTTTATCATGTATATTTTTCCTTTTTTTTATCAGTACTAACATGATGGAATCGTTATTTTTTTTTTCGATTCTACAATATTAAAGTTACTCTGGAGGAATAAAATAGAAAATATCGCCAATCAAACCCTCTCAGAATAATTCAATCAAAATGTCATTTTTGGAAAAAATTGTAAAAAGGTGCAAAATGCATGGTATAAAGTAGCTTTTTTGGTTTTCCGAATCCGTTGAAAAAGTTGCTGTAACATTTTAGGCAAACACTCTTGTAAAGTATTAGATTTCAGTTTTTTACAGCTTATTGGTTTTGTGCTTGACACACATCTGCCTTTTTGTGGGACTGAGTAATTGGGACTAAGACGGAGACCCTAAGACGTGAATTTCCGGTTTAAACACGAAATGGAAAATTTTCAAGACCTCAGTACTTTCCCTCACTACGTATATATTAAACTATTTCCTTACAATACGTATTATATATCACTGACCTCATCTAGTTTGGATAGGATCCCAAATGTGTCTAACTGATTTTGATAATTTTTTTTTTTTTTTTATTTGAAACTAGAAATAAAACGATTGTCATCTGCAAACAATTACGGGCCAACGCTCCCCAGGAGTCGCGTGAAAATCTGAAAGTTTGTGCTCGATATACACATTTTATTTAATTTCTCTGCTTCTAGTGAAAGTAGAAAAATAATTTTGGTATCGAAATTACCCAATTTCAAAGCGAAATAATGAAAAAAAAAAACCAATAAATTATTTAAGGTTTATGTTTAGTAATAAAATGATATAAATTATAAAATAAAATAAAATGGTTATAAACATAAACTATTTTAAGAGTGAGTTCCCTCCTGGGAAGCATTGGCTCCTAATGTTTTACAGATACTAATCGTTTAATGTCTAGCTTCAACCTAAATTTTTTTTTCAAAATCGGGGAGACACATTTGGGATCCTCTTCTTGTTAGTTAGATTAGATTTGCTCTTATATTTTCTCTTCATGGGAGTATTCGGTAAATTTGATTTGAACATAAATTATAGGAAACGTCTTGGCTACCCAAGATAACCACACAGCCTGTACTATAATAACTTGTGCAAGGGTGCACTGATGCGAGGAAAATTGGGTTTGATGGGTATAGAGGAAGGATGTGCAGTTAAGACAATGGGTAAACAGATGGCGTTGGAGTCACATCTGTGTTCTATCGCCCTGCACTTCTCTTGCGCATTCCTCTATCGGTACTGAGGCTACGTGTCCTAGCATCGATGAGGGGTTAGAAACCCCCACAGGTATTTCACTGCCAAACCGCCTTCGCTGGCTATCATTGTAAAAAAATTACTATAATAACTAACATTAGCTTAGAAGAATGAAATGGCAACTATCCGTGTAACTACTCTAGAAGTATAAATTCATACCTTCGCACAGTAAGAAAAATGTAGTGTTTTAATGACCATAGTTCAATAACTCTCTTAATCTAAAATTTATCAGAATCGGATGTCCTTTATTGAAAAATTACACCCAAATTGTCTCAGGATCCTTAACATGCCACTAATTCTTGCCTACACAGTTTAATCTAATGACCATCGTACACAACAAATAAAACACCTAAAATAAAAAAATTAAAAAACCTGTACTTCTACAACCCATGAAGGGAATCGGCCAAGATCACGCTAGTCGCCAGGGTTTTACCCCATTTTTGGGTACCCACTTTATAGAGGAAGCTGGGTGTACTCCAGGATCGTCTCACGGCTGAAATAACAGAATATATAACATTCTGCCGCAGCCGGGATTCGAACCCAGAATCCCGAGCACAGTAGACTAGCGCTCTATTCACTTGACCACGCCGCTCTCTTATAGCTAAATAACATCAAACTAGTTTTTTTCCAGATTGTGTTGAGACCTGTTTTTTTTAACTGTAGCCATCTAATAAGTTTACCAATAACATGCTTAGTTCGATAGCGATACCATCAAATGTTGCCTACACAGATTCATTCATTGCTCACCGCTTTATTGCAAGCTATCGAGATCAGACTTAATACATTCTTCTCATCGATGCTTTGGCCTTCCTCATGGACGCCTACTCTTCTGTTCGCTCTTCTAACAAATTTAAACGCCCATCAACTCAATTATACTTAAGAAGCTCCGTAATTTGGTGTTGTATAACCTTCAAAACTCCCTAAGGGCCTTCAAGTCTCTTTGGACATGATATTTTCAGTCGTACCTTATTCTCGAAAACCTTAATTGGTTGTTCATCCTTTAAGTTTCTAGGCGGAAGTCTAATTAATTATGCAAATGAATAATATCAAGCAATTCCTGTCAGTTAAGCGCATATTAATTTGTTATTATTTGTTGAAAAAAGCAGATGAAATTAACCCATAATGGATTCGTTCTTTATTAAACCTAAGAACTATGTATGCCCATTGATACTACAACTTCATTTATAATAGACGGTATCACCTTAGTTTAATTACAATTAATATATTTTTAAATTCACAATATAAGAAGAAGAAGCAGCTCCTTCCTAATTATGAATTATGATATAGTTGATTGTTTCTAGTGGTATTGTATTTTAGCAAAAACCCAAAGTATTTTAGTTAATGGAATCGTTATGAGTTAATCAAAGAGTTTTTTTCTGAATGTTTGCAGGTTTCATGCTTTAAAGAGGGGAAAAAAGATGAATTTCCCCGGAAAGTTGGGACAACAAATCCTTTTAATTTAACTGGATCCGAAGTGTTCCTCGGAGGAGGGCGGTAAGGGGTAGCCGAAGCTATTGAACAGCGATGTCGGAGCATTCAAATTGGGAATTATGTGGCTCAAAGGTCAGGATAATTGCCAAGGCCCTGCTGGGAAGGGAAATCCAACCCTAACTACAGCTCTCTCGTCTAAGATGAGCCACTTCCTCAGCCCTAATCAAATCCCCACCCATTTCAAATCTTCAGTTCAACCTCCGATCATCCAGTTTCCTAAAGTGTATTGCGCATTCAAATCGCAGAAATTAATTAAGGGCTTTTTACCTTGGAATGAGCATAATTACAAATATATTGGTTGGTTGGTTGTTATATTTTATTGGCACAAAACATCTCGGTCATCAGTGCCAGACACTCATTTTTAGAAACTAATTTAAGGTTAAATAATGAACAATTGTTTTACTAAAAAACAAATAACAACAAATAGTTGAAAACAATTAATTAATAAGAATAATCACTAGTAAGAAAAAAATTAACAGCATTAGCAAAAGATAAACATATATCAGTTTAAATTACAAAAAAAATATATATATATATATATATATATATATATATATATATATATATATATTTATATTCATATGTATGTATATAAATAAAGTTAAAAATTAATAATTTAATTTAGAAAATAATAATAATTATAATAATTTTAAAAATAATAATAATAATAATAGTAAAATACAATTTTCAAATCTGCTTGTAAAAGTCCATTTCCAAGTTGTGGAGGTACGAAGTGTCCCTGAGTCATGAAACTCATGCCTCCAGAAGTCTTTAGACTGAACTCAACACATCCGTAACAAATATATTGCTAATCGTGTTGGAATATTTCATTTTTAATGGTTTCAAGAACTTGCCTAATTGATTTCTCCTCTCTGAAGACCCATTGGAAGAGGTATATCGAAGCATTGAGATTAGAGATGCTATAAGGGATGGTTTATCTCTAAAGAATATATTACAGTAAATATTTAAAATATCAAATACTTTAACATGTTTGATTTTTTATGTTTACTGTAAAACCCATTGATTTTATTATTTAAATTTAGTCCTGTATTTTAATTTAATCTATATAAGAAGCGGCATTAGAAGATAGAGCTTTAGGTTAGAGCATTAGGCTACTGTTATGTCGCCTAGTTTTATTCTCAGAGTTATTTTAGCCTTGGACCTTGGGGTATGTTGAGCCGCCTGACTACTCAGCCTATATAAAATGGGTACCTCTAATTGGGAGAAAAAAACCTAGCGTGATTGAGGCATATAAATAATATAGAAAATAAAATTTAAAAAAAACCTGACTAGGAAGAGTGACAAATATTTCCATCAACATTCCCATTAAATTTCTGACTGGATAGCTGTCGTCAAAATTTCGATGAAGGCAACAAAAATATCTTACGACGTTTTTTTGCGTTAGCCAAGTGATATATAACAAGTAAAAAAAAAAAAAAAAAAAAAAAAAAACAGTTGTTTGTATTCGCCTGTTAAGTACTGAGACGATAGAGCGTTTTTTATTAATATGGAAATGTATTAAAAATTTTAAACAGTATTAGTACTACAAGTTCATTCCTTAGACTTAAGACGTTGTTTTTCGTTAACCAAACTATACGGCCATGTCAAAAGAACAGAACAATGGCATTTATTAAAAGAATACCGAATCACTTACACCGGACTTTCATTCTGAGACATATGTAAGTATTCTTCAGATAAGGACACCATAATTAAATTTTCTCGAACATCGCGAGTTTTTAACGGTATTAGCTGTTGTTTTTTAATATGTGTTGCAATTTCAGTATGAGTTCTACAACTTAATTTTAGTAGACCTTAAGGTCTTACTTCGTGTTGGCTTCCACGATTCACAACTCGCATTCCTCGAATTTATCCTGGATCTTATTATGCCTTGGATGTTTATACATTCCAAACAGTCAAATTTATCAAGGTCTGTAAACGTGTATACGTCAATATAACCAAAGGAAAAAAAATGAAGATAGGGTTTCCTGGATAAAATGCAGATAAAAATGATCCTCCCTGGGTATCAATGGAGTGATCTTTCAACAGCACCTTAATCCAACAATGATAGCCGATCATTCATTCAACACCTTCCTCGCTTCGGGGACTTAATTCAGAATGCGTCCCGATCTATGGGCTCACTGGAATCAATCAGTATCTATATCCGGTCGAAGGAAGATCACGTTCCGGTCCGTCACAAAGCCGCAGCAACAATAGCTCTCCGCTTTTACATCTCAGTCTCCTAATGGAACCCCTTGTGGGCTAAAACAAAATTGGATCTCCACTTTTTTAAGGCTGTGGTAGAAAATCGGAAAGGTTAAGGAAGAAAAATAAAACTGAAAAAAGAAAGAATAATTTTTAGCGATACTGGGAAATTGAGTATGGAAATACTCATGGTGTGTAATGAAAACAAATTGAAAATATGGATTATAACAATTTTCATAAAACGTATTGTTTTGTTTTACTTTATATACTTTTCTGTTGACTTAAGCTGACTTTTTTATTTTAAATTGTAAATCTAAAGTCATGCATATTTTTATCCTGGCTTTAATCCTGTACTACAACGAAAGAAGGTATTTACTGTCCTTTTAATATAGACCGATTTCATGGACAAAGCTGGCCAAACTGTAAGGATGGACCAGTTCAAACTTATTAGTTTTGATAATATATGGATAAATATAACAAAAACATATAACAAAATATGGATAAGTTTTACCAAATTAAAGGGTAATAAGGTTCCATTTGGATACTACAGTAGCTGTTTATGAAATTCCAACCTCTGACCCTCAAGAATTTTAATATTTTTTTGTGAAACATAGATGCTAATTCTAGAAAAAAGAATCTTTTTGTAACAGTTTAAAGAAATAAATACAGATTAAAAAATTGCAAAAACAAAATATATATATACTCATGTAAATAAAGTATTGCGTAAAATATTTGGTCCAAAGAGAGATGAGGCCACTGGGGAGTTTAGAAGGTTGCATAACGCGGAATTGCGGAACTTGCATCCTGTGAATATAATTGAGCTGATTGCATCGCGGAGACTCAAATGGGCGAGTAAAGTTGTTGGGCTCGATGACGAACGGATTCCGAGAAAGTTGGTATTTGCTGATCCGACTGGTAGGCGTCCGAAAGGTAGACCGAAGCGAAGATGGGAGGATTGCGTTAAGGCTGATCTCGGGAGCTTGGGCTTGAATGGTGAGCATTGGACGAGTCTGTGTAGGCGGAATTTGGTGGTATCGGCATCGAACCTTCGGGTTCGCTAAGCCTATTATTATTATTATTATTATTATTATTATATATACTCATGTAAGTAATTTTACTCATTTTTATTTACTCTATCATATTGTTGTTTTCTTTAATTAGATTTTATGTGATTTTTACTACAGTAAAATTCAATTGCTGATAAATATATATATATATATATATATATATATATATAATATATATATATATATATATATATATATATATATATATATTGTATATGGTTATTATCAATTTTTTTAACTGTTCATTTAGTGTAGGGAACAAAAATTCTAAATAGTTGATCTTAAGGGTAACTGAAATCATTTAAAAACGTAAAAAACAAATGATTCTGTATCGTCAATACGCAAATAAAAATTTTCTTTCTTCTTTCTAGAATACATATATTTATAAAAATTTCATTATTCTTAGGACATCTAGTGCTCCTAATAATTTTAATTTAATGACGTAGAAATTATTTGGGTAACCAGGTACTTTGTCTGAACTTGCACCTGAGGACATACATTTTAAGAGAAGCTTATTTTTCATGCACATTCCCTATCGTCAATAAAGTGCCACCCATCCCTAAAAATCGAAGGCTTTGAAACGCAGTGACACCAAAAGCTTTTGTAAATATATATTTAAAGCTGTAATAATTGTTAGCTTATCTACTTAAGTAAGCATCTATAGCACCCTCACTTAACCTTCGAAGGTTGTAATAGTCATGCGGTCGTGAGAGAAACGCTGGGATCTGTTGATTACAGCTTTATCCTTCACATAAAGGTTTCAGAATTACCAATGATTGTAAATTAGTTTGCATGATTTTTATTTAGTTATGTATTTTACATTGATTCAATTATGCCCAATGGTTTTTTCTTTTGTTTCCTATATTTTTTCTTTACCTTTTATTTTCTTTTGTAAAAAATAAGTAGTACCTTCAAAACTACTACTAATGCCCAGTATTGTGACTGTATGTAATGTTGCTAGATTAGAAAAAAAAAATTAAAGATAATCTCAATCTTAGATACCGATGTTAGTATTTTATAGAAAATAAATTGGATAACTGAGGTAAGAAAGGGGATGGAGAGATCAGAAATGGAGAAAAAGGCGGGCCAAGCCTAATGTAGCTAAAAGGCAGACCGGCTGGAGGTAAAAGGATCATAACGTTGCCATGGAAATGAATACTCTTCCTCAACCAATGCCGTCGAGGGGTTAATTTCCCCAATAACATCCCGATTATCCATTTCCAACCCCCCATAACTGGGTTTTTTCTCCCTCCCTCTCCGTTTCCGTCTCTTATCTCCCTTTCTTTAATAATAATAAAATTAAAGAGGGGCTAAGGCCGGAAAAGAAAAGCGAGAGGAGGATATATACCCATCCCTTCTACTCTTTTTCTTAAGTAAAATGACACCAATAACCGGCCGCTTTTTCCGATGATATCGTCGGGAAACTTTGGTGATGCGGTCCTAATTTCTGGAGTGATCATTTCTTAGCTGGATGGACCATTAATTATATCTTTTACGCTTTCAAAAGTCGGCTGTAAAATAGCAGTTTCTAGTCAATGCCTTGATGAATACATTTGGTGCTGTGTACTTAACCAATAATTGAAACAGATAAGGATAAAGCTATAAAGACGACAGTTATTCAGTGCCATGAATTAATTAGTGCAGAGAAATAGACGACGCTGATAGACAAGAAGGAAGTACTAGGAAGATTATCTTAATACAACTTCACTCGTCCTGGAATCTCTCTCTACCTCAACAGCCTCGCTTTAAACTGCAAGATATAATTAGACACACGAGAAAACACATCGAAGGTAAATGAACACAAAATAAAACTAAAATTGCCAATACCTGAACTTTATAAGAAATACTTATGGCTTATTTAGTTTTTACAAAGTCGTTAGTTTAACAAGTATTGTTATGTATTGATAGTTTATTAGTTTATGTTAAGTGCTTTCTTTTAAGGCCTAGGATACCACCTTCTTAAAATCTTTTGACCTGTTTCATGCTGCTCATACTCATTTCTGCAAAAGCTTTTTATTTACTGGCCTTACTTTACTTACTAAAACGCAAAGCGAAACGAAATCCATCTTTGCCGTATGGGAGAAGATTTTAGAAGTGATTGTAAGTCAAATACATGTCATTATAGAACTAATATTTAAGAATTATGTGCATCACATTAAAAAGAATTAGCGATTTTTTTTTTTTCAAATCTTTAGAGAGGGTGGTTTGAGGTATATACCAATATGTATACGTATATCAACGATAAATAAACGACGATTATTGTTTTCTTTTTTATTTATAATAATATTACTTTTAGTACTTTTTTCAATGCTAAGAAATATCTTTGTAAAAAAAAAAAGGACTTTCAGATCTCTGGAAACCTTGATTAATATTTCCACCCTTATTATTCTTACAAACATCCCTGGATTTCATTAGGTAATTGTAATTGTATGACTGTGGGCTCTCCGAAAAATGCACCGATCATCGTTTTGTTTATTATTTATAATCATCATGATTATTTTAGTACTTTTTTGCAATTCTTTGCAAAGAAAAGTAGGACGTTTAGAGCTCTGGAAACCTTGAGAAATATTTACACTCTTTGATTCGCGCTTCTCTTTGCAGCATAATTTTTTCATTGTTAAATTTAATCTTCCACTTAATGTAATTTAATAGCAGGACATTATACAATTGCCTCGCTTTCGAAAACTTATACCGACAAGGAAATTCCATCGAAAGCTTTTGTGAGGTTGAAAAAAAAAATTAAGATAAAAAAGTGTGGGTGAAGTGAGGGCACTACGTCATCAGTTGAGTATACAACGGGGCTCAAGGCGTTCCCTTGAGGTTCACCTTATGATAAAGCACACCCGCACATAGACACTGCTGCCCAAATGTGCTGATAGGGCACGCTTTGGAAGAGGAGAAACTTGGGGCTTTTCCTAAGGAAAATAAAATTATAAAGATACGATGATAGCTGCCAAGCGTGAATCCACTTTGAGCCTGTCGATAAGCGACAGGGGGTAAATAAGCATCTCTTATATTTATAAGCACCCCCTTTTTCCGGCAAAATACAACTCCCAGTTGGGAATCAGCACATTTCATACTTTTGGATGATTGTGTTTTCGCTCAGAACATCATTTAAACATTTTATATAATTATTTTTATTGTATTTAAATTAGAACAATAACTTCTCTTAATAATATATTTTATTTCACATCAATTATACATATTTACCTTTCAAGGTCTTATCACCTGATCTTCATAATAACGTATGAAAAACTAAAAACATTAACACAACATTAAAATTAAGTCTATACCAAAATTATATAAAAATTTATATTTATATCTTAAATCTGATTTAAAATTTATAGAATAGAAAATTAACTTTATTGTGGGACGTAATCCCTTAAGAATAACATTGGTGTTACAAATAAAAACAGTACTTCTTGCCAGAATACATTAAATAGTTTAATTTTACAATTATTATTTACATTCATAAAGTAGATTAACAGCTTAAAAATTATTATCATTTTTTTTTTTAAAGCGTTACTTTATTTTTTTTTAAATAAATATATCTATTAATATTATGGCTATCTGACTAATTAAAAAAATATTTTATAATAATAATAATATGACTTTATATATTTATATATATAAATCAGATTTAAGATATCAATATAAATTTTGATATAATTGTTGTATAAACTTAATTTTAATGTTTTTAGTTTTTTATACGTTATTCTGAAGATGATTTGATAAGACCTAGAAACGTAAATATGTATAATTTATGTGAAATAAAATATATTATTGACAAGTGAGTGTTCTAATTTGAATATAGAATAAATTTATATCCCTGAAATTGAACTTCGATAATATTTATATTATAGTAATTTGAAATTAAGTTATTTTTTACTGTAATGCGTACCTTTAGGTAGATATTGTTTTGGGACGACACGAAAAAGCATTAATAAATTAAAATAATATTAGGGGTACTCACTACGTTTGCTATAGCATGCTATTTGTGCTATTGTGCTAAACCCATCAATTTTATACAGGCAATAACTGTAGAAACTCGACGGGTTTAGCAAAATAACACAAATAGCATGCTATAGCAAACGTAGTGAGTACCCCTATTGTAACTGTGTAAAAAATTAAAATATATTATAGATTGTTTTTTTGTCCTTTTAACCTCACTTTTATGCTACTGGGGCTGATCGGTCGATGCTACAATAAGAGTCAGTTTTGTATTTTTTCAGGTTTTATTAGGATAGGGATCTTTAATGTCCCACAGGCTCTAGACCACCATTTTACCCCTCCCCTCTCCCCCCCGGATGATAACCAAGGAATTTTTACTCCCATTAAAAAGTCCTATGGTCACCGCCATGTTTGAACCCGCGATCTAGGACATAGTAGGTGTATATGCTTGTGTATATTTTATAATACATTCAAAGGACTAAACAAATCATGAGTTAAATAATACATTCAAATTAAAAAATAAAAGACCTGACAATAAAGTGACCCTTGTGGTTGATAACTCTAAGGGAAAAATAAATAAAAGAACGACATCGAATAGCGAAAGAGGTTACATAAAAAATACAAAAATTCTATTAGAAAGAATAAATGGATCATAAAATTATAACAATTTTAACTCATTTAATTTAATACTACACTCATACTTCTCATCTTATCTATGAGCACTGTCCCTAGTCCAATCAACTAATACCACAAAGAATTTTTGTCGTATCTCTGACCACCTCTCGAACGTCTTCATTTCTATTCACCATTCTATTCACCAATGGACTCTTCCATCTAATGTCCCTAATCAAGAGGTTTTTATATGATTGGTAGTGTCTCGAAGTCTTGATGTTATTACCAAGATGAGAGTAGCGCTGATGCTTAACGGATTTAATTATTGATGCAAATGTTCTTAACAACATACAGAACGTATAATATTGGGCTGATGCGAAATTAATACAGGTTTCCTCTATTGCAATATCTTAATTCCAATTGTGTAAACAAAGCTAATCCTAACATTGATCATTATTATACCAAAACAAACCTTATCTAATACCCTCTCTTTCACCATGAATTTGTTTAGTAAATCGTTTTGTTCAGTGTGTTCAAAGGTCTTGAATCGAAAATGTCAAAGTGCGATTTTCGTCAAATTTATTTTTACGAATTTAAATTAGGGCGCAGCGCTGCGCAAACGGCTCGTAATATTAATGAAGTGTGGGGTCAGGGGGCTATTAATGAGTGCACGGTGCAGCGTTGGTTCCAGAAGTTTCGCAGAGGAGATTTCGACCTCGAAGACAAGGAAGGTCGGGGCCGTCATCTTGCTCTGGACAACGACCAGCTGAGGTCAAAAGTGGAAGAAGACCCAACTAAAACCACACGAGAAATGGCGGCAGAACTCGGTGTGAACCAATCCACAGTTGTACGCCACTTGGAAGCAATTGGTAAGGTAAAAAAGTTGGCCAAGTGGGTGCCATACCGATTAAACGACCACCAAAAAAATCGCCGCTTTGAAATCTGCTCCATGCTTGTGACACGCAATAAAAATGATCCATTTCTCGATCGTATTGTGACGTGCGATGAAAAATGGATCTTATACGACAACAGAAGGCGTTCTAGCCAATGGCTGGGCAAAGATGAACAACCAAAACCAGGACGACATTGAAAATTCTTTTCGTGATTTCATTGAGTCCAGGGATTCGGATTTTTTCCCTGGTGGAATAAGAAAGCTTGTTGAACGTTGGCAAAAGTGCATTGATTCAGATGGAAATTATTTTGATTAAATATACATGGTTAAAGTAAAGATATGGCGTATTTACAATACCTACTAAAAACCTGCATTAATTTTGCATCAACCCAATATGTAAAGAAATTATTTTATTATATTTTCAATGATGCATTTTATTTTATTTTGTAAATTCAATTTATATCCAGTGCTTAATATGTGACTCTAAATGATGGGAAAAGTGAAAAAAAGAATATGCATATCGTGATATTTTTTTTTTCATGTATAAAAAAATATGTAAATATTGATAGACTAACAACATATAAATATTGACAGGTTATTCTATTTTTAATATAAAAATGAAAAAAAAGAAATTTTTTAATACGAATTTTAAGGTAAAATATTATGATAGTAATAATCATAATGTAACACTTCGGCTATTTCAAGGTCGTTAATTACATAATGGTACTATAAATGATTCTGATAGAATTGCGGGCATCAGAATATAAAGTTAAATTAAGTAGATTCATATTGTTGATATTTTAGTGTCTTTACAAGGTCTCCTTCAAATATTGTGTTCTTCCATAGAGAATCTGAAAATAGTTCAGAAACAGGCAATTGATTGAGCTGAAAAACACAATTTTCTATTTCTAAAAATGGAAGATTCGCGGCTACACCAACTTTATCGTATTATTAATTAATAATAATATTGGTTGATTGGTATTCACGTATATTGGGTTATATATTTTTATTTTTTATATTATAATCAATTGTTTAATTACATATTTTATTACGTTTTATTGGACTTATCTGTGTCTTATTGCACAAAATTCTTTACTGAAGGGTCGATTTGTTCTTCATTGGGAAATAATTTCCTTGAATGGTCTGCACACATCTTATGACACTAACAGACCGAACACTTCACATACCTGAAAGAAAGAAAATAAATAGGTAAGTTTATATAATCATTAAAATTAACATTTATTTTATTTGTTAATCTAATAAATATTAATCATATAAACAGAAATAACAATTCATTTATTGGAACTTAGACTATGATTCTTTGTTACTAAAATACTATTTCATAATATGGTAAGTAAAAGTAATAATAAATACAATCCATTTAAATAAATATTTAGGAACTAAATTCTAATCAATACGTGAAGAAAAAATGTTTCTTTTGCGTTTTAAGAGAACAGAACAGTTTCACAATGTATTTTTGCATTTATAAATAATATTTTTAATATTGCATAATCCATAATACAGAGAAAAAAATGTTATAATGGAACTGTGGCAGAATGAATGAATGAATTAGACATTTATTATAAACAATATAAATATAAACAGAAATTTAAAATAATGAATTACAATAACTAATTTATACATTCACAAATGGTCAGATACTGTAGCTATGATGACAATAAAAAAATAATAAGGTTTTTATTTTAAAGAATAAATATTAATTGATATATTAATAATGTTTTTACTCTTTACAATGGTAGTATAGTATGTTTAATCCTTCATTTTTTCGTTCTATCTAACGATTTTTTATTGTTTAGTAAAAAACCCCTAATTTCACGGATGTTTCTCATGATAGAATAACTAAACTTTTATTTTTACCTTAATATTTCTATTATATATTATTGTTAATAGTAACAAATTAAAACATTATATAAAACTAACGAGAAACGTAATCAAAATTTAATTGATTAAGATAAGATCAATAAAAGCTCAAAAAGAAGTTTGATACGAAAATAAAAAAACATCAGAGTGCAGTGCACTAATGGATTATGTATTTTATCATTTACAAGACAGTGTTTTGGACATGAATTATTCCTAAAATTGAAGAAAAAAATATTAGAATAGTACTACAGTAGTTTTAATCTTTAATTCTTTTGTTATATATAATGATTTGTTATTATTTAGAAGAAAAAAAAAAAACCCTAATTTCACGGATGTTTCTTATAATAATAGGCTTACCGAACCCGAAGGTTCGATGCCGATACCACCAAACTTCGCCTGCACAGACTTGTCCAATGTTCACCGGTCAAGCCCAAGCCCCCGAGATCAGCCTTGATGCAATCCTCCCATCGACGCTTTGGCCTACCTTTAGGACGCCTACCAGTCGGTTCAGCGAATACCAACTTTCTCGGAATCAAATGATAGCGTTACTGAACTTTAATTTTTACCCTTGATATTTCTAATATATATTATTGTTTATAGTAAAAAAATAAAACATTATATAAAACTAACGAGAAACGTAATAATAATTTAATTGATTAAAATATGATCAATAAGGAAGTTTGATAAGTAAATTTAAAAAAAAAAAAATAATAATGAACCCAAGTACTGAGTTTTTGACATGGCACATATGTATGTCATATTATGTAATATACACACATTCATCCATTGTTTACCATTTAAAAAGTTAAATACTGAGTTGAAAATTAATAATTTTAAAAATGCCCTTGAAGTTTGAGTTGAATTCGTGTGAGAGTCTCAATCGAACTGTCTATTTTTACATACTTGACTACACATCCTTTTCAGTTGGCGCGTATAGCTATTACGCAACTGAATTCTGTAGTTGGCTAGCAAGTGAATCTTCCCAGACTATTTAAAACGAACTTTGTTTTTGTTTTCTTTTTGATCGGAACATAATAAATCAAAATACTAAAGATAATAAGATAAGTCACAAGTATACATAGGTGCATAAATGCATGCTATTTAAAGCTAGCATATTGAGTCACTGGAAGAATATAATGTCCCTAAGTGAACGGATAATATGAGTCATAAAAAAGTAATATAAATTACCTTGATTTTTATAATTTTATTTATTTATTTTGATAATAATAATAGAATAATATAATAAAATATAGGCCCAGAGAACCCGAAAGTTCGAAGACTATACCACTAAATGTTGCCTTCACAGATCTATCAATGATCACCATTTAAGCCCAAGCCTCCGAGATCAGACTTAACGAAATCCTCCCATCGACGCTTCGGCCTACCAATCGGTTCAGCGCATATAATTTTTTTGTAAATTCGTTTTTCACTTGGCTCAAACACTTTACATGCTTATTTGAGTCAGCTCAATTCTATTCACAAAGTACAAGCTCCGCAATTCCGCCTACTGAATCCCTCAGTGGCCTAATCTCTCATTGGATCAAATATTGTACTTATATAGTACGTTATTCTGAAAAACCTTAAGGCGTTGTTCATCCTTCAAGCTAAGCGACCATATTTCACATCCGTATAAAAACCATCGGGAGATTACAATAATATTCTCATAAATTATAACCTTTTAGATAAATAAGTATATACTGTTATATAATATATATATATATATAATATATATATATATATATATATATATATATATATATATATATATATATATACTTGTTATTTTAAGTTCCTGGATGAAGCCGAAACGGAATGAAATAATTAAAATTAATAAACAATTTCATGTCCCATTTCATATTAATTCATATGGATTCCCTTTGTTTAAATTTCTAGAGAAATAATATAATAAATTGAGAGTAATTTAAAAATCCACTTCCGTTTTCAATTCCATTGCATATTTTCCCATTGTTAAAGGTTCTGGGAAACCATCCCCATTTTCAGAACAATGGAAAGTATGTAATAAAAATTGAAATTGATAACGTGTCTTTAAATTGTTTCGGTCAATTTAAATTGTATACGTATTAAAAAATGATAATTCTATGCCATAACATTCTCTGTTTCCAATCCTCCTGACACCACATGTGAACAACAGAAACTTTAGGTCCAATTAATATCATGATTACTGCGAAATTACGTGCCTACAAATCCGCTACACAGTTTCATTCCTCTGACACAAGTGACGAAATTAATTGAATTATTCATTGTCTTTTATAATACCTGAATTGGTTAGATTATGATAAATATTTCAATGTCATTATTAATTTGTATTCATCATTAAAAGTAGTTATTATATATTAGAAAATTAAGGTAATTAGCATAATTATATATCATTATCGTGAAGAGTTGTCGAGATTAAAAATAAAAAGTTTAGGCGTAGGCGTAGACTATGCAAAATTGTCTTATAATAATAATAGGCTCCGCGAACCCAAAGGTTCGTCTCCGATTATGCTTTTTCTGCTTTCCTTAACGACTAGTCCAAACTTAACACCCATGTAATTAAACAAATAAATATTTTTGCTGATCTAATTAGCAACTATCTAGTTTATTAGGAACTAATGTTTTGTTAATATATTTTATCTGAATGTTTAAACACATTTTTATCAAAACATGTGTGGACTTACGCTTGCAAGATTTACATATCTTCCAAAAAAAACACGCATTGAATGTAAAAGTGTTCATGTTTTTTTCAACAAAGGATTCTTTTTATAGATATATATCACAATTTATCTCCATATTGACAATAACAATAATGCTTTCTGATCACATTCATACAATATAGAACAAAAATTTCACTCTCAGCCTGTAAGACTATCAACGAACTCAACATCATATGTTGCAAAAGACATGCTTATTAAAGACTAACCTATTCCAACTATAACAAATCACATTCGATTGACTTACAAACGATTTCACGAAAAACTAAATAGACACATTTACAGACTCGTGCAAAACATGGCAACTGACCTAACTCAGCGTAGCGTTTTCAACGGAATGAGGATGCATGTCCACTAAGTTTAAGACAGATGCTCAAATTTTCTGCCGTATAATTTCTTACAGGTGCAAATAAAGTTATAGTTAAAAAAAAAAAAAAGCGGCGTGGTCTAGTGGATAGAGCACTAGTCTGCTGTGCTCCGGGTCCTGGGTTCGAATCCCGGCTGTGGCAGAATATTATTTATTCTGTTAATTCAGTGGGGGGGCGACCCTAGGGTATGGATACCCTTCTGGGGCAGACCCAGCCTCTATAAAGTGGGTACCCAAATTAATTGGGGAAAAACCTGGCGGATGAGCGTGATTAAGGCCTAATCACCTCATTGCGCTGCCGTTGGCCTAGAAACTGTACGAATCTCTATATGTACTGAGCCCATATACAACCTTCATGGGTTGTAGTGGTACAGGTTTTTTTTTTTTTTTTTTTTTTTTTTTTTTTTTTTTTTTTAAATTAAACACATACCCAAGGCTTTGTCCGCCCGTTCCTCCGTAGGTTCAAGATTCATATTTAGCTTTCGTTGATCTAAAGCCCTGATAATCGACATTTGAATGGTTCTTATTCTTAATTCGTCACATGTATTTTGTAAATATTTTGGATTTAAAAGGATTTTCATTAGCTAAGTTAAGGTAGCTAAAGACCCTAAAGGTTTTGGCGAAACCCTTTGTGAACCTGTACCACAGCGATCCTGTGGCTTGTGGTTTCTCTGTCTTACGCTGCACCAGGTTTTTATCCTGCCTTACGCTTCGAATACTCCCGTCCAGGTAAGCTCCCCCAGTATAAACGAAAGAGGTTGAAACGTTTTAATGTAATTAAATCAAAGAGAATTCAACGCAGAGGTGCATTGTTTGTTCTAAGATTTAAATGCTTGAACCAATATCATTCTTCATATTTATCTGTTTTAGAAACGTAGCTTTTTAAAAGCCCATTCCGTTTACGTTTTGAGACACAGTCTGGTATCTTGGTTTCCTCTTGGACAAAAGACTGACATAGAACCTCCATACTAAATTCAAACGACAAAAGCTGGGTTGACGATACAGCCAGCTCTGTAGACAATTAAATAGGAAATCTAGTAGGCTTCGGGGTTTGATTCGGAGTTCCCAGGGCCTACATATATAAATATTTCTTTTAAATACCAAGAGTAGTTGAAGACATGGAAACCATACAACTAGATACAACAAGTGTCCTAATAAAAACCGGTAAAGAAATAAGACTCACATTAAATACCGATAAGGCGAAATATATGATTAGTAGCAGAAACGGTGGCGATCTTGGTGATCATTGATATATCAGGGCATACTTTTGAACACGTAGAGAAATTCAAGAATTTTAGGTTCAATGATAACAAGAAAAAACGAAATCCAGGAAGAAATAAAGTCCCGGTTAAAGGTGGGAAATGCGTGTTATTATTCAGTTGCTAAGTTACTTAGTTCGTGGCTTCTGTCTAAAAACTTGAAGGTTAGAATTTAATTCAATTAATTCTTTAATAGTTTCACTCATTTTTTGTCTTTAACTGATTTTTAAAATTCTTTAATCGATTTTTGAAACGCAGGTAAGTGAAAGTCGTGTGTTGCCCGCACCAGATTTTTTTTGACATTTGATAACTTTGTGAGGTCTGAAGATATGGAGTTTATAATATTTATATAATATATATATATATATATATATATATATATATATATATATATGCATGTATGTATGTATGTAATTTTCCTAGTTGCATACATTAGCGATTGTGGCAAACTCTAAGTTGAGGGTTCAGGGCTGAAGCCACGGTCAATCTTTGGAATGCCATTGCATAATCTTCTAGCATCCTTGGCTTTTAACATCTTCAATCTTTCATTCAGTAAATCAATGACTGAAATTAGTCGCCAACATCAGGACCATTTTCAATTTATGATATCATTACTATTATATAATTTAAATAACACACTCAAAATACATACTAATAAGTATAGAGTACTATCCTTCAAGACCATCGTTCTTATATTTTAGGGTTTAATACAGTTTTCAAGTACAATATTAATCAACAGCACTTTTTTTTTTTCAAAAAATATAAATGCATGATTTATAACTAATGAATGTAGTGTCATTGTGGAACACATCCAATTTTCTTGATACATTCTAGAAGGTAAACAAATATGTTCACCAGATACAACAGAATAAAAATGATATCTAGGGTTTTAACTTTATATATATATATATATATATATATATATATATATATATATATATATATATATATATATATATATATATAATTAAATATGAATTAACTATATGCTTATATCTTAATTCTTAAAATTATTTTTACTATCAATATATTTCCTTATACGCGGTTTTTTTGCAATATAAAATTTTTGTTTGGAATTTATGCAATTCACATGTTATGTAATTGTATATCATTTCATTTATAAACAGAAAAAAAAAATAAAACAAAATAATTTCTTAATTTGGTAAAGTATACGAATAATCAGTATTTTATTTTGTTTATTAACAAAAGAATAATATAAATTTTCAAGTTGTAGTCCAACTGATATTTATGGGAATTTGAGCTGTGCATGTTTGTTCATTTCAGGAAGCCGATGTGTATTTTAAAACAATATATTTTACAAATTTACTTTACATTTATTTGTGTAGTATACATTACAATGAATATTAATTATATAATAATATGTATTTTTTAAATTTTAATTTATTCTCTATGATTTATAACAGTATTAAAATAAATACATCAAGCTAATGAGATAGAAATATTATATAATTTTATGTTATTCATGTAGAGTTACTTACTATTTGTAACACTCCTAATAAAATATAAAATGGTAATAATAAATAACGCTTTAAAGGGATGAGGCCACTGGAGAAATTGGATAATTACCCTATGGTAAATTACGGAGTTTGTATCCCTCTATTATAATTGAGATTTTAGCCTCACGGCGGTTCAAATTGTTAACTTTAGAGAAGAATCAATTTCCAAAAAAGCCCTGAACTGAATATAAGGCGTCTAGCAGGTCAGACGAGGCGTGGATGGGAGGATTGTAACATATAATCTGTTCTTGGTCATTTGTTCGGTTGTCATTGGATTGATTTGTGTAAGTAAAGTTTGATGGTATTCACTAGGAGCCTTCGAGTTCGCTAAACCAATAACGTATGGGAAGTAAATTGTCATAAAATGATCGTATAAACTGTATCGACAAAAATATTAATTATTTTTTTTTTAAACTTTTAGATATTCGAGAAGGTTACTAGTAGTTGAGAGCAGTAGTTGTATCATGTTTACTGTGAAATTCCTATTTATGAAATTTGAGTTTATCAGCAAATCAAATGAATTCTTTAACTTTTTCATTTTTGCATAAAATTTTATATATATATATATATATATATATATATATATATATATATATAAAATATATATATATATGCTTATGGAGTGATCAAATGTATATATCCTACAGTGAAATCAATTTCTTTACTGGAAAACGCTAAACCCGATCAGATGGAAAGTACTTGCTGGACCATCGGACTGAGTGCATGGAATGGTAAGAGGGGCTTTAAGGATTAGCGGAATAAGAGAAGCATGAAAGTAAGAGGGACTTAGGATTTACATGAAAGTCAACGATAGGGCCAGAGTTCCCCTTATAAGGTCGTAATTCTTTAAGTTAAATGTCTATATTCCATTTTATTCTCAATGGCAGTGGTTATTTTCTAAAGTAAAAATCTGTACCAGCAACACACGACTTTTACTTACGTTCGTTTTTAACATCAATTTAAAAAGTTTTAAACAAAGTTCGAGTTTTAAAAAATTTCATTGAGCTTTGAAGGAATCACGTGTTTTAGATTACATAATTTAACAATAAAAATTATACTCACTTTTTCTGAAATCTTTGGCTTTCAAAACTTATTTATTACATATGTATTTCTATTCCTATATTTCGAAAAATTCATTTTAGACGCCTGTTTCTGCTCTTTGCTCCTTTAGTTTCTTATCAAATTCTTTTATCTTGCATTTTTACCCGTTTTATACAAATGCTAATAAGATGAAATGGTTCATTTTTTTTTTTCAATTTCACTGAGTTGAACATACTTTAGAGGATGAAAATTTTAAATATCGGTCTTTAAGTACTGTCCGACTATTTCAATACGAATAAAACCTATTTGATATTTAAGCCTATAAAAATGTTCATCTATATAGCGATTTTAATCAAAATTGTTAGTCAAATTTAATCAAAGTTAGTTGTAACACTCCAAGTACCGTTTTCTGGGAAACAGTTCGAAATATTATGGGATTTGGATTTTCACCCCAAATAACGTGTCTGAAAAACCGCGGCCTGTATGAAACTGATCCTGTAACTTTAGCTAACCACTTCTATTCCACCTCTTCCACCGATAACTTCTCTGCTCACTTTCTTAATATAAAGCAATCTATTGAATCCATCCCTCTTAACATTCCATATGATCCATCAGATCTCCTAAATCACTCCTTTTCAATGGCAGAATTTCTTACCGCTTTAAACTCCAGAAAAGATTCCTCTCCCGGTCCAGATCAGATATGTATTGGTATGATTAAACATCTCAGTTCTAATAATAAATCAGTAATCCTACAGGTTTTAAATACTCTGTTTTTATCCGAACGTTTTCCAAATGTATGGAAAAAAGCAATTACGATTCCTATACTCAAGAAAGATAAAGACCCGATGAACGTCAATAGCTATCGCCCTATCTCTCTCACCTCTTCTATGTGTAAACTTTTGGAGAAACTGATAAACAATCGTTTGATGTGGTTCCTAGAAGCGAAAAATGTTCTTCCAGTATGGCAAAGTGGTTTTCGGAAAGGAAGAAGCACGAGAGACAACCTGGTTCGCCTGGAATGCAACAAATTAAGGGAAATAAGAAGGGACATCTTCCATTGGCATTCGTCCCTACGACAAAAGCGAAGGGAAGAGGTTATCCTGCCGCGCCTGCGTATTGGACACACCCGACTAACTCACGGACATCTCATGGCACGTAAACCTCCTGCGGACTGCCCAATCTCTGTTAAACACATTTTGACAAAGTGTAGGGCTTATGATACTCACAGAGCACATATTGCAATTGACACTGACTTACCAACCATTTTACAAGACAACATACAAACAACTGCAAAACTTTTTGACTTCCTACGACAGACCGACTTGTACAATAGACTATAATATTTAATCCGTTTATAAAAAGTGATTTAAGGCGAAAATGACCCAAGTGGTTTACGCCTACAAAAAAAAAAAAAAAAAAAAAAAAAATCAAAATTGTTTTCGGTTTTTGAGAAAAAACCTAAAAAAAGAGCAAAATGCACTGTAAAAAGTGGTACCTCTGGTTTTTCGTTTTTTGTAAATTTGCTGTAAGATATCAGGCTTATTATTTTCTTAAATATGAAATTTAAGTTTTGTGGAACTTTTTAAGAGCTAAACTTACCACTGACCCACACAGCCCAACTTGCAGGGCTTGGTAATTTTGATTCAGGTGACCTTAGAAGAATATTTCCCTTGAATACCTGAATACCTAAATACATATTTTGTAAAAAGGAAAGAAAGTGAAAACTCTAGATTTAAATACAAGAGGAATCATTTAATGTAGGAATCAAAAGGAATATAAATCAACTTCGAATCATGAATACATTAAACTAATTGTTTCTTAAAACATTCCTTATACACTGTATTTAAATTGATAAATTAGTAACGAAGGTAATAGGAAGATATCACTAATTAAGATTGCAATATTCAAATACGGTCCTGCGTAAGATTAAAGTATAAATTGCTGTAAATTAAAATTCATAGTTTTTCAAATACTTAGATCTTTATAGAATTATCCTAAATTTAATGATGCCACTAGTAATAAATTAATAAGGCCATAAATCATTCATTTTTTATCAAAACTTTTATAGGTTTTTTAATCGGCGATTTTTATCTTTCATACTTCGTTTTCATTATTATTGCAATTAAATTGATCTCCGGGGAGATAGTTTCGGAATTTTTTTTGGGATGTAAGGTAAAATGATATTTTTACCGCTTACTAAATATATTTATATATATCTAACTTTATTTCTTCTTAGTATTTTAGATGGTTAAAATGTACTTTAACAAAAACTTCCAGGCGCATTTTATAATCAAGAAATTCGTTAGATAATTTAAATTGAAACAGAGTAAGACTAATTGATAATGTATAATAAAAATTATAATTTTAATTTATAATAATAATGGTTATTCCGCTATTATTTATAATAATAATAGTTATTCCGCTAATAATAATAATAATAGCTAATATAATAGCTATTATTTATAATAATAATAGTTATTCCGATTCACAAAAAAGGACCGAGGACGGATTGTAACAACTATCGTGGGATCTCTCTTCTCCCAGTATGCTATAAAATATTCTCGTCAATACTAACTAGCCGAATCACGGAATACGCTGAGGAAATTATCGGAGACTACCAATGTGGTTTTAGGCGGAAGCGCTCGACTATTGATCAAATATTTTCCTTACGTCAAATATTAGAGAAGAAGCTGAAATACAACGGTGTAGTCCATCAACTTTATATAGATTTTAAAAAGGCTTATGATTCCATAGACCGTCAGAAGCTATATAACATCATGATTGAACAGGGGATACCTAAAAAGTTAGTAAACCTAGTAGAGATGTGTTTGTCGGAAACATTTCATAAAGTTAGAATCGGTCATAATTACTCCGAGAGATTTGAGGTGCGATCGGGTTTGAAACAGGGTGACTCCCTTTCACCTGTTTTTGTTGTCATAGAAAAGGTGATGTGTACCGAGAAAGGCTTAAATATGGGTGACAAGATTCCGGTTTTGGGGTATGCCGATGATTTGGTACTACTAGGTGAAGATACGGAAACTATACAACTAAATACAAGTGTGTTAATAAAAGCCGGTAAACAAATAGGTCTCGAATTAAATACCGATAAGACGAAATATATGATTAGTTGCAGAAATGGTGGCGATCTTGATGATATTAATATTTCAGGTCATACTTTTGAACACGTCGAGAAATTCAAGTATTTAGGTTCAATGATAACAAGAAAAAATGAAATCCAAGAAGAAATAAAGTCCCGGTTAAAGGTGGGAAATGCGTGTTATTATTCGGTTGCTAAATTGCTTAGCTCGCGACTTCTATCTAAAAACTTAAAGGTTAGAATTTATAAAACTATTATTCTTCCAACGGCTCTTTACGGATGCGAAACATGGCCGCTTACTTTGAAGGATGAACAACGGCTTAGGGTTTTCGAGAATAAGGTACTGCGTAAAATATTTGGTCCGAAGAGAGATGAGGCCACTGGGGAGTTTAGAAGGTTGCACAACGCGGAATTGCGGAGTTTGTACTCTGTGAATATAATTGAGTTGATAGCATCGCGGAGACTCAAATGGGCGCGTAAAGTTGTTGGGCTTAGTGAGGAACGGATTCCGAGAAAGTTGGTAGTCGCTGAACCGACTGGTAGGCGTCCGAAAGGTAGGCCGAAGCGTCGATGGGAGGATTGCATTAAGGCTGATCTCGGGGGCTTGGGCTTGACCGGTGAACATTGGACGAGTCTGTGCAGGCGAAGTTTGGTGGTATCGGCATCGAACCTTCGGGTTCGGTAAGCCTATTATTATTATTATTATTTATTATTATTATTATTATTATAATAATAGACCTATGAACCCGAGAGTTTGATACTGCTTGCCTAAGGAGTGTCATCTAATGACCAGCGTCCAAGCCTAAACTTCCTATATCCTCCTATTCATTCCTCCTACCTACTTACTACCTAGGCCTCGGCCTAGCTCCTTGAGGCATACATACCCATTAGTTTAACAGACATTAACGTTTTATAAATACATTCTATATTAAGCCTTAAAACTTCAGTAATATTAGAAGGGTACAAGGTATCTAATTCCGCGTTGTGTAGCTTTCTGAATTCTATTGTCGTGTGGACGTCGTTTATCTTTCAAATAAGCGACCATGTTTCACACTCTTTAGATTCGCCGGGAGGATAATATTTCTAATTTTTTAACCTTTAAGTTTCTTGATAGAAACCGGGACTTTATTTCAATCTGGATTCTGTTTTTTCGAGTGATCATGGAAATACTTAAATTTATTAAAATGTTCAAACGTATGTCCTGATGTATCAATATCACTAAGATCGTCACCGTTTCTATTACTTGTCATATATTTTTTTTCATTCGTATTTATTTAAGGCCCTATCTCTTAACGGGATTTAAGTACCGTAGATGTGTTTAATTTCATAATAAAAAAAACATATTCTTCATTACCTTTCATTTTCACATGCTTCACATTAAATTAAAAGCAGTTCCAGAATTCTGGATTTTATATTTGAATAAAATATAATATTTCATTTAAAATGTAACTACACACAACTATCAAAATTACAAGAAAACGTTAAAATATATGTTTATTTTTACTCTCGGAGTTCTAGCACTGGTTAGATTCTCCACTCAATGTGAAGTATGTATGACGTTTATATAGGTAATGAGTGATTTCTAGACTATATTTTCTTGACTTTATTTTATTGATTCATTATTGTATATATATTTTATTGTAATTTTATGTCGTGTAAATATTGTATGAATGTAGTATGTATGTTATCTTTCACCACTACTTTTGATGTCCAAATTGGGACAGATTGTTATTATACTCAATAGAAAAATGTTGTATTTTTACTCATGAACTTGAAGTTTCGGGGATGTGTTTAATCTCTTTATACATGTCCGAAGATAACAAATACAATAAAAAATGCATCGTCCAACAATGCACGTAATCACTACCTCCTCCACCGATTAAAAATACAAAACAATATTTTTTATTTTAGCGAGCGGTGGGAGTTTTTCAATCAGAGGGGGAAGGAAGCTGTATTCCCTAAAATGGGCCGGATGTTCCCTGTCATTGTTTCGAGAACAAACGAGTAAATAAGAGGATTTTATTTTTTTTTTTTTTTTTTTTATTTTTTTTTTTTTTTTTTACTGTTTGGTATCTTTTCAAACCGCCGTTTGAGTGGCACTTGAACGAGACGTATGGGTTCTTTCCGGGTAGCATTCCTGTCACTTCTTAATCTTCATCGATATTTACTTCATCCATCATCATACATTTTGATCAGTTAACGTGTACTAAAAAGCTGCTTTTGGAAAAAAAAATTAACCGAATAAAGGTTATTTGAAACTATTATATGAAATAGTGATTAACAAATACGTGTGTATTGGTG
Organism: Piezodorus guildinii; assembly: GCA_023052935.1. NCBI lineage: Eukaryota > Metazoa > Arthropoda > Insecta > Hemiptera > Pentatomidae > Piezodorus > Piezodorus guildinii. The sequence continues at coordinate 40,740,085 of CM041293.1, forward strand.
TTTAGAAGTGTATAATCAATTTACATATTTTGCCTTTTTTTTTTTAATGTATTGATCACCGAAGATATACAAAAAATTCAATATTAAATATAACACTCACTTAAGAATGAAAAAATATAATTGAAGATTTGATTATATAAACTTAATAATATTTGAACTTCAGCATTTTTTTTCTTTGTATCTCATATATTTTTTGTATGTTTTCTTCTTTGGTTTTGTTTTTTTGTCTTTCTATTGTTTTTCTTATTTTGATCATTATTCCTTTTCTATTTGTATATTGTGATTGTATATTGTAATGTATGAAATAATTGTTTTCTATTTCATTGTTCTGTAACTTTTTTTATTATATTGTCTTAACTGATTTATTTCTCTTTATTTAGAAATTGTGCTTTGATAAATTTTATTTTTTATTTTATACTAATAAAGTAATTGTTTTATTTATTTTTTGTATTTATTGTTTTACTGTATTCTATTATATTTATATTTTGTTTATAAATTAATAATTTTTCCATTGCTCTTTTTCTAGTCACATTTTGTTCTAGTTTGTTTATGAATTAATTGTTTTGTTTTTCTATTTAGTTAGTGTCTTTTATTATATTTTGTTTATGTATATCACAATGTTCATAATATTGTAATTTAAATACTATGTTTGTAATATGACCACCTGTTTCTGATCTTCAGTCCGGAAGAAGTACAAGGGTCTTTTGAAAAATTATAAATAAAATAGAATATGTTTGCTATTTTTTAAGGATTCTATGGTGCTACACGTTTTGTTTGTTCATTCCTTCAGCGTAAAGTAGATGGATGTAACGTCAGAATTAATTACCTATTAAGTTTATTGAGTATTCAATTTTTTTTATATTGTCTTTTGATAATAAAAAAAATACAACTGCTATTTTTCTGATTTTATTCTCCATATTTGCAAAATATTTTATCTGAGAAATTCAGTAGACCTCTGTCACAAAAATTTAAAGCTGTACGAGCAGCTTTATAGAACCCTAGGATATTAATTACATTGGTGTTAATTTTAAAATTAATTTGTTACTATTATGTGATTAATAAAATGACCGTTTTATCTTGTACATTTCGATCATTATCAGCTTATTGAAGTTTTAACCGTATAGAAGTTCAAGTATTTAGTTTCTATGATAACTAGAGAAAACGAATTACAGGAGGAAATAAAGTCTTAGTTTTAGGGGTCATACCACAGTCAAGAACTTAGAATTTATAAATCTATTATGATCCCGACGGTTCTATACTGATGTAAAAAGTGCTCACTTACTTTTTTTAATAATAAGGTACTAAGAAAACTGTTGGGTTCAAAGATAGATGTAGAAATATTTTGAACATTACACTACCCCGAATTTCGAAGCTTGTATCCTGTCAATATAATTGTTAACAGCATCAAATATAGGGTTCGCTAAGCATATTATTATTATTAATCATTAGGTTCGATATATTGCTTATTTTTCCTGGATGAGGAACGATTTTTCCAATAATATATCCCATTCCCGCTCTCATCTACTAGTTCTAAACTATTTAGAATTCAGAAGGTTACACAACGCATAATTTCGAACTTGTATTCTTTTAAGATAATTCAGTTATAGCATCGCGGCGACTCAAATGTGCGTGTAAAGTTGTTAGGCTCAATGAAGAACGAATTCCGAAAAAGTTAATATACGCTGAAGCTACTGATAGGCGTCCAAGGGGTAGGCCGAGGCGTTGATGGGGGGATTGTGTTAAGTCTGATCTTGTTTCTTGGTTTGGACGGTCAAGGAATATTTCCTGGTACCGTCACTAAGTCTTCGTTTCGTTAAGCCTATTAATATTATCATTAAGAATATTATTATTAAAATATATTTAATTTATTTTGTTGAAACTCGAGTTTCTTCATTTAACTTATATCTGATTTGGACTTCTACGATTTAGATTCTTGAAGTTTATGCGAGAATATTCTTTATTGCGAATGCATCTGAGCATGGCGGTTCTGGAAGTATGATAGAAATGCCTATATTTTATTCATAAATGGATTTTGGTTAGTACTTAATTGGAAATGCTGGAGGACTTCATATCAATTCCAGAGCGTGGAACGCAAGGAATGCAATACCCCCACCGCCTGACCTCGATATCAATACGCCAACTTCTCCAGATCATATTCCCAGTCGGATGATAAAGAATTATACGTTCAAGAAATTCTTTTCTGCTTTACGATGCATTCAGAAATGATCCTTCATCACTTATGCATATTCTTAAAACAATTCATTCTGAATAATCTCCGGCATTGATATGGGCTAGAAACAAATACTCCAAGATCTAAGGGCAAACAATAAATAGTATTTGAAGAAACATTCTAGTCTAATGGACCAAAAAAGTTTCTTATAACAGACAGTAATGGCTGAAATCGAGAGTTAATCGTGTTTTAAACTAGAAACAGACGTCTAGAGGAACAAAATTAGGATAATAACTCAATGTTTAATTTTTTCGTTTTGTTCATGATAAATTTTCTTTTGTAGATTTTATGATTTTCCATTTTTTTAATTAAAAGATATTAAATTTAGTTGGAAATTTTTTGAGTCCTTGAGGATAAACTATTCTTATATTTTAATTTTGTACATTTTAATTTTAATTCTTATAGTTTCAATTTTATTATTTTTTTTAATATATATATATTTTTTTTATTGAAATTTACAACTGTACAAAAAATACATCAAGTAAATATGCTGTAATGTTATAACACATGGAATGAACATGAAGAGAAACTGCCCATTGGCAGCACTCTTTGGTAGTGAGTCTAAACAAGAAGGTCTCGAGGCCATCTTCTTTTCAGACGCCTCGGAGGATTATCAGGAATGGAAGAGGAAGCAAGGATTGAAACTAATGGATTAGAGTGGGAGTGGAGGTTTTCATGGAAGGTGTGATACCTGGTACGGGCCAAATCAGCAACATGTGGAACATTAAGATCATTATGGATGATTTTATTCGTGACAAAGTAAGGAGCGTTAAGGATTTTGGATTGTAAGGATTGGATACGGGAAGAGTTTGATGGTTTAGTAGAGCCCCAAAGCTCTACTCCGTAGGTCCAGATAGGCCTTATGATGGTCATGTAAATGAGTCTTTTGTAGTTAAGTGAAAGGTTAGAGCGTCTGTCTAGTAAGTGTTGGAGTAGCCGAAATCTTCGTGCAGTTTCTTGTCTCTTCAGTCTTGTATGCGGATTGCATGTAAGTCGTTTGTCAAGCAGGAGTCCTAAATATCGGATCTGTTCAACCGGGACAAGCGGAATATCATTAAAGGACACTGTAGGGCAGGATATCATAGGTAATTTTGTTTTTTAAGTTGTGACTTTGCTTGTACTGTAAACCAAACGAAATATCAAATTATTTCAGTGGTCTGACCTCGGTATCAATACGCCAACTTCTCCAGATCATATTCCCAGTCGGATAATAAAGAATTATACGTTCAATAAATTCTTTTCTGCTTTACAATGCATTCAGAAATGGTTCTTCATCACTCATGCATATTCTCGAAACAATTCCTTCTGAATAATAATTTTTTTATTATTATTTTAAAACAACACCTGCATATATACTTTATAAACATGATTATTTTATTCTCACATATATAATTAATTCTTTTGTGGCTCTCAGGAAAAACGCGCATATTATAAACAATAAAAAAATATAAATCTTCCACTAAACTATGTAGATTTAAATCCAATAGTTATTTATCAATGATTCATTGGGACAATGGTTACCACCTGGTGGTCCACGAAAGATGACAGTAGAAAATAATTTTTAATTATTAGATTATTTTCATTCTTTGAACGCCATTTCATGCTACTGTGACTATCGGCATATTAAAGTGGAAGCCCTAAATTTTAACTATCCAGGTTTAATTAGGACAGGTGTTTTTAACGAGTACCTGATTTAGCGCAGGTTCTGTACCATGTTACGTTCCTTTTGATGGACTGTATAACGAAGGATTTTCACTACCTTTGAAAATTTAAAAGACCATCTGCCATGTTTGACATTAAATTTTAGTGGTTCATTTTTTCTAGGATTAAATAAAACTGCTAGAGCTTGGTTCTCTTTTCTTCATTTAAATTTTCCCCACTACGCCATTTCTAGAATATATTTTCGGTAGAGGTATTTTGAACGCTTTGTACCGTGATACGGTGTAGCCCACTGAAATTCTAATTAATACCTAATATTTAGGATTTATGGAGTCCTTGCTATTGAAATAAGTGTATAAAGAGGACCGTAAAAAAGTTGGTTGGGAGACATTGCATTACATGTTTTTTTTTGTGTCGTTAATAACTTTTTTTTTTTGAAAGATTTTTATAAGACATAAATATAGAATGTTGGCGAAAAAATTCCTAATTAAACTTAATTTATAACAAACTTTGAATAATGATTTTAAAACTTATTGTATAACTTACCTACTAACTAAAATATATTTGCTGGGCGTTCGAAACCTACGTCACCTTGTATGTGGTTTGATTTCAGGGGCTTGTGCTTGTACTGTGATCATTGGACGAATCTGTGATGGCAACATTTGGTCGAAATCGAACCTTTGGGTTCGCTAACCCATGTTATTTTTTATTAATGTATTGGACGTGGCTGGCGTAATTTAGTAAATTGAGTAGTATACTGGGTCCCAGGATTCGAATCAGGCTGGGGCGGGAATATTACTTAGTTATTTACAAATTTGAAATGGAAAACAACATGCAATATATAAGAAAAATAAAACAAAAGTCTTAAAAGATAGTAGTGGTTGAAAAAATTAATAGCAAACTTAAACATGTAAATAAATACTACTATTTACACGATATAAATAGTTATTTATTTCATTCAAAGTCCAAGAAACAAATGCAATTTGGGATGTAGGAAGGTGTTGAAAAAGATGAAATATGAATGTGGTAATAGTAGAAGCATGGCGAATATATGTAGATAGGGAACTTGAGAGAGTATCTTTATAGATAAACGAGCAGTATCTCACGGATTTGCTCACGAATATTTCATTATGTGTTGATTAATATGTGTACGGGGAAGCAGGAATATGTTAAATTATTTAAACGTAATCGTTGCATATCTTCAAAACTCGTTTGCAACATAAAGGTGAATTAATCCCATTCGTCCCATTACCATTAGTATAAATGTGTTTTGGTTTTTTTTGTTTCAGAAATGAGTTCATATAGCGATAAATTTTTAGGTTGGTTAAAATCATTTCATTAATTTAATAACAGTATGGAGTAATGTTGATGTCACCATAAAATACTTACTGACAGACTGGAGGCAATTGGTAGGTGTCAACCTCCCGTATCATTTAAATACCTTATTAAATGACAATAGTACACACATTTCAAGTTTATTGGATCATTTAAAAGCGATTAAGCTATATGAATCGGTCTATAGCTTCCCCGTTATACCTTTTATTATCATTGTGATTAATTTATTCATTTTTTTAATATTATTTTTTCTCCTGTATCATTTATATCGAAAATTAATTTTTGTTCTTAACACCATTTATTAGCCTTCTGCTTACATTAAATTTGGAATGTGTTATCTTTTAAATAGCCATATAAAACGTCAGCAAATATCACCATTGTTGAATTGAACTATTTTTATGGGAACCGCCGCATGAAAAATGGATGGGAGAGAGGCGCTGGGATCTCTCGGGCTCTGCATTTCTCTCCATATTTGAAGGGACAAGCTTAGCCCGGAGGTTTCCCGAAAAATGTTAATTTCGTACATATTCGTTTGTTCAGGATATTATTTCCTTTAAAGCTCTTATTTATTTATTTTTGTTGTATTTTCCTTTGTTTTTGTTCTGTTTTGTATGTTGTAAAACTTGAGTAAATTAAGTATTTTATCACTATTGCCATTGCACCTTATATGTAAGAATTTAATAAAACTAAATAAGAAGTTTTTAAACAATAAATAAATAATGTTCAGGAGAGGCATTGGTTTTAAGTTATTCCAAATATAGAAATAAATAAATAAAAAAATATATATATATATATATATATATATATATATATATATAATTTTTTTTTTTTTTTAAATTGCAACCACTTTAAGGACGCATGCTCCTAAACCCAGCCATATTGCACGTTTCGACGGTATGAGGGTACTGTTAACAATAATTACAGTTTTTTTTTTGTTTTGTTTTTTAAATCAAAATACAGCGCTAGTAGAAGTCACTATAACACTAATGCGAGCCCGTGTGTGGAAAAGGAGTTCACCTGCGGCAAATCTTAACGATATTCATTTTTGAGATACTGCTATTACTAAAGAAAAGGAAGTGAAACGGTACTTCATTTCATTATTATTATTAATATGTAACTGCATTGTTTCGCATCTTCTGGATGTAATATATTACTTTGTTCAGGGTCAAGCAAATGAATTTCTTAAGTATTTCAAGTGATAATTGATTGACTAGACCCATCGGCCATCTTCTTTTAATTCCTCTTTAGCGCTGATCTGGTAACAGGGAGAAAGAAAGTTTAAAAACGAGATTATTTGTTTTATAAATTAAGATTATTATATACTTTACAACACAGTATCTCCTAAAAAATGAGGAATATCCAAGGGGAATCGCGGTATTTAACACCCTCCTACTAACAACTCCTGTGAATCATAGACACGTCCGCACGATCCTCCGAGTACATAAACTAAGAAGGCTCGGGTAATTGGGGAGTGTGGGTTCGGAAGCCTCTAATTCATTGGAGGCCGTCTATTGGCCCATTCGTCTCCTATCTTCATTTCGCTCTGGAGGAAAAGAATTCCTCTGGATGGATGAGCGCAGCGCTGTAGGGGATGATGCTCATTTGTCGGCTGCCTCCGACCCCTCCACCAACCCGGAACGGGCTCACGATAATTAGGCAGAAGTTCCGAGCAGTTTACCCGAATACTTGTAAACAGAGGCTATTTACATCTTGGTCTCTTCCCAAGAGTAGAATACTCCTGCCGAAGACTGTTAAAAATATTTTTTATTTTTCTTCTAAAAGCTTTATGTTTACCTCTGTTTATACACAAATTAACAGATTTAGGTATGTGCATTTTGCATCGGGTATAAATATAAACTGCCTGCTGGATACGCGTCTGGTTTGTGTAATCGTTAATCCTAGTCTTATAATTCCGGTCAGCACACCTTCAAAATAACTATTACAATGTTCATAGTTCAGAACATGCTCCTATTTTAAATTACTAAAACCATTCTTAAACGAAATATCAATACAAATTATTTTATTTTCATACAGACTGCTTTTCACTTTATGTAAAATGCCTATTAGACATTGTCGTGGAACATTAAAATATCATGAAAAATTAAAAAAAAAGTGAAATAGTTTCAGATGTTGAAAACATTCTAAAAAAAGAAAAAAGAAACTCATTTATTATTTTTCAGCAATCAACTTTTCTTTTCTATCATAACCTTTGTTTAGGAAATATAGCATAATTAGTTCCATGCTATTATGTAGGTAATAAACATTAGCTCTTACTAGTTTGCATTCGAACTATAATAAATCTGGTACTCATAATGTAACTACTTTTAATTGTTTAAATTTATTAGTTGCACCCTTATGGGTTCAGGATTAACATTAATATGCAATATTGATGCCTACTAGGTCCTTAGTAGATAATTTAAATAAATTGGATTTGTTGAAAGAACATTTTGTCTGTTTCAGCTAACAGATGATTTGTTTTATATTAAAGATATTTTATGACCTTTTCGGTAAATCTAGCACACAAGTTTGACTTACCGAGCTAGACAGATGCTTGTAAAAGTAATCTGAAACGAAATATAATTGGCATTTTCGATTTTTCCATGGATTCTTTGCATTTAATAATTTACTTTTCAGATCTATGGTATGTTCACGCGTTACCAACAAATTAAAAAAAAATCGCATTATTCTATTTCATGCTTTAAAATATTCAAATTTGAAAATAACAAAAAAAAAAACCTTAAAATAAATATGTGTTTGGGAGAGAAATGCTGAGATCTCCTGCAGTCATGATTGCTATTCGTGTCTGGAATGGCTAGGAGTTCCAGAGGTTATTTTTTGGATTACAATTGGATAACAATTGAACTCATTTCTGTAGTAACCTAAAATAAGTAGTTTAATATATTTGTAATAAATTATGTATCTTTACTAATATAGTCCAGATACAGAAAAATGAATCGATTATTTAACTGCTAATTCATCTTCGGAATATCCAGGACACTTTTGTCACACGATTCTACGAAGTGTTGAAAAGGATTTACCCTTCCTTGCAAGTACTTCCTGGCTCCCTTGCGATCAATTTGTAAAGAACTAAAATAGATTTGAAAATGTCTATAAAAAATATATTTTTTTTAAATTGCGAAACGGTAATTTAAATGTATTATTTCATTCTGTGTTGCATTTGCACATTTAACTGTATTATTTCATTGAAATCTCACCAATATTGTAAAGCTCTTTTGACCAAAATTTTTTATTAAGATTTGCATAAATGCACATGTTTTTCTGTGAGTTTTTTTTTCTAGCTATATTATTAACAATTCGAATAATGGTTATTATGAGAAGCTGCCTTTTAATTTATTACTATTTTCTTCTTCTTCATTTTTATTCTCTAAGACACTTATAAATTTTGTAAAAGTAATTTTAAGAGGCTTGTTCCTGAATAAATAAACAATTTATTATTACGTTGATTTAAATGGTTTTGCGTTCATGTGGTTAAAAATTAGGATGTCTTTCTAAGTAGTTATTACAATTTTTCAGGAGGAAAATAGTTTTTGAATTATTCTAAAATCATTTTTTTTATGAAGCTTTTAGATTTTGTTTTAGTGGGCAACTACTTAGTGGACAAATTTTGAAGACAGTAATATAAGGACCTCCTAACAATTACAGATTCTCAACCATAGTCATTTTTGAAATACAACGATGATAATAATGAGTAATGTGGTATTTTATTTTGATAAATATATAAATGCATACACACATCAGATAATTCGATAAAGGCTAAAAGGTTCTGTCGAGTCCGAATATCTGAAACTTGATCCGAGAAAATAAATAGTTGCTTTATCCAATTAACAATGGTAATAAAAAGCGGGAGGGCGGTCATTAAAACTAAAACCATTTTTTATAACCTGCATTAGGGAAGGCTATCAATCAGCTAACATCCATCAAAAGCAGTATGATTCAAGTGGGAACGGTGAAATATGATCCCTGCATCGGCTCTAATATCCAACCCCCTCCCGCTCCAACATCAATTCCAACCCTTGCTACAATGATTGCTTCGAAATTTACTGCTATAAACCATCTTTTTTTCACGATTTTCAAACACTGATATTTCTTTGATTCATATAACTAAATAAACATTATATATATATTCATCATTTATAATAATCTCCAGGCATAGATATGGGCTAGGAACGAATACTCCAAAATCTAAGAGCAAACAATATGTAGTATTTGAAGACAATTTTTATTCCGATAGACCCAAATCCTCATACAAGACTTAAAAGACAAGAAACTGCTCGTAGATACCGATTACTGCTACACTTACTTGACAAAAGTTCAAAACTTCCACTCTATTTCAAAAAGTTCACATATGTTACCATTATCAGGCCCATATGGACATATGGGATCGAGCTTTGGGGCTCTACTAAACCATCTAATTCCTCCCGCATCCAATCCTTACTATCCTAAATCCTTTGCAAAATCTTAAATGCTCCTTACTTCGTCATAAATAAAATCATCCAAAACGATCTTAATATCCCATTTGTTGCATACCTTTTTCGTACCAGATATACCACTTTCAATTCCAAACTCCCAACCCACATAAACCCTCTTGTTCGCAACTTATCAACCTCACATATTCCCTCCGTGGCGATTGAAAAGAAGACTGCTTGGGATCTACTTTCTTAAATATACATCGAAGTTCTACCACTGGGCGAGTTTCTTCACAAGTATCTTCTTTATTGTCATTCAACACTTTTACTTGTTTTATTAATGTATATACAGTTGTAAAATTCAATAAAATATAAAATAAAAATAGACCCAAAAGGTCTCTTATGACAGACAGTAATAGGTCACAATCGAGGTTTAATCGTGTTTTTTAAACAGGAAACAGACGTTTAGAGGAACAAAATTAAGGTTTTACTCAATTTTGACGCCAATGTTTATTTTAATTCGGATAAATTAAGTTACCAAAACATTTTTGAGCACTTGAGGCTAAACTTTCCTAAGTTTTAATTTTTAAGTTGGGTTTTTGCATGTACGGTAAACCGAACCAAATTACAGATTATATCAGTGATCCATTTTTTTTTATCAATACAATTGAAAATTTGTTCTGTTAACAGTTCGTTTTTTTTTTTGTTTTTTTTTTAATTTTCATTTGTATTTGTTCATTTCTATTTTATTTCTTTTCTGATTTTTTTTTTATTTTTTATTTTCATACATGATTATTGTAAATGCATTTGTTTTCAACCGATGTCGGTAACTTAAAAATAAATCAGCTCGATACAGGATTGAATGAAGATTTATTTTCAATTACGAAAAAAAAATATTTACATGAGCTAGTATATGTTTTTATTATCTTACAACTATTTATTTAATGGTATGACAAAGATGTTTTTTTTTCTTTGACGATATGCCATTTTTAATCGATTTAGAAATGTAGATATTATATTAACCGCCGATTGTAAAAGTACGTATAAATGAAGTTTTATTTAAGTATAAAATGTTTTGGCCTCGGTTCTTGGACTGCAAGAGCGAACTACATCTTGTACTAGAATGATTTAAACAGGTGTGTTGGACTGAGCTGTAGGGCCATTACATTAGCGAATGAGTTATGTTCGAAAGCGTCCGTGTCATAGATCAAGACGTCGATGGGAAGATTATGCAAAATATGACATCATTCAAGCGGAGAGACGGCTGAAGATGTTGGGATATGCGAACTGATGGCGTAATCTCTATTGAACAATAGGCTCGCAGTTTATTTTTTATGGCGAAATTTTTGATGATGCATCATAAGAAATAATTTTCTAAAGGTTAGGTTCGCTTTTGGGGGTTTCATTAGTATGTTTTGTACAACCATTATCACAATTTAACTAGTATTCATTAAGAAAAAAAGTGGACATTATAAAGTTGGACAAAAATGGAACAAGTATGTTTATTAATTAAATTATTTATATAATCATTTAGAGTATTTATTACTTAATTATTTTATTTTAGACACAATTGGATAAACATTATAAACGAATATTCTAGAATAAAGAAATGGGATGTATTTTAAAGTAAGTAAAAGCTACTTAAATGAAGATATTTTAACAATTTTAAAATTTATCTAAATATTTATGTAAAACTACTTACAGGACGAATAGAAATAACATTTATAGAAAAATTTTATTTCGAACTTCATCATGAAACCACCTAAATTGAATTTTTCATTTTTTTCAACTTCGATTCAAATATTTGTTGTAATTTCAAATTTAAAAGAGGTTAAAAAATTCCCAAAAGCATTAAGTGTTAATATTGTAGCATTTAAATAATTATAAATACTTTAATATGCTATTTTAAGGTGACTAATTCTTATGAGGGAAAATAAAAATAACCTCAATAAATATCAACCCTAACTGTTTATAAAGAATATTAAAACATTTATATAATTATTATATATCCGCTTATGGCACGAATGGTTATAGTAATAATACTTAACTGTATGCTCGTACCAAGTCTATCTGTCCATCCAGTCACGTCAAAGCCGTCCAGCTGATTCAAGTTTCAGGAAGATGGATTAGACGTGACTCGATGCTACTACGTCCTTAAGTGCCGTACATATTACTATATCGTTTATTCAATAAAACAAAAGAGTAATAAAACAATATTAAAATCATTAAACTTATTCAAGTACTTAATATCTTAATCAAGTACTTAACGTTTATCTTAATGCGATCTGATTCATTTTACTTTTTTCTTTCCATAGTCCGTTTTGTTAACTCATCTTAAAAGCTACGTTATTTGAAACTTTTCCTTTTTCTGCATATATTAATTTTAAGGATAGTTGTTTATATTATAATCTCAATAATATATATTACCTTTGGGATCTATAATCAGTTGATGGGGATCACCTTTTGGTTTAATCGGGACATTAATCTAATTCTAGAACCTAATTTTCAATATTTTGGCACCGTTGATGTAAGGCAGAAGGTGCCAGCTTGCCATATATGGAATAATTTATAATTTTGACCGTTTCAAAGAACTTTTTATGCTCGCAGTTATGAATGCGGAAATTTTGTCTATATTTACTTCTTTGGAATGACGTTTCTTTTACAATTTTTCGTAGAACGCCATTTTCAAACGTTTTTTGAACGACTTGGCAACGTGCGGAAGGAGTAGTGCCCCATAGGCGTGGGTATAATCGAATGATCGTCATAATCGGATGATCGGACTTCGATGCATTAAATAATCGAATGATTAATATGCATTCTGAGGGACGATATGCCACAATTCCCGTCTTCATAATGGCTGAGCTGCATATAATTTATGATGAGAAAAAAAAAAATCCCTCGATTATCGTTAAACAATTCAGTTCGAATGATCATTCGTTTCTCCAAACCGATTAATCAGATTATCGATTAATTCGAATGATTGAAATAATCGAATGATCCGTTAATCGTCATTCGATTATGCCCACCTCTAGTGCACCATATAGAGTTGGGCGTATAATGTATGGTCTTATACATATATGTCTGTAGCTGTAGAGATAAACTTAAATAATTAATAAACTGACTAAGTTGGCTTAATTTTTTCCTAATCTTATTTATTTTACTAAAGTATACAGAAAACTTTAAATTTCTGTCGAAGGTAACTCCAAGATAGCAAGAATGTTTAGGTAGTTTAATTTCGCAGTTGTTTATTTTAAATTGAAACGGTAGTTTTTCTTTCCTTTTTAAAACGAGTTTATCTGCATTTACATCAATTTTAAACATTTAATTTTACTTTCTTGTTCTTTTAGAACAGAAAAGAGTATGATAATGCCCATTTCACGAGAATGTAAACGTCCACTCAACTGAGTCGAGGCAGAAAAATGAGTAAAAAAAAAAAAAAAATTAAAACGGGGACAGGGTTTTGAGCCTGACAGAATGAGATTAAATTCCCAGGGATGAGGATCAAATTGGATAAAGGGAAAGGCTTCTATCCCGGAAGGAAACTAAATTAAACTGTTAACTGTAAGAAGCACGAGGGGTTGGAAGGGAGGCTTACCTAGGGCATTAATCAGAACGGGGCAGGAGTTGTTCCAGATGAATCCAGGGGATATGACGACTTGGGATATTTCCAGCGAAGCTAAAGGTTAATGATAGTTCCAAGCAACTTGGGAAATAATACCATGATGGAATAGAGAAGATAAATTTATATTTTAGCGATCATAAGCATTACAAAAATTTAAGTATTAATATAATGAATACTCATAGCCCATTCCCTAAAAAACTGTTTTTTAATTTTTTTTTTCTTGTCTATATATTTCAATATTTGGTCCGAAGAAAAGATGAGGCCACTGGGGAGTTTAGAAGGTTGCACAACGCGGAATTGCGGAACTTGTATCCTATGAATATAATTGAGCTGATAGCATCGCGGAGACTCAAATAGGCGAGTAAAGTTGTTGGGCTCGATGACGAGCGGATTCCGAGAAAGTTGGTATTTGCTGATCCGACTGGTAGGCGTCAGAAAGGTAGGCCGAAGCGTAGATGGGAGGATTGCGTTAAGGCTGATCTCGGGAGCTTGAGCTTGAATGGTGAACATTGGACGAGTCTGTGTAGGCGGAATTTGGTGGTATCGGCATCAAACCTTCAGGTTCGCTAAGCCTATTATTATTATTATTTATTGTCTATAGATTTCAGTTCTTTCTTCAAGAAGTTCTTTCATTTTTTCTTCTCTTCAAAAGGCATTGAATGATTACAACTCTCTGAGATTAACGGAGAGTTTTTAAAATTTATAACTTTATTTTGAAATATACTACTAAGAGATATTGATAGAATGCCATGAATGATTTTGGCTAGAAAAACTAACTATGAGTAGTATTCCGGAAAAAAAATCTGGTGCGTGCAACACACGACTTTCACATACCGCCATTGTTAAAATTGATTGAAGAATTTTCAAATATAGTTGAAGATAAAAATGAGTGAAACCAATAAAGAATTAATTAAATTGAATTTCTATAGAAACATGTGTTTTAATAAAAAACCTGGTGCGGGAAACACCCGACTTTCACTTACCTCCGTTTTTAAAATCGATTAAAGACTTTTCAAAATGCAGTTAGAGATAAAATGATTGAAACAATTAAAGAATTAATTTAATACAATTTCTATAGAAACATGTGCTTTTTTAAAAAATCGATTATAACACTATATAAAATAATCAGTTAGTTTTATCGCCTTTTCATCACTGTTTATTAACTTTTACAAGCTTGTGTATAAGATAATATTCATTTCTAAAATCTTTAACTTTCCAACGGTATATTATATACCTATATTACTTTTCTTATGTTCAAAAACAAAATATTGCAAAAACAAAATATTTTTTCAGTTTTCTCCTTTAATTTTTTATCAAATGCGCTCAACTTGCATATTTAGCTGTTAATTATCAGTGCTAACAAGATAATATTGTTATTTTTTTCTTATTAAGATCATTTTTCTTTATATTAAATGTTATATCAAATAGCTTAAATGCTTTTTTATGGTTTGTAATTTCAAGGCTGATTAAATTTGAATACTGCTCTCATTTTTATAAAATGTTTAGTTTGAGGAATTCGTTGCAGCACTAGGATTGTTCAGTTATCTCAAACATCTATGACATTGAACATAAAGATCCTGTGAAATTATATTATTATTGATAGTCACAAATAAAACACGAATATAAAAATGTGTGCGTACAATAAACTCCTTCATGATGCATGGAAACATTTCCAATTGGAAACTCCAGCGTGGAAACTGGAAAAGCTTATTGCGCCCTCACAACTGTAATTTCCACGATTCTTTCAATAGAGATGAAATATTGAATTTTGACAAGTGAGGGGGCAGCATCCATCATTCCTATTCCTTTGACTGTTGCTGCCTGTTATTGGAATGTTTTAAAATATAAATTCATCCTCCCTTTTGAAAGGAAAATAAATCATTCAGATGAGGTAATTGTTTTATTTAAAAATTACAATGTAGGTGAAATTACATTTAATTATTATTTGATTACGTAAGAAGTTCATGAGATATTTTGAAGGTGAAATCGTGTTAAATTCTGTTCTCTTAACATTAATTTTCCCTAGCGAAACAATATTAAAATGTTTTAATTATTTCAAAATCTATTTTTATCCAGCTTTCTCTAGTAAGTAGGAATAATCATAATTCATCATATGTTTTATGTAACTTATTCCCTTCAAATAAATGGAATTGAACTTTCCTAAAATGATAAAGTCCTGAGGATGTCGGAACGCTCATTGTCCTACTCAACGTATGAAAACTACATCGCTAACTTTTAGGTAGGGAACAATTAGACTCTCGAGCAATGGGGACTGCGTCGTTAATTCTCTAACGTAGCGTTACTGAGTTGTTACCGCGGAAACACTAATTAATTCGCAGTTCCCGAGGTCCGAGGGCACTCCAAACACGTGAGGTTTACTGGAGAGGTACTGGAGCTGGAATTAATTGCAGGTCCAGTCGAGTGTCAACGAAATAGGCCTATTGCGGCCTTGTATTTTTTTTTTCCTTCAAAAGAGCTATTAATTTGTGAGGGAAATACTTCAGCAATTTTTTTTTGTCCACATTCACCTTTTATGTGGATTCATTTATTCGAATGTAAACTTTTTTTTTGGTCTTTTATTAAATATTGCATAATGAACGTTCTTTTGATATTTCTAATAATTAATAACAGAGTTAGCATATTAGTTAGTAGTTTAAAACTTATATTAATATTTTTTAGTTAGTGAATTGCATACTATTTCTTAAAACTATGGTAGTTTCGCCTCCAGAATGTATATTATTATTCAAGATATTTTTTTACAAAATCGTTAGATAGTGTTATTGGCTACTAAACCTTAGACATCTGGCAGTATATAAGCAATGGGGCATTCTACCCTGGTGTATATTCAAATTTTATTGTCGTGTATATTACTGCTATAATTTTAAATATACGTATAATACTTTTATGGTATATAGGTTCTAAAGTGAAACCATATTTCTGAATGAATGTATAATGAAACTGATTTAAATTATAAATTTATATTCAAATGAAATATAACTTAAATTGGTACATAAGGATCACTTGTAGCTGGGTGGCTAGCATAACAGCCTCCTATGCCACAGGTAACGGGTTCAAACCCGCAGGTGGTCCTAGGATTTTTCAATGGGAGTAAAAAATCCTTACTTATGCCGTCCTTCTGAGGGTACGTTGAAAGGTGGTCCCGAGCCTGTGCGATGTCAGGTACTTGTTCAAGATCTCTATCCTAATAAAACCTGGATAGGCAAAATTTAGGGCTCCCACTGTAGCATCGTCCGATTAGCCATAGTAGCATAACGGGACGTTGAATAAATAAACAAACAAACTAATCGGTATATTTTTTTAAAGAATGTACATTCTCAATTTATATTCTATTTGAGCAATGAAATAATATTTATAATATCATCATTTTTAAATTGTTTGGGCTAGTGACTATTAATTTAATTTCTTTTTTTCATTTCTTTATTTGCACTTGACAGGAGACATCTGAAAATCAGCAAATGTGCAGAAGAAAAAAATAGAATTAGCAGACTTTAACATAGCAAAGGTGGTCTCTCATTCAGCTTATTTTCAGTTTTATTCTTAAAGGAATTGTAGCCAATAAGTTTATAGTTTAGAAGTATATCGTCATGTCCGCAAAGTTTGCCATCAAAACGAAAATATTGATTTCATATTAATTGTTTAAGTTCTTGGATTTTGTTGCTAACGTACCAAGGAGCTGTAGTTATGATTCTTAAAATATTTTATTGAAACGTTTGGAGTTTTTGTATTTGACTTTTTTTTTGCTGAACCAAATAATCTTTAAGTCAGGCGACAAGAAATAAAGTAAGTAGATATGTAGGTGTATTAAGTTTCTACTAAATTTATGTACACCTCTACCAACATACTGTATGATAAATATTTAGATATGTATATAATTCATAACCAATAAATTAATTTCAAAGTTCAAATATACTTTTGTACAATAATGCAGAAAAATTATAACGGATGTTATTATTTCCCGCATTTAAATAACACATTTTCTTCTTTATTTTATGTGTGTGTATATATATAAATCAAGTTGCTATGTTTGAGGAAACATTTAAGACCCCACTGATACAATTTCTTTAGGCAATTTATTGTAATTACTTGAGTGAAGGCTTAGTAGCCCACAACGAATTTCAAGCTTGCTTAAACTCCTTATCCTATTAAAGTTACTTCGCAGGATTCAAAGTTCACCAGAAATCCCCTTCAGGGTGTATTTCATCACAGGTTCAGTTATTTGAATTTGTAAAATACTAAATCATAAGAAAATAAATAAGTGCTGTACATCTTCCTTTTTATTATAAATTATAATTCTATAGTGAACAAATCAAGAAAATAAATGATTTTTTTCGTTAAAAGATAATTTTTTTTTTTAAAGAGATTTAATTCATTTTAGCGTTTGAAAATTCCACAATGAATTAGTTTTACGAGGAAGATTTTATATTAATAATTTTTTCTCTTCCGTTCAGTAATGAGAAATTTTATCCTTTATTTATGTTGTTATGAGGACTGGTCTGCTTTTGGTACAGCGTTGTGTATGTATAGTGTATGATTTTGTAATAAAGAATTGTAAAAAAAAAAAAAAAAAAAAAAAAAAAAAAAAAACGTAGTTAACCCCGAAGCTAACAATATTTTTCTATTCACATAAAAATTCTGGTAAAAAATATTTGGAGATAAAAAAAAATTACAGATATAATTATTATTTTGGAAATAATAATAATCAATCTTTAAAATAATCCTTTTTTTTTCTAAACCGTGTATTGGATATTTTGTCATAAAAATTACTTTATTAAGACTTTGAATGCATGCCGCTTTAAAAAAATACATATAAAAAACATGTGATTATTTTGACGGCATATTTGCAGGGAACTTTAAAAAAAAAAAAAAAAAAAAAAAAGGAGAATTTTCGTTACTAATTGATGAATTAAAAAAGTTAATGTAACTATGATTTTGTATGTTTTAAAATTGATGTTGTCAACTCGTATTTAAAGTACTGTTATTGTAAACAATAAGTTAATACATAGATTCCTACGAAAACATATAAAAAATCAACGCAAGGCTTATGATTAATAAAATTAAATGTTTAATAAAAAAAAAAAAAAAAAATATATATATATATATATATATATATATATATATAAAACAGAAAATTAGTTTTTCTACTGGGAAATTAAATGGAACTTAATTAATAATAAGGTCGTTAGGATGAGGAATTTAAACATATTTTTTTAATATAAAAAAATTTAGGAATGGACCTACTACTATTACTAATATAGTGATGGAGCATATGTTTTGTAATAATTTATCGTGCCGCCGGATAAAAAAATTGAAATCTCTTATATTTAAATAAAAATAATTATAATAATTCAGATAATTAGGAATTAAAATAATTCAGAAGTTTTAAGTGATTATCTTATCCTGAGTACAATCTTCTCTAAAATTGTTATCAATGGCGAATTCCAATTACAAACGATAAGATGCATCTCAAGGTCTCCTGATAAACACAATTTATGTTTATGAAGTATGCTGTGTTTAACATAAATTATAGTTGGCGCCAGAATGAATACAAACACTAGAGAGTATGATGTTAAGGTCAACTCATATTTCTACAATTGTAATCATATTAATTAATAAACGAACATAATTATTATTTCATTGCAATAATTTTCATATCAAAAGATAAGTTGGTTAGTAGAGTACTGTGTTTCTTCTTTTAATTTAATTTGAAATTCTTTTAATGTGTTTTAATTCTCATTTAATTTCGCAAAAATACTTCACAGAACGGTCACTAATGACTGTTACGAAATTATAAATTAATTAATATACTTGATGTTCTCAGTATTAAAATGTGATAAATTATGCATTTCGTTGAGGTAATTAGTCAGAAATATCATTAAAATCTCTTCATTGACAAATATGATAATGTTTATGCAATACTATATCAATCATATTCTCATTTGTTTTATTTAATTAATTCGATTCATTGACAGCTTAGCAAACAATTAATTCAATTTGAAATATATGTATTGGGGCTAATACATACTGTATTGCACAGATCAATTATTCAAATAGATAATGTAACGAGGGATGGTTTGTTTGATTGAAAATCATAACAGGACGTAAATCACCCATACGTTATAATTATTTATATCTTTACGATAATAAATTTAAAGAATCAGTGTTAGGGATCATCTGTGGTGCAGAGGTAGCATAATTATGATAGAGTTTTATGCCTAACAGTCCAAACCCAGCAGACGGCCCTAGAATTTTTAATAACCCTTGCTTAAAGACCCCTATCCCAATTAAACCTGGATTAGCACAATTTAAGACTTCCTCTGAAGGAAAAACAAGTATCCACTCTGACAAACTTTGAAAAGCTTTAAGGGCACTACCGTTCTTACCCATTGAATTAAATGACGCATTTTGAGTAATTTTCGATTCAGTTTTTTCATTCCTCTCTTCATATTTGGTATTAAAATGAGTTTCCAGATTGTAATAGAAGGCAGATGTTAAGAAAAACATAATTTAAAAATTTATTTTTATTAAAACAATTGAAATTTTAGAACATTTCTTCAAACACCTTCGGGTATTACATTTTTAGGAATGATTTTTTTTTTTTTTTTTCATTTTGATTAAATAAAATAAAGAGTCAAATATATAATATACTAATTTATTTACCTCATATTTGTTTTGATTTTCAGGTAAAAATAATAGATTCTGATGAACTTCAGTTTTTAACTAAGTAAACTGATATATATATTTTACATTTGAGTAGGAAAAAAGTGAGCTTTTACCTCAACTAACGTATTATAATTACGATTATAGAAAAATACGAGGATTTTTTTAGAGGTGAAAGTTTTGTTGAAAAATTAATATTAAATAAACAGTAAAAATGAGATGTTTCAAACCGTGAAGGGTCTTCGTAAGGAAGTTATGTTCCTTGAACAGGAATATTTCATTAGAACTCAAAGATTTTTCAATACGTGAGAATCATGGTCAACCTCCAGGTTACGCTTAGACTCATGAAGCATCATCATAATAATATCGAGCTACAACTACGAGTTTAATTCTAAGGCTTCATTACCTGATAACGTAAATTTCTACGAATCACGTATCTCTGAGTTGTGTTATTCCGACTTTATTCAATATCTTGCAGATGTGAGGTGAATAAGATTCAGTTAGTGAATAAGTTATTTATCGCCTTACACCTCCATCCTTATTCTGATATATTGGAGCCCTCCGTATTCAAAATGTATTACTTTATACTCTGTCGAAGGCTCCCATATTTCACATCTTGTTATCTGAGCTGATTCAGCTTGTTATTGAAGAGGTAAACGTAAGTGGGCTCTGAGGGAGTGTTTGTCGCTAAGTTATATCGCGTGTAAAATATTAAAAGAAAACCGAATAATCGTAATTTTAAAAAACATTAAGTTATTAACAGACAAATCACAACTTTTCAAACCTTAGTGTTCGGGAGTATTAAGGCGCTATCTTAGCAACGTCGAGACGAATGGTAACGGTTCTTAGATTTGTTTCGTACTGGTCCCAGGTAAAGAGGTTCAATCTTTCGACTCTGGGATTAATACCTTTAATAACTGTAGTGGTTTCGCGAGACGTCTTTGGAAATATTATAACGAAAAATATTTGGGAAACTATAACTTATGATATGGATCACGTGACTAATAGTTGATTTGTTTATTAGTTGAATAGGTAATTAGGAAACATTAAATATTTCATGAAAATTATTCTTACAAAAATTAATGTTTCAAATGGGATCGATAAATCGATTCCATACACTAGTTGGTTATAATATGTTAGAACGTTTCAGAGTGAGTAAAAAATAATAAAATAAAATAATAATAAACTTAAATTGGAGTCAGAATGCAAAAACTAATAAATATCTTCTTTCACAGAGCATTTCGTTATTAATAAAATAATCCCCTACAGGTAACAATTTTGCATTTAGAATTTTTGAGTAATTCGCCGCATACAATGCTTTGCAGACAGTATTTATTAGGTTATTATAGCTTGGATCTCAACTATATTCTAGGTCTAATAGAATCTTCACTTGAGTTATTGATTTGTTTCTTTATTTATTTAACGTCATGCTACTATGGCTAATCGGACGATGCTACAGTGAGAGTCCTAAATTTCGCCTATCCAAATTTTATTATGATAGGGATCTTTAGAGGACAGCGAATATTTTCAGAAACGAAAACTGAATGCACCTCAGTGTAGCACGTCATAAATAATTGCATCACAGTGCAATAACGAAAACAATTTTACAACGAATAACAATGATACTCTAACTAACTCATAGACGAGGACACAAACGCCTCGCTGAACAAAGAAGAACAAGGCTGAATGGGGTTTGAATCAGGGATCTACTTTTGAAGTCACGTACGATTCACTCAAGTCACGAAAAGGTATGCATTCAAGAATTGCTCTTCTTCCTCTCTCAAATAAATATTTAGTATTATATTTTTTTTATTTTTGGTGCGGATTCCTCGTTTTATAATTATTAATATATCTTTAATAAGCAGTCCCGTTAACCAAAATGGATCATCAGTCGTTGTGCATATTTTGGAAGTGTTAAATATACCGATCGCAGTAATTTCATACGTATTGTTGGAATATACATAACTGATCGCTGGCACTCATAAAAAAAAAAAAAAAATGATCTGAGCAAAAAATCATCATTCAAATTTACGAATTAATCGTCCAACTATTCGTGTGAAACGTGGTTGTGGTCTTTAACTTTAAATTTACACCAACGCTTAAAAAGGTTTTCGATAATAAAGTTTCGTTTAACTTTTGATAGATTAAAAGGTTACAGAAAGCCAAATTGTGGAGCTTACACCTCATGAGTAAAGTTAAGGGGATAACATTGATGTGGCACAATTAAAGGTATTAGTTTTTTAGGCTCAATGACGGAAAGATTCCCAAAAGCTAAATAAGCACTAAAGAAGTCGAGCGAGGCATAAGTAGGAAGATTGCATAAAAGTTAATTTTGGGATCATTGGGACGGTCATGATTGGATTGATGTGTTAAAACTGCAATTGTTGATATTGCAGGCAACCCTAGAGTTTGTTGGTTTATTTATATATCGTCACTTTATAGTAGGCTGGGAGTTAAATTTTTGCAATCCGGGTTAAATAAGGATAGGGATTTTGAACGAATACCAGGCTTCTTACAGGCTCGAAACTACCATTTTACGTTACCTCCAAAGGACGGTATAATCAAGAACTTATTACACTCTTTCTTTAGGTTCATCTGCAGAATTACGTTACGTCAGGCATAGAAGGCTGTTATGCTAACTACTACACCATAGGTTACTACCCCATTTCCCCAATGTTAGATTTGGCCTATCCCTTTTTTTTGCATGGATCTGGAGATTTATTTCTACTGTATTATTGAACAGCCCAGATACTAGTATCAGTAATGAATCTTCGGGTTCGCCAAGAGCATTGATTTTAAGATCCAATAATATTATGAGGCTGTGATTGAAATTATGATGCGATTTAAGGTGTCACATTAAAGTTAAACCATATCGTCTGTTCGATTCCGCCTGGGAGGTTTGACTTAGTGGTCCCAAGAAATAAGTTGAACCACTTTGGTTAGAATGGTTGCTCACTATAGGATAACATGTTCTGTGTGCCATTACTAAAGATGAATGAAAAAAAAATAAAATAATAATACACCAATCTTTGCTTACACGCTTCCGTAAAAAGCCCAATCATCAAGACAGTATCAACATGTTAGGAATTAATTTGTCACTAAGCCTAAAAGCTTTACATTACCTGTCACTTACCTCACTCATTAATGGGAACAAGTAATGGTTTCATGTTGTTTTTTTTCAGATTCTAGTATATGCGTATGTAGCAATCAGGTCGGCCTACGTATGACGCAACAAGCTACAACCGGACGATGCTCACTCTACGGGAAACGTTCACTTTTTGCGTCCCCGAATTATGAGGACACGGTTGTGCACAGCTTCCCATTGACTGCTGCCTTTGTAATTGCTGTTATTGAGGAAAACCTCCGTTATTGTAGCCCGC
This sequence comes from Piezodorus guildinii, assembly GCA_023052935.1. Classification (NCBI taxonomy): domain Eukaryota; kingdom Metazoa; phylum Arthropoda; class Insecta; order Hemiptera; family Pentatomidae; genus Piezodorus; species Piezodorus guildinii. The sequence continues at coordinate 40,763,416 of CM041293.1, forward strand.
ACATCCGCACAGGTGTACGCACTCATTGTTGCATTGTTGTTGTTGCCTAGAATAATTACTGGCGGTCGAAAAACTCCGAGCATCACAGCGCCCATTTATCAATCAATTGTCCAGGTTTCCATTGTACAGTTGCGTCCTTTTTCAGTGGTGTTCTGATTGCGATCGTTTCTTTCTATAGTCAATTTTTTTTTCCTCCCGTCCAATGGGAATGTACATCACAATGGTGGATGGCATTAATTTGTAAATTCTTTCTTTCTGAATCGAAAAAAAAGAAATGAAAGTGGGTCATACAATTGACACTTAATTTTTAGTTATTGTAGTTATTGTTATACATTATACACCGTTTTATTGTAAATTGATGTCAGAATATTTTTCTCTTAAAATTTTTCGCTGATTTGAGGAGAGAAGAATTTCAATTATGTTTTTGAGAACTTTAAGAAGTAAAAAGTAAGGAGAACTTCTCGATTTAACGCGACTATTTACTCTTATAGGGAGGTCTCTGGTTCGAATCCCGGCTGAGCAGAATATTATTTATTTGTTATTTCAGCGCACGTGAATAGTCATTGGGGTATAGAGACCATCCTGGGGCAGACTCAGCCTCTATAAAGTGGTTGCCCAAAGTAAGAGAAAAACCTGGGGGCCGAGCGTGATTTAGGCCTAGTCACCTCCTTGCAAGATCGTTGGCCGTAATACAATATGAATCTCTATAAGTACTGAACCCCGAGACCCTTCACGGGTTGTAGAGGAACAAGTTTTTTTTTTTTAATATATACTCTTGTATTTAATATTAGTGTTCCACGAGATTTATATTTAAGAGTAAAATAGATCACAAATTAGATATGCGACTAATTTGCATCTCATTTAAATACATGTTTTAAATTGTTTTTTTCTGATTGGATATTTTTTATAGTTATAATTATGGTTGCACTAGGCATTTTTATATATTATTGGTTTAAAATCACTACAGGCCATCTCTTGTAAATAGTTTAAATTATTTCAAATTAAATAAATATATTGAGCAGATAACAATTACTTAATTACTAACAATAATCTAATAAAGTTAAATTCGATAATAAATTCTCCGGGGAAAGTAAATTAGAGTCCTCCAAGATTTATTTTTTAAAGGTATGAATGTGACATATTTTGTTTATTTATTTGTTAACTTCATTTATTTGTATTTATTTTGTCTACAAATTTTGTTATTGTATAGGTTTATTTATTTTGATTTTATTTTATGTAATTTGACTTTCCTTTTGTTTATATTGTATGAATGAGATCCTGTAGCACTGTTATTATTGTCTATTATGACAAATTGTAATATATACGAATAAAAAAAAAAAAAAAAATAATTTTAATGATATTTATAACTGTTTATTATAAAATACATCTAGTAAATGTAAACCATGATGATAAGGGATTGTGAAGCAACTATCCAGTGGTAGATTTCATTATGATTTTTTTATTTTTTTTTATTCGAAAATAGTAGTAAGTAGTAAGTTTTGTAATATCTAAAATTATATGATTATTAATTGACCATGATTTTGTATTTTCAGAGCATATTTAGGATCTGAACTGGATAAATTAATGAAAACGAGAGTTTTTAGATCAATACAACAGTCTCTTACCGCACGATAAACCATGTTTTATTTAGCTAGAATAAATTGATGTTAGTTATTACAAATTTAAACTACTTCCACAAGTTCTACTTTTAAGTTAGTATCACTCACTTAATAAAAGCCAAGGCGACACGAATTTTTTTCCAACCCTTCCAGAGCGAAATTCTTTTCTCCGATGAAAAATATTCTAGAAGCTGCTGGAATATTCCAGCGAGGCGGTTAAAATGAAAAGATAACATAATTAATGTCCGCCTCGCGCGGCTATAGGCCCTCGTTTATTTTCGTCCTTTCTTCCAGCCTTCCAGCGCCTTGATCCATCTGGACAAACACGGTGCAATGAACGACAAATTATATCGGCCGAGTCAGTTTTTCATCGCCTCTTTCTTCGCTTTTTAAAAAAAAAAAATCGAGAGATAAAAGGTTTTAATTTAAATAATAATTATTGCATATTTCATGTAAAAGAGCAATAAAAATTTTGTGTTAGTATTTTCCAGTTAGTTACTAAACAAAAAGGGTAAATATATGATTGTCCGTTTGCTAGTTCAGTATTTTTTTCCGTAGTCAATATTACAAAAAAAAAAAAAATTTTATTTAATGTATTACTGTAATTTGACGAATAAGATTAAAAACTTGAAAGAAATAAAAAAATAAGAAGAATATGTTTTTTTTGAATATGACTTGTTAATCTAGGTTTCATAAAATTTACATTGAATAAATAAGCCTTGTTTTAGTTATGTACATTAAAATTTTCTAGAAGTCTGTCATGACTGTTTACTTTAAAGGCGGAGATTTGTTTTAGGTGAGAAATTCAAGATAAGATACTGAGGACTGTGGGATTTTCCTCAAAGTTTTATAATTACGTAATATTTTATCTTGAAAAAGTAGGTTTTGTATTTAAATGATTGGATCATTATATAAAACGGATTATTTAAATATTTAATGAGTAAGTTACTTATGGACCACCAAAAAAGATCATTCTATTAATATAAAGGTTGAGATGATTCGGGTGGTGGTAATTAATTATCCAACGTTTCAGCCCAAGTTCCGGGTTCTGATCAGGAGAGCTTCCAGGCAAGAGTCAGTTGCTTCATGACTCTTGTCTGGAAAGCCTGATGAAGACCCACGACATAGGTCAAAACTTTGGGTAATAAATAGTTTTTCACTAGTTTTTTTTTTTTTTTTTTTTTTTTTTTATCTCTGCTTGAACTATCTCATCCATCGTATTAATTTTACGGTCGACTGGGAGTATTCAACGTTCTAATAATATGTTGATCTTACCCGTTTCATGCATTACTTTTATATATCTTATTATTATTTTCTACTTCATTATAAATTACACAATGGCATCCTGGTTTTGCTATTAAATAATAGGAAAGACCTTTCCACCTTAATAATAATAAGCCTACCGAATTCGAAGGTTCAATGCCGTTACCACTAAAGACAGCCTACACAGGTTCGTCCAATGATCACCGTTCTAGCCCAAGCCCCGTAGATCCGACTTCTCTAGCACCAATCCTCCCATAGACGCTTCGGCCTACCTTTCGGACGCCTACCAGTCTGTTCAGCGAATACGAAATTATTCGGTATTCGTTCTTCACTGAGCCCAAAAACTTTACACGTCCTCGCGATACTGTCAACTTAATTATATTCGCAGGGTACAAGATTCGTATTTCAACCTTCTAAATTCCCCACTGGCCTTATCTCTCTTTGTGCAAAATATTTTACGTACCTTATTTTTGAAAACCTTAAGACGTTGTTCATCCTATAAAGTAAGCGTCCACCTTTCACATCCGAAAAAAAACCATCGGAAGAATAATAGTTTTATAAATTGTAACCTTTAAGTTTTTAGACGGAAGCCGCGAGCTAAGTGATTTTGCAAATGAATAATAAAATGAATTAATTCCTCCGGGATTTAATTTTTAATTGTTATCATCGAATCTTAATGCTTAAGTTTCTCTACAGGTTCAAACGTATGTTCTAAATATGACCAAAGTCATATATTTTTTTCTTATCAGTATTTATTTCGAGCCCTCTTTCTTTACCGCTTTTTATTAACATACTTATATATGACATTTTATATACATTAAGTAAATATGAATCGGAGCATATTTTTTTGAGAGATATAATTACACTTCTAAATCTCTGTGCTGAGAAAAATGATACATTGAAGGTGTACCAATAAAGATATGTTTTTTTTTTAATTTTGCATGACAAGAAGAATCTGAAATTCTTTTATGTTTCACTCCAGCTCCAGAGACAAAGGAGTAGGGTTTTACGGTTGTCCAGTTGCTGGAGAACAATTTTATAGCCCTTCTGTCTGGCTGGCATCTGCCCTCACTTGGAGGCGCCCACCTACATCCATATTTCCGTCTCAATATACCCCCTCAACTCTTAACTGATAAAAGTTTTTTTTTTTATGAGATATTAAACTCGTTTTTATTACGTTTCGTCATTATTAGGAACAAGGTCGGGGGAATTTGATTACTTGAACAATATTTCCTCTCCAGCAATTTAGTACCTTCGTCATAATTTTAGAGTTGTTTTTATACCCTGATTTATTAATAAAAGGATCACACATGCACGAGAAAGGCTACATTAAAAATATTTTATAACGACTCAAGACGTACATCGGAGCATTCACAGAGTTTTTCTAAAGTTTCTAATTATTTATTCATTTGTATTTTTTATTAATTAATACCTTAATAACATAAATTATATTTCAAATTTTAATATTTAAAACATTAATTGCTATTTTTAATGTAAGGAAAAGTTAGATGAGAGTACAGTTAGAAAAACGCTTCAATAAGATGAACTTGATTTATGTGCTAACGTTTCGGCCTAAAACATAACAGTTTTTTTTTATTTTTTATAATATCCACGTCGTTATATTTTGTTTAATTAGCTATGAAGATAGCATATAGTTTAGGCTGAAACGTTGGCACAATAAAATAAACTCATAAAATTTAAGTATTTTTATGACTGCATCCCCAAACAACTTCTCCCTATATATTATATCAACAATAAACTATTCTTTCATCATTAATTTTTTAGCGTTTTTTATATCCTTTTTTAAATTATAATGACGAAATTTCATCCATTTCTTATTATCTGAAAGCACACAAAGGCTTTCCCAACTTATTTTATTATTATTTAGTTGAATTAATTAAGTATAATAAATTATAAATATTTCAATGATAAAGAAGTACTCTATTTTGTTGAATAAATATATCATTTAGAAAGAATTAATTCGCATAATTTTATATTTTCTAATAACATGTTACAAATTGATTATGGTTGTGATAAAATAATTAAGAAAAGTATTCTTTAAATTTTATTTACAAATATATCATTTGGTAAGAATCAATTTGCATAATTTTATATTTTCAAATAACATGTTCCTAATCGATAATAATTGAGATAAAAGAATTAAGAATAGTATTCTTCAAATTTTAATTACTAAAATGGACATACTTACATAAATTATTTTAATTAATCATCACCTATATTTCTAACATCAGTCATGGATTATTTCTCATACACGTACCTGCAAAAAAATAAAATTTTATATTAATAAGGCTTTATTAATAATAATAATAGGCTTAGCGAACCCGAAGGTTCGATGCCGATACCACCAAATTCCGCCTACACAGACTCGTCCAATGCTCACCATTCAAGCCCAAGCTCCCGAGATCAGCCTTAACGCAATCCTCCCATCTCCGCTTCGGCCTACCTTTCGGACGCCTACCAGTCGGATCAGCAAATACCAACTTTCTCGGAATCCGTTCGTCATCGAGCCCAACAACTTTACTCGCCCATTTGAGTCTCCGCGATGCAATCAGCTCAATTATATTCACAGGATGCAAGTTCCGCAATTCCGCGTTATGCAACCTTCTAAACTCCCCAGTGGCCTCATCTCTCTTTGGACCAAATATTTTACGCAATACTTTATTTTCGAAAACCTTAAGCCGCTGTTCATCCTTTAAAGTAAGCGGCCACGTTTCACATCCGTAAAGAACCGTTGGAAGAATAATAGTTTTATAAATTCTAATCTTTAAGTTTTTAGATAGAAGCCGCGAACTAAGTAACTTAGCAACTGAATATAAACACGCATTTCCCACCTTTAACCGGGACTTTATTTCTTCCTGGATTTCATTTTTTCTAGTTATAATTGAACCTAAATACTTGAATTTCTCTACGTGTTCAAAAGTATGACCTGATACATCAATATCTCCAAGATCGACACCGTTTCTGCTACTAATCATATACTTCGTTTTATCGGTATTTAATTCGAGTCCTATTTCTTTACCGGTTTTTATTAACACACTTGTATTTAGTTGTATGGTTTCCGTGTCTTCACCTAGCAGTACCAGATCATCGGCATACCCCAAAACCGGAATCTTGTCACCCATGTTTAAGCCTTTCTCGGTACACATCACCTTTTCTATGACATATTCTAAAGCTATATTAAATAACACAGGTGAAAGGGAGTCACCCTGTTTTAAACCCGATCGCACCTCAAATCTCTCGGAGTAATTATGACCGATTCTAACTTTATGGAATGTTTCCGACAAACACATCTCTACTAGGTTTACTAACTTTCTAGGTATTCCCTGTTCAATCATGATGTTATATAGCTTCTGACGGTCTATTGAATCATAAGCCTTTTTAAAATCGATATAAAGTTGATGGACTACACCGTTGTATTCCAATTTTTTCTCTAATATTTGACGTAGGGAAAATATTTGGTCAATAGTCGAGCGATTCCGCCTAAAACCACATTGGCAATCTCCGATAATTTCCTCAGCGTATTCCGTGATTCGACTAGTTAGAATTGACGAGAATATTTTATAGCATACTGGAAGAAGAGAGATCCCACGATAGTTGTTACAATCCGACCTCGGTCCTTTTTTGTGAATCGGAATAAGTATTGATTCTTTCCATTCCTCGGGCATTTTTTCAGTTTCCCAGATCTTTTTAACTAAAAAATGTATTTTGGAAACGCCCGCTTCTCCACACGCCTTGATTAATTCACTCGTGATATTATCATTTCCTGCGGCCTTATAACGTTTTAATTTTCCTATCGCCATTTCGACTTCCTCTTTACTCGGTGCGTCTATCCATGGTTCAGCGCTCTGATATTCAGAGAGAGGAGATTGATTATTATTTTCCGTATTTAAGATGCCGTCAAAGTGTTGTTTAAATTTATTTAATATGTCAGAAGGATCCGCAATTATATTGTTATTTGCATCTTTAATCGCATTCAATAGAGGTTCAAATCTTTTACGCGATTTGTTTATACCTTTGTACATCTCTCTTACGTCATTTTCGTTTCTGTGTTTTTCTATTTCTATTATTTTGCCTTTAAGATACTCTCTTTTCTTATTTTTTAAGAGTTTTGAAGTTTCATTCTTTACTAACCGAAAATAAGCCACATTATTATCGCTTGGATTATTTAAGGAATTCAGTTTAGCGGTTTTTCTTTTTTCGCACATATTTTGACAATCCCTGTCGAACCAAGGTTTGTTCTTTTTATTTTCAATTTTTCCAAGACATAAATTACCGACCTCTTTAATATTATCCCTGATCCCTTCCCATAGTTTGTTTACATCTTTGTGTTCCTCGTCTGAAGATTCCAAAGCTTCGAACCGATTTTTTACTTCTATCGCGAATTGTTTTCTAATTTCGAGGTTGTTCAATTTAACTAATTCAAAATTCTCGGGTCGAATATAGTTCGGTGTCCTCTTTTTTTTATTTAGATTTTGTCGAAGTTTCGCGATTACTAATTCATGATCAGAACCGCATTCTGCACCCCGATACGATCTCACGTTAATTATGCTACTTTGCCATCTGTTTTGTATTAAAACATGATCTATTTGATTCCGAGTTTGTCCATCCGGCGATGTCCACGTATACTTATGAATATCCTTATGTTTAAATGTAGTACTTTTGATTACTAGGTTTTTCGAAATGGCAAAGTTTATTAGTCGGGTCCCATTATCATTACTATATTCGTGCAAACTTTCTTTACCGATTGTAGGACGATATACTTCTTCCCTTCCAACCTTTGCGTTCGCGTCGCCTAGTATTATCTTAATGTAATTTCGTGGTAACTTATCGTAAACCGACTCTAGTTTATCATAAAATTCGCATTTTACTTCATCATCACTGTCTTCGGTGGGAGAATGAATGTTTATAAACGCGATTTTAAACCAACGACCTTGAAATATAGCAACCGATATTCTTTCACTAAAGAACTGTACGTTCCGTAAAGCGGAAAGAAATCTATTCCTAATCAAAACCCGGTACCTAGACAATAATTAACGCTCCCCCCGTACCAAATAGTATACTTTCCTTCTGTTAACGAACCCTCCCCTGGCCAGCGAACCTCTTGTAATGCAACGATATCTAAATGGTACCCCTTAACTTCATTCGCGACCGACTTTAACCCACCTGCCGTATTTAAACTTCTAACGTTCCACGTCCCTATTGTTAGATCTCTAATTTTCATCTTGCGCCATGATTCCCCTGAAGCAGTCCCCACCCGGAGACCCGAACGGGGGACTAGTTTACCTCCGGATAATGAGCGTTTTACCTCAGAGGAATCCATGACTTTTGGTGATATTTTGTGAACTAAAATATGTGAGTAGGGCGTTCGAACCTACGTCACACCCTCCAGCAAGCCTGGGGGGCCGCTCTCATTGTTGGTCAGCGAGTCCATCGGACTTAGCCGGGAGGAGCTTCCGAGGAAATTCTACCGACCATCCCCACATCCGCCACCCGTGGGACGCTCCCCATACGCGGTAATGAGATCCGCGCGAGGAAGGCTTTATTAAAAGTGATAATTAAGTTTTATTCAAAACTATTTTACTAATACTTGACCCTAATTATAGTGCGTTAATATATTTGTTTCCTGACTTTTCTATCATACTTATTTTAAATTATTAATAACCCCCTATTCAATTTTTTATTAAATAAACAGAATCTGCCCAATAGAACTATGTAGTTTCTCTATAAGCCTCATTACTTTCATGCCTTCAATTAGTACAGTTGTAATATAACTAATAAATAAATTTATAACTTTAATCAACCATTTCTTTTAGACAGGTCTAGAGACATTTATATTAATTAAATTAATAATCTTACATGTACCCATTTACTCTTTTTATCGTAATACAGTTGTACCTATTATTAAAATAAATTCTGGTAAACAATATATCGTTCCAAGGTACTGTAAATCAATTGATCATTTAATAAATGCTCTTTTCAATATTAAGTTCTGGGTAACACCCAGCCTGTGTAAAGCAGGTAGCCAAAAATGGAGAAATAACCAGCGGTTTATTTCACTGACTAATTACAGCCTAGTTCACCGACAAGTTACTGATTTCTTCTTTCCCATTATTTGCCTATATATAAAATATATAGTAAGGAAAGGTATTGCAATTGTGAAAATTCCGGAATCCCAGTTTTCAACGGAAAAACTATTTTTAGGGTTTTGTGAGTCGAAAGAACCAATTCGCGCTGAACCGAACAGTTGTATGAAACTGATACTTCATATTTAAGACAACTATATGCCAGACATGTTACAGTAACTTTTTCATCGAAATCGGCGAACTAGAAGATCCTATTTATTTTATGCATTTTGCACCTTTTTACAATTTTCTCCAAGAACGGCTCAACCGATTTTTATTTAAGGCGCTAAATCGATGTAACATTTAATGGGCTTTAATATCAGATAGGTTTCGTTCTGATTGAAATAGTCTGACACGGTTTTAATTCCAATAATTCCAATTTTGTTATTCTAAAGTACCTTTAATTTTGGAGATTAAAAATAATTAACCATATCATGTTGTTAGAATTGATAAATAAAGAGTAAATATATAATTTGAATATCTTTTTGCAATTTTTGTGTTTTTGAACATACGGACTGTAATATAGATGTAATTATTATCTTATGAACCCAATAGTAAAAGTGAGTGATGAAGAGCTGGGAAATCTAACTGATTCTTTTAAATAATAAGATAATAGATAATTTAAAGAAACACAGGTTTCTATCGAAACTCAACTTAATTAATTCTTTAATCTTGAAACTTCTTGAATTTATTATTACAACACGGGTAAGTGAACATCTTGTATTGCGCGCACCAGATTTTTTCGAATTTATAGAATTATTTAAATCAACCCAATTAACTTCTTTTTTTTATAGAGATGAAAAAAAAGCATAGAAGTTTACGCTGCCTATAGCGCTATCTATTTACATTAGGGCGAAACAAAATTTATTACTTGAATCAAGCATTAGGGTCCGGCGCAGTAACACTTAGAGAACTCTCAAGTGTTAGTTACCCTGCTTTTTTTTACAACCGCAATAACGTTTTTCTAACCGAAATTAAGTAAAAGTTAGTGCCGTGGAGGGAAAATACAAAAGAAAACAAGAGAAAGGGAAAATAAACAAACGTTGACTAGGAGAGCTCGTCAGAGGGTTTTGGTAGAGGTCCAACGGGTCGTCGGCACTCACAGTATTAATAAACCCTTGGAAACTGGGCCACAACTCTGCTGGGGTTCTGCCCGTCTTCATATACACCTACATCCCCCTATTTTCTCCCCTTATAACAAAAAAAAAATATTCCCCTCTATACAAGCATAATTCACTATAGTAAAAATGAAAACACAAGTCTGATTTTTAGTAAAGAAAAACAAGATGAGGCTTCAGTATTTCACCCTGACTTTAAAAAAAAAAATAAACGTTGATATTTAAATCTGTAATTTACTGCAATCAGACGATTGATGAAGTATTGAATGCAAAAAATGATAGAAATAATCCACTAACAAAAATTACGTGCACCAGAAATACGACTTTAACTTACCTCTGTTGTTAAAAACAATTTAAGAATTTTTGAAATACGTTAAAAGATAAAAATAAATCGTAAAAGAATAAATTAAAGTGAACTTCAATAGAAACACGTGTTTTATTAAATAATCCATTATATTTTTATCTCGAACAATCAGTTAGCTTTACCGGCTTTTCTTCACTCTCCATTAACCTTAACATTTTCGTGTATTAGATAATATTTTTTCTAAAATCTTTATTTTTCCAACGGTATATCATTCATTTATATTACTATTCTTGTGTTCAAAAACACAATAGTTGCATAAAAAATAATGTTTACACTTTTCTTCTTTAGTTGTTTATCAAATTTGCTCAACATGGATAATATGAAGTTGCTATCTTTTTTAAATCTACAAAATTAAAGGTACTTTAGAGGAAGAAAATTTAAAATATCGGCATTTAAGTTTTGTCTGATTATTGAAACCGGAATGAAACCTATGTCATATTGAAGCCCATTAAATTTTACATCCATATAGCTAGGTTAATCACAATCGTTAGAGCCGTTTTTGAGAAAATTGTAATAAGGTGCAAAATGCAAGGTATAATGGCTCTTCTGGTTAGCTGATTTTGATGAAAAAGTTATAGTAACATCTCGGGCGTATAGTTGTCTTAAATATGAAATTTCAGTTTCTTTCGGCATTTGGTTTTTGTACTAGCCTTACCACACACTGCCACCTACGCCCACATATACCTTTTTGTTTGACTTGGTCATTTGTACCTAGAGTAACCTGAAAGGTGTATTTCGGGGGAAACACGAAAATCGCAATACTTTCCCTTACTATATATTTCATATATAGGTAAGTAAAAGTAGGAACAAAATAAATTATATATATATATATATATATATATATCCAAAACAAGGTATTGGGGTAACGCAATAATATTTTTTACATGTAAACAGAATAATTTTATAATTAAAAGTAATACATAAAAAAATATTACAAGTGAGTATATAAAGTGTAAAATTTTTTTTTTTAATGGAACTGCTTAAATTTAAATTTAAAAGTTCTCGAGGCCGTCTTCTTTTGATTCGGTTTTGTTGGTCAACGGTTGTATGATAAAATTATTAATAGAAATGACAAGTTATGAACCACCAGAGAGTTTGTGTGGTGTGGGCAAAAAGTTAGTAATTAAAGAAGTATATCAACTTTGGGATAAGCGGGAAATAAATAACGTAAAATAAAGTCATAAAGTAATTTAATATTTAATAAAGTAATAAACAAATTTAAGTTATGATTTTCTAAATAATTGTAATACATCAGTTTATTTAAATATCGATGTTTGCTTGTCGACAGTGATATGTACCATAAACTAAATAATTTAGGCTTAGTCAAATTTATCTCAAAACCTACATTTTGTCCAAACAATGTGTGCCATCGTTGCACAAATGAAGTTTATGAGATTGACACGAGAACTGTGTCACTGTTCATTCAACAAACAACTCTTTTGTGATTTTCACAGTATTCCTCTATTGTGGAGATGACTCATGTATTTGTGTTGAAACGTCAGTTTCTGCAATAAAAAAAATCACACGCTGAGTCATAATTTTTCTTAATAATAAAAATAGTACGTCTTTGATCAAGTAAAAAGAGTTCTCACAGGATGAATTATCAGCATTGTATTTTAAGAGACAATTTCATAAATTCCTGAAGGAGGCAGCATATGTTTTATGTATAAATTGTTAATGAAGCTGTTTATTCCGTTTACTGTTGCAATAAATGGCTTTATTTATTTATTTCAAAGATAGTGTTGATCAGATTTAGGAAGTGAGAAGATGTTATCGATAGCATAACTGCATTGATCTGAAAACCACAATATTGTCTTTGGTATAATTGATACTGACCAAAGCTATCTGTTACTACCACATCCTATCCTAGTATTTGGTTTGTGGAAACTAGATGGGAAATTACCACCATTCCTTATCTTTTTGATATTATAAATGGTTTCTACGTATTTGTAGATTTTTTATGCATTTTTTCCTAAAACCATATCTCAATTTAATTTTACCACAAATTTAGTCATTTATACAAATAGATTATAATTACCAAACGAACAAATATTTTGCTGATTGTAAGGATGTCTCATCCGAAATCATTTATAAATATTTTGTCAATTAGTAAACATGTAAATGAAGTTCTTTTTCTTTCTTAGTTCTGAAAAAAAAAATAATAATAAAAATGGTTTCTACTCACAAAAACTCGATTTTAAAGTCGAATTTCTATTTTTTTTTTTCTCAATAAAACAGATATACATATATATATATATATATATATATATATATATATATATATATATATATATATAACAAACACTGTCTCAGCTGCTAACTAAAATAATACAAGAAGATACTGTAAGTACTGACTGCGAGGAACATAGACGACTCAGAACTGAAGTACTAACCCCACCTGATACAGATGATGACGTTGACATCCGCGATTTTGAGGTTATCCAAATTATTAGAGAATTAAATGATAAGAAAGCCTCTGGAATTGACAAAATTGATTCTCGTGTAATGAAAAAAATAGCTGACACTTTTCCTAAATTGTTATCTAGCCTTTATAAAATGTTGTTTGCAAGAAAAGAATTTCCGAAAAGTTGGAAATTAGGGAAGTTAACTTTAATTCCAAAATCGAATTCATACTCTCTCAGACCATTAAGTATACTTTCGGTAATGAGCAGGGTTTTTGAAAAAATATTAAAAAACAGATTAATGCATCACCTCACCACCAACAACATACTTAACCAACAACAGTACGGATTTCGGCCCCAATCAGGAACTGACGACGCTCTTAGCGACCTGACTGAATACATCTCAAGTACACTACGGCAAAACAGCAATCTATTAGTCGTATCTTTAGATATCGCTGGTGCCTTCGATAACGCTTGGTGGCCTGCAATCCTTAATAATCTTAAAGCATATGACTGCCCGAGAAACTTGTACCAAATTATTCAAAATTACTTTTCTGACAGAAAACTTGCCATTCAGACAAATTTTTATTATGTTGAAAAGAAACTAACTTTAGGAACTCCTCAAGGTTCAGCACTATCACCAATACTCTGGAACGTTTTACTTAATACAGTATTTGATATAGACTTACAGAAAAACACTAAATTAATAGCATATGCTGACGATTTGTTATTACTTATAAAACGACGAGATTTTGACGAATTACAGACTGTAGCGAACCTAACACTGTCAAAGCTTACACATTGGACTAGACGCAACAAACAAAATTTTAATACAGAAAAAACCAAATACATAATTTTTTCCAAAAAAAGAACAGTCCCAGATTTAGATATTCGACTCAATTCAGTAAGAATAACCCAATGCGACAATTTACAATACTTAGGCTTACTTTTTGACAGAAAACTGAATTGGAACAGACATATGGACAAACTTTATGAGGACACTCTACGTATTATAAATGGACTGTCAATAGCCGCTAGAGCTACATGGGGCCTTAGATCGGAAATATTAAAAGTCATTTATGAAGGCGCTGTACTTCCTAAGATGCTCTACGCGGTACACGTCTGGCACCCAGCTGTACTTCGTAAGAAAAATCTGATGAAGTTACAGAGGCTTCAAAGGTTGATTTCGAACAAAATATGCAAGGGCTACCGTACGCTATCATATGAGGCCGCGATACTATTAGCAGGACTGTTACCTATCCAACTGAAAATTGAAGAACGAACAATTTTATTTAATATTATTAAACATAAGACAGGCTACAAAGACATACTACTGGATAAAATTGAAAGATTAACAGACTGCAAGTTCTGGCTGCACCCAGCAACTACTTTATGGACAACGCGACAATGTACTACTTTTATTACCGAGAACACTGACGTTTACACTGACGGAAGTAAGTACAGCGATAATGTTGGTTGTGCGTGGTGGTTCCAAACTACAGCTGGTATAAATGTCCAACATCAATACAAGTTAGAATCATACTGTTCTAACAACCAAGCTGAAAAATTCGCTGTACTGAAAGTGACAGAGTACATGACAAATGAACCTAGGCAAACCAAGGAACGTATCACTATACATACAGACAACAAAACTTTAATTGACTCCATCAACAATGTACACATACATGACCATTTGACAGACCAAATTAGGCAAAACGTATTACAACTTAAACAGATGGGGAAAAGAGTAACTCTAAAGTGGGTAAAGGCGCATGCAGGGATCGAGGGCAACGAACGGGCAGATCTACTAGCCAAAGAAGCTGCTTCCAGTAATATGTTACCTTCCTACGATAAAGCACCTCTGTCCTATGTCAGGAGGGACATGACATCTGATTTTGTTGCAAGATGGGACCAGATGTGGGTGACTTCTACCAAGTCTCCAAGTTTACACAGATTTATACCAAACATAACATTACACGACTATGCATCTGTACACAGTAATGATTATAAACTAACACAACTAATCACAGAACACGGAAACACAAAACATTATCTCAAACGATTTAACATAATACAAACAGACTTATGTGACGAAGACGGACAAATTCAAAATTTTAAAACATATACTTTATGACTGCAAAATTTTTGACAGACAAAGATTTCATTTAATTAAAAATATAATACTTAAAAATGGAAACTGGCCAGAGACGGAACAAAATTTATTCTCTAAATTCAAGACAGACTTACTTAAATTCATTAAAGGCATTGACTTTGAATCACTGACTAAAGACGGGCAGCGTAGGTAATTCTTTTCTGTTGACAAACATTTTATTTTAAATTTGTTATGATAGTTACTTTATTTATTTTGTTCTATTTCATTTGAAACATTATTCTGTAATAATTGTTAATGTAATACTACTTTCATATGTAAATTAATATAATCATATTACCATTCATGTAGTATACCATTAAGGTATGGAACATGATGTTATAATAAACGGTCCTTATGTGGGGTTACCATGTAAGGAAAAAAGAAAAAAAAAAAAAAAAAAAAAAAAAAAAAAAAAATAATATATATATATATATATATATATATATATATATATATATATATATATATATATATAAAGTTTTAGAAAAAAAAAACCTTGAACTCTTTGGTTTTGCAAATACTCATTTCGTTTCGATGTCGGATTCCAAGTAAGTTTATTTATAATAGAAATGTATATTAAATTGCACTTTTTTTTTTTTTTTTTTCTATAATAATACTCTGGAAAGCATTTTATTTAATGAAACGTATATGCGTTGTATATTCAATATAATAGATATATCTGTACAAAGTTAAATACTCCACAAATGCTTCATTACAGCAAGAAAATTAATCAATGATGTTTTAAAAATAATTTATATTATAAACGCAAATATGTATATATATATATATATATATATATATATATATATATATATATATATATATATATATATATATAAGTTTCACTGAGTTTGACATGAAAGTTAATTGTATATTTGATTGCTTTTGAAGAAACTCTATGTTTTTAGGTTAGTTAGTTAGGTAGGCCGTTGCTAAAAAGATTTTAATAAATAAAGATGTCATTGTACACTAGTGGACCCACCCGCCTCTGCTTCGCACGAGTGAAATTAGAATGAGGCGTCATTTATGTCTAAAAATCTGGTACGGGCAACACACGACTTTCACTTACCTCCGTTTTTAAAATCGATTAAAGAATTTCCAAATACAGTTAGATATAAAAATGAGGGAAACCATTAAAGAATTAATTAAACTGAATTAATATAGAAAAATGTGTTTTATTAAAAACTCTATTATATTATTATCTAAAGTAATCAGTTAGTTTGATTGACTTTTTATCACTCTATATTCAATTTTACAAGCTTGTGTATAAGATAATACATTTTCTAATGTCCTTCTCTTTCAAACGGCTTATTATACGTGCAATTGGCTTCATTGACAAGCCACCAGGTTGCAGCACGGTCAACATGAATTTTCCTTTTCGGGAACCCAAAAAGCAGTTAGTTTTATCGGTTTTTTGTTTTATTTATAGAGAGAGGAAATAGACTATATATTAACTCGTACGTATACTAACTTCTTTTATTGCATATAAACTTTTTCTGTTCTTATGTTCAAAAACAAAATTGGCGCGCTGTGCTTCATTGACAAGTAAAAAAAAATTAGTAATAACAAAAAAAAAAACCTGTACCACTACAACCCATGAAGGGTCTTGGGATCAGTACATATAGAGATTCGTACTGTTTCTAGGCCAACGGCAGTGAATGAGGTGATTAGGCCTTAATCACGCTCAGCCGCCAGGTTTTTCCCCAATTAATTTGGGTACCCACTTTATAGAGGCTGGGTCTGCCCCAGGAGGGTCTCCATACCCTAGGGTCGCCCTCCGACTGAATTAACAGAATAAATAATATTCTGCCACAGGCGGGATTCGAACCCAGGACCCGGAGCACAGCAGACTAGTGCTCTATCCACTAGACCACGCCGCTCCCGTAATACAATAACAAAAAAGGAGGTTAATATTCGGAGGTTCTCGGGTCTGCCTGGATGAGCATGCAGATCCGAGGACTGAGAAAAGACGTTTAATGCGGATAACATTCACCATCAAGTGGGATTAGCACACCCAATTTACACAGGGAAGTTAAAGCTGCAGTTTTTAAGATGTAAACGAGGCTTTTATGCCCCTTGTCCGTTTTTTTAACCTTTATTTTAAATTAATGGACTTCCAAATCCATCCTTAGTTATTCCTTTTCTATTAAATACGACTATGGAATCATTTTAAAATTTATTTAAATTTCGGTTATACTTCATTTTTTATTCCTGCGTGGTAGCTTAAAAACTAGACACCAACAAACAAATCAATAAAAAATAATATAATGGGTAATGTTTAGATAAATCATTAGAAAAATTTAAGTATTTAGGTTCTATCATAACTGAAAAAAAAAAAAGAAATCAAGAATTTTTGGGATTTTTTGCGCTTTGGATGATACATAATTTGTTTCAGATACAACACACCGAATCAAAAGTTTTACAATATATAATTTGAAGAGTTTCCTAATTTAAATAAAATACATCAATTAGCAGGTTTCAGCAACTCCGAGCCATGATGATTTTTTTGTATAATTTTTCCCGTATTCTGAAACTTCAAACGTAAAATGGAGGGAAGTTCTAAATTTTAGCAAATAAATTTGATGTTTGAACACTGCGCGCTCGCCAATCGTGTCAAAAATTAATTAGTTTCCATAATTTGTTCTTATTATTTTTTTTTCAAAATTTTTTCTGTAATCTGGGACTACAAAAGGTTAAATGTGGAAAAGTTTTAGAATTTTGACCACCTAAATCGTTCATATTTTCCATTGTGCGCCTGGTAGGCGTCCGAGAGGTATGTTGAGGCGTCGATTGGAGAATTGAGACGTTGATTTCCAAAAGGTAATATATGCATTCTAGGAAATTTTACAGGAAGCGCGAAAATCTCTCATTACTATATTATTAAACTAGCTAATTTGGGTATTTTTGCCTTAAAATTTAGAATTATTTTTTTACTATAATAATAACATCATATTAAAGTTATGAAATGATTTTTTTTAGAATGATTTGGAACGAAAATAAATGCGTAATTAGTACTTTTAGAAAATGACAGCATTACTAAATCGCGTTTTTTAAGGACTTGAGAATTCATTAGATAACGTCAAATAGAATATTTAGATAAAACTAAATGATGAGAATACAAATATGACAAAAAATCAATTTCGTAAGAAATGTCCTTTAGTACCTTTTGGAAATCAACGTCTCAATTGTGTTAAGACTCATCGGGGCCTTGAACGAAGACGATGATCAATAGACAAATCTCTGTAAGCAACATTTCGTAGTATCGGCATCGAACCTTTGGGTTCGCTAAGCCTGTTATTAGATGAAGAGAAAATGAAAGCTCGTTGCTGATATAATTAGCAACAGTTGATGGGTTCTTTAATAAAACCAGTTAACTTCTTACTCGTAATAATTTAACAATAATATAACAATATTATAACCCATGGTTTATTTGTTTGCACAGGATCATGCACCATCTAAGCTTTTAAATGTTTAACAATTTAAATTTTCTCTTAGTGAGGTTTGCCTTATAAATTTTAATAGCGTCATCCTTACATAGTTCATTAACATTATTTATTGAAATAGGATAAATATTAATTACGTTTTTGTACCTAAATATACATAAAACATGTACCACTACATTTCAAGGTTCTTGGGTTGAATATATTATGGGATGCGTTATGTTTTATTGTAATATGTTAAACTAAAGAAAAAGAGATAATATTAAGGAGACCTACATTATAGAGGCTGGGTGAGTTCCAAGAGCCTCTAGAAGACTCGTGGGGCGATCCTCCTCTGAATAAATATTGATCCTACCACAAAAACTCCAAGAAGCACCTAACGGATTGTGGTGTCCAATTTGCAGAAAATAGTGATGCCTTTGAAGTGAGTTTAATCCTAATGCTTTTTATTCTGATTTAAAAATGATAATAATAAACTGAACTAAAGCTGATGAATTGAAGTTCAGTCCTTTCACTCGTAAATATTTTTTTTTTATTTCCAATCAATTTAATGAACCGGTTTATTTTTTAAGTTTAATCCAATTAGAAAACAGGCTAAAGATCAGGCCGTGAAGTAGAAGGGTACATGTCGCTCTGATGGTTTTGACTTCTGCAAAGTACAAGTCGGACCAAGGACACAAGTTCATTGAGTGTCATCGTTAGTTATTAGGTGCGACACGACCATTGATTACCAGTGGAAGCCCATTCCTTTCCAGCTTTATAACCTTAATTTTCGTTCCTCCCCTTGTTTAGACTCTCGAACATCTTGTTCCGAGAAATAAAATGATGTGCCAGAATAAGATTTGCATTCGTTATAAGAATTTATGGGCGTAAGCGTTTCCCCGAGTGCTGTAGCAGCCCCCGCCGTGTCTCTCGAGTTATGGCTAATTTGTCTTCCTAAAATGGAACGCAGGTTTACTCGAGCGTGTAGTGTTGGGTTGGCAATACCGGCTCTCGGCGGTAAAAGTTGACAACCTGAAGAAACGCAAGATTTCGAGGAGATAAGTGCGCCGCAAGGGCATACACCTCGCAAAGCCTTGCGCAATCGACATGACAGTCCCAGGGTTATAGCGGTATTGTCGTTCTGTTCGCACGCTTAGCCCCGCTGAATACGTAAAACCCTACAATTGAAATTATACAATATGTTTTAATATATATATATATATGATATTTATACTAATTATTCTTCTTTGATTTTTTTTTTATTTCTTTATTTACAGTTCAGAAAAAAATACTCACATAGAAAAACTGCCATAATTTCAAACAAAAGCTTGTAACGGCTGCTCCTTGGTATATGAACAAACTGACCCTACATACGGATTTACAACAACCAACAGTCGATTAAGACATACGAATTCTCTATTACCGTTTTCATAGCAAACTGCGAGGACATGACAATAGACTTGTCAATAGCTGAAATGCCTGTTAGAAAAAAACTTTAAAGAAGCTGGATGAGAGACCTCTCCTGCTAAATTAAAATCTAGAAAGGGGTGCTGTTACGAACTTAAAAAAAAAAAAATACTTGACTGATAAAAGTTTTAAATAAAATTTAAAAAATTGTACACTTTAGTTACTATGCTATACTTATGTTGCTCGCTTAGTATTAATTGCAGCTATTTAAATAATTAGGTAAATAATGAAAAATATATAGTAATTGAAAGTAAAAATAATAATCTTTTAGAAATATTTGGACATTAAAGAAAATTTATTAAGTAATTAAACATTTCAAAACAATTAATCATAATTTGTTGTATGTATTATACCTAAAAATTGTATACGCCTGCGATTAGAATTAATTTGTAATGTGAATTAATATATGGAAGACGAATACTCCTCGAAACATCTTCCTCCACGAAGGCAAATAAAAATTTTACTTCGAACAGCCTAAATGGACGGCTAAGGGCAGGTGGATGAGGATACAACTCAACCAGTCCCTCTTGTATTCTGATGATATCATCCGTATCTGTGATATAAATTTATCCAGATCAGACGAAAAAAATAAAACAAAATACAACAGTGGAAGTGTAACGAGCCTAGTGGCGGTCAAAAATGATTAGAAAATAGGCTATAACAATTAAATATTTTATATGTATTATTTATAAGGCGGTGGAGCGGCGTGGTCTAGTTGACAGAGCACTAGTCTACTGTTCTCTGGGTCCTGAGTTCGAATCTCGGCTGTGACAGAATATTATTTATTCTTTTATTTCGGTCGGGGGGCGACCCTCCTGGGGCAGACCCAGCCTATATAAAGTGGGTACCCAAAAATAGGTAAAAATCTAGCGGCAGAGTGTGATCGCGGTTTAGTCACCTCATTGCACGGCCGTTTGCCAAATGACAGTACGAACCTCAATACGTGCTGAGTCGTTGACAGTTTCATAAGTTGTTAGAGATACAGGTTTTTTTTTTTTTTTTAATTATAAGGTGGTGTCTCATGTAATGTATTGGCTAGGAACACATCCTTCTGTTTCCAGTTAGCAAGTTAAAAATTGTCTGGTTATGCCGTCCTTCCGAAGGCACGTAGGATTAGTCCCATGCCTGTGCGTTGTCGGATACTCGTTTTAAGTCCCTATCCTAATTAAACCTGGATAGGCAAAATTTAGAATCTCTACGGTAAATGAATTAACAAATAACAGGCTAAATTTTTACAAAAATGATGTATTAATATATATACATATATATATATATATAATATATATATATATAATATATATATATATATATATCATTAAAAAACATCGGCTAGAAATTAGTTGTTCACTATTTTCTAATCATTTTTAGCTGCAATCCAAATCATCTCTTAGTTCATGTTACCTGACCATTAACTATTTAATATAAAATATAGTAGAAACAATTATAAACTTACAATAACATTACAAATTACAACTAACAAACAAAAACGGAAAGAAGAAAAAGAAAATACGTTCGAAAAAATTATAAATGCATAATAATGCCTAGTTAACAACCGTTATCAAAATTTATGCTATAAACATATATATTTATTTTACAAGTTTTTAAATTAGGTAAGATAATCACACTTTGTAGTTCTTGAAACCCCTAATTTCATATTGTAGCATCACATTATTCTTTTAAAATAATGTGAAATAATACGTTAATTATTTAAATAGTCATTGCCCAAGATTGTGGCAGATTGTATTATTTCTAAATAAAAAAAAAAAAATTAATAATTATTTAAAAACATTAATCTAATAAAGGAGAGGTGCATGGAAATAATTAATTACTTTCATGCATTTGAATAATATCAATTTGTTAATAAATGTAGCAATAAACCTTGTTGAAATGCAATGCATATAAAGGGTGCATTAACCCCTTCGGAAATAGCGTGCTAACAAGACCTTGCCATGCATCAGGAGCAACTGAGGCGGCCATTTATCGATTTTCTGCACTTCCATTCTACTCCAAAATTAATACGATGCAGAATGCTTTTAAAGATTTATTTACGATCAGAAACCCGGCTCTGAACCAACACAGAATAATTTAAAAGAAAAATTTATAATGCGAATCGCTCAAGTTTTAATTTTTAAGAACATTCTAGACGATTGAACGTTGGAGGAGTAAACGACTGAGCCTATTGAAATACCTTTTTACTTTCACTTACCATATATATTATATAGATATATACTATATATATATATATATATATATATATATATATATATATATATAAAACATATAGTAAGGGGAAGGAAGTATTGTGACCGTGAAAATTTTCGAATTCCAGTTTACAACGAAAATATACGTTTTAGGGTCCCCTAAGTTTAAATAACCAAAAACCGAAAAAATATCTTAGTTTATGGGTGCATTTGTGGTCCAGAGCAAAAACGAAAAGATATACGAAACTGAAATTTCGTATTTAAGACAACTATACCCCCGTGATGTTACAGCAACATTTACTTCAACGTCGGCACAAAAAAAGATCCTTTTTATACCATATGCATTTTGTACCTTTTTAAATTTTCTCAAAAAATTGGTAAAACGCTTTGGATTAAACTCCCTGTATCGATGTAAAATTTAATAGGCTTTAAAACTGTGTAGGTTTCGTTCTGACTAAAATAGTCTGACAGGGCTTAGATTTCCGATATTTTAGATTTTCTTCCTCTAAAGTCATTTTAATTCTGCAGGTTCCATAAAAAATAACCATATTATATTGTTAGCATCGATAAACAAAACGGGATAATAAATAAACAGAAAGAATTCCGTATCCAACGAAAAGAGATAAGAGCAAATTATTTTTTCAAGCAATATTTGTTTTTTTTTAACATAACAAGAGTAATATACATATACATATATGTGATAAGGTCTTTATGGATAAGTTTATTCGTGACAGAGTAAGGAGCGTTGAGGATTTTACGAAGGATTTTGGATTGTAAGGATTGGATGCGGGAAGAATTTGATGGTTTTGTATAGCCCAAGGCTTTACTCCGTAAGTCCAGTTTGGTCTTATAATAGTCATGTAGATGAGCCTTTTGTTGTAAAGAGGAAGGTTTGATCGTTTGTCTAGTAAATGTTGAAGTAGCCTAAAGCGGCGAGCAGTTTCTTGTCGTTTTAGTCGTGTATGTGGATTCCAAGTTAGGCGTTTGTCAAGAAGTCCTAGCTATCGGATCTGTTCAACAGGAACACACAATTTTAAAAGCAAATCAAGAGTGCTGAGAACCAATAAAACTAATTGATTGTCGTAGATAATAATACAATAGATATTTTATCCAACACATGTTTTGATTGAAACTTAATTAATTAAATTAATTAATTAATTAACTATAACAATGATCCTAAGTAAAATTCGTGTGTTGCGCGCACCAGATTTTTCCTTATATATTAGTACATTGTTACGTTAAGATTAACAGAATAGCGATATTTATTTACGTAGTAATTCCATACAATCATTTATAGATAGTTAACAAAAAAAAAAAAAAAAAAAAAAAAAATTGGCTGGAATGCTCAAAATTTAGCTTCTTTAAACTTATTAAATTTACAGTTTGTGATAATAATAATACAATGAACAAGATAGAAAAGGATATTTAAATTAATATCACAATCAATTAATGATTTTAAAAAGCACTCAAGCAATAATAAAAATAAATAAAGAATCGAATTTCAAATTAAATATTATAGAGGGAGAAGAAGTTATTTTTGTAAAATAGATTATATGAATTTAGGGGAGTGTTGTTTGGTTAAAAAAATTATGATTTATTCATTTTTCGTCGCTTTTTGCTGCTGTCGTTAATAGGGCGAAATAATATAATCCATCCTCTCAACAATTAATAATAGAATAATCAACCAAATTTTACAATAATTAGTGTATTGATTTATGTTTATGTTATGGTAACTTTGACTAAATGGAATTATATTGGCTATTAGAATTTTTTCGAGGTATAAGAAGAATAATATAAAAAGAATGTAAATATGTTGTTGTTTTTTTGTGACCAAGAAATTGTCTTTTAAATTAAAATATTCAATAACAGTTGGGAAACAAGTCTTAACGGTTTTACTAACGCTTCCTATGAACTTTAAGTTAGTTGAAATAGATAAATATATATTAAGATAAATTGTATTTTATTTAGTAATATTACAACTCGTAATTTATCTTATAAAACATTCGAAATGCAATTGATTTAATTGTAATTTCATTCTAATAGTACCTTTTGTAATTTAAATAATTTAATTTTTTTTTTTTTAAATATTCGATTTTTCCCAATTCTGTGTATGAAGATGAAGTTGTAATTAAAAAAAATCAAAATAATACTTAAATAATAACTATGTATTATTTATAAAATATGATTTACCCAGTAAACGAGATACTGCAAAATAAAGCTAGAGAAGAACTGTGATGATTTGTGATTTTTAAAAAACGTATTCCGTATACAGCTGGTGGTGGTTATTTTCTCGAAGGGCTTAAGGTTTCCCCTTTTTCTTCTAATTAGGTCCGAAAAAGCGGATTACCCTAAGCCCTTTTCCATCTGGAGTAGGAATGTTGAGATTAACTCTCGAGAAATTTTCTGTTTTGCAAGTGGGAATTGAACCACATTTTTAGGTTGATTTGGACGGCGAAGCTTCTATCAACATTACTGATTTTTCCTGCTTTCGTATTACTTTTTTGTGTTCACACATATTTTAAAAACTTTCCAATAATAAATAGGGATAGAAGTTGTTTTAATGTAAAACAAATAACAACTTGAGGTGCACTATACGTTGTATTAACGTTATGGAGAGTAATAAAAAAAAAACCGATTACACAAAAGGAACATAACTAATAAGCCAAAAAATTATGCTAAACCGAATTATATTTCAATCGGATTGAATTTTGATTTAATTGGAAAAAAAATCTGGTGCGGCAACACTCGACTTTCACTTACCTCCGTTTTTAAAATCGATTAAAGAATATTCAAATACAATAAGAGATAAAAATTATTGAAACCATTAAAGAATTAATTTAATGGAAGTTCTATAAAAACATGTTTTATTAAAATATCTATTATATTATTATTAAAAATGACCAGTTAGTTTTATCGGATTTTCATCACTCTCTAATTACTTTTAAAAGCTTGTGTATAAGATAACATTTTTTCTAAAATCTTTAGCTTTCAAACGGTATATCATACATGTATATTACTTTTCTTTTGTTCAAAACCAAAAAAATTCATTAAAAAAATACTTTTTCAGCTTTATCCTTTATTTGTTTTTCAAATTCCCACAACTTACATATTTAGTAGATTAAAATATCATCATTTAAGCCCTGTCAGACTATTTTAATCAGAATGAAACCTACATGATGTAAAAGCCTATTAAATTTTACATTGATATAGAGGGTTTGATCAAAATCGTCGGAACCGTTTTTGAGAAAATCGAAAAAAGGTGCAAAATGCATGGTATAAAGTGGCTCTTACGGTTAGCTCATTTTGATGAAAAAAGTTTTGTAACGTCTCCGGCGTCTTAAATATGAAATTTCAGTTTCATAGGACTTTTCGTTTCGGCCCGGGAGTTACCACAGACACACAGACCTTTTTGCGGTTATTTGGGCTTAAGGGACCCTAAATCGTGTATTTCCGTTGAAAACTGGAACTCGAAAATTTTCACGATAGTAAGTGAAAGTAAAAACATAATAATGACAGTAATGTTCCTTATGTTATTAATTGGGCCCGAACTATGTATATTTTCTTTCATTACTAACTCCTATCCCACTATTTTCAATCCTTGCTTCCACATCAATCCCTGTAAAAGCTACGAGACCTACCAGTTCAGAATGTTTTTGGAGAGCTGTTATAAGTTAGTTTCTCTACTTGTTTATCATGCCTTTTGCAGTCATGTTTACATTTATTTGAAGTATTATTAAGACACATGTAAATCATAATAAATATACAGCAGTTTCGTAGGGCGGATCTTTACACAGGGTGTCTCGTATATAGGGAGGAGATTCTTTACCTTTTTATCAGAAAAACTCAAATACATCTCATAGATATGCACGCACAGCAAAATAAGTGGTACCATATAAAAGTGGAGAAACCTTTTAAGAAGGTTAACACTTCGAAATCTCAAAATAGGAAATAAGCGTCGAAAAACGTCAGGAAGAAAATAAAATTTGAATATTTCTAATAATTTTCGGCGAATAGTGTGATTGAGCACAATTTTTAATCACTCATTTTATACAAGTAAGATGGGTAATTAGGAAACCTTAGATTTCAAAATTTTGTTGGCATATTAATGTGAGCTTTCTTATCTGGATGGATCTTATCTCTGATGAAAACCGCGAATAACAGAAAAAATATCACAATTTGATTGTCCTCCCTAACCGTTGACAATCGAACTATGAGTCATATGAATTTTTTTTTCTCTTGAGGTTTTGTATCTGCTTCAACAGTATGACTAGACATTTAGGATACACATGTTAATATTAAACATTATCTTATTGGTATTGTTTTTTTTGTTGTTGTTTTTTTTTGTTTCCTCGCATCCTTGATTGGCCAACGAAGGTAGATTTGTTTCGCACGATTTTAAAGATAATTAAATGAAGAAGGTTGTGAGTTCGTGTGATCTGTAAGATTTAAAACCCAACGATATAAAAACAAAAGCTGCTTGAACTGTCCGTATTTTCTTAGAAACATTAAAATTATATTTTTTGCATGAAGTGCGACACTTCATTTTCTATTTGGAGGGTTCGACTTCATTTTTTTCATTTGGCACCTTTTATTTTTCCGTGCGTTCACATCAAGTAGATATATTTGATTTTTCTGACGAAAACCATGGATAAAAGCAATAATCTCTGTTTGGTCTGACCATCATTATGAAATATGATGAGGCCTAGACCAAGAGGTAGCTAGAACTAGTGAACTGTATTAAATTGAATAAGTTTGTTTCTTTGTTTATTCGTTTAACGTCACTTTTGTGCTACTATGGCTAATCGGACGATGCTACAGTGGGAGTCCTTAGTTTTGCCTATCCAGGTTTTATAAGGATAGGGATTTTAAACGAGTACCTGACATCGCAAAGGCTCGGGACCACCTTTTAACGTCCCCTCCGAAGGACGGCAAAACTGAGGATGTTTTACTCCCATTAAAAAATCCTAGGGTTACCCGCAGGTTTGAACCTGCGACCTTTGGCATAGAAAGCTTTTATGCTAGCTACTACGCTATCGGTGACACCTAAATTGTGAAAAGTGAAAAAAACTGATAAATATTGGTGTATTTGAAACAAAGGAAAAGTTCATGGATTACAATTTAGATTTAGGATATTCTACACATTTATATCTTGGTATTTTCGTCTTCTCAGTTCCTCTCTTTATTCTCGCCGCCTCCAGCTTATGGAGAACTTTTCTTCCTCTACTCCATCCATAAAACTATGTACTCAGAATAAAGAAATAGTGTGGAGTGTGCTCGCGTATGCTATACTTAGGTTTCTCTTCCTAAAACATACTCGTATGTTTTTACATTACAAAAAGATGGCCGCTTGTGGTTTTAGCGTACATGTTACGCGAACAATGTCAAAATTTGATTTGTCTTCCCAACAGTTGACAATCGCACTTTGGGTCATATGAGCTTCGTTTTCCGATTTTTATCTGCTCCCACAATATGACAAGACATATTATAGGACATCCTGTATAAATTACATAAAACGATCTTACAAGCTCAATACACTTGAGACAATGACATCATTGAGAAAGTTCGGAGGCGTCTAACGATTGGGCAACCACTGGCAGAGCATGCATGTGGAGCATGATAATTCGCCGAGATCTATTGTCTGCAAGTTTCGAAAGGATTAAACCAACATGGGAGCCAACATGACACGCCGCATCTGGAGAGAGCTTGGACCGCAGCTAGACCCTACGTTTCCACGCCTAAGAAACGAGTGAATTTAAAGTGGGCACTTTAAAATTCTGAATGAGGCCTGACCCATTTGTTGCTCATTGTCACTGACTAATCCAGAAGGCTGAGCATTTACACTTCAAACAACCGTCCTTAACGAGGTGCTTGCATATAACCTCCTACAGGCTCCAGGCTTTGCTCTTTTCCGCTTACAAAATTTAACGACGTCCGACGCAGAATAGAATGGAGAAAGGGGGTTGGAAACTGTACTCAGACAGAATGGAGAGAGCGCTAAATGTTAAAACAATCAGATTTCAGATTAATGAATCCATTCTTCTTAAACTCGGTTCTTATCTTTAAATGCTTCACAAACGACCGTAACAAACGCTTATACGTTCGAATTTAGAAACGAAACACAGTTAACTTCCCTTTTTAAGATAATTGATTTCCAAAAGGTACAAAATGAAACTTTTTACGAAATTGACTATTTTACATTTTCGTAGAGAGGGAGAGAGAAAGGGATTTATTTCTTTAACAGTACAACAAAACAAAACAGTGCTCCCCAACTGTATTGGGTAGCTACCACACACAGCGTATTCATCAATCATATGACATATTGTTATATTTTGTAGAAATGTTATGAATTTACCTTATAATTTTTTTCCATTATCAATAGTTTTATTTTATATTATATAATACATCGCACAATCCAAAGCACAAACCTCACAAAATGATGGGGAAAAAAAACGAAAATGCACTAAATGACCAAGGAAAAGTTTAAGTAAAAAGATAGATAAAAAAAAAAATAAATTAGATACAAATCTTAATCCAATCTAAATCCATACAGGTAAGGATAAATAATCCACATACTTCAATATTATATTCTCGGCCATCATGGACAATTCCGTATTTCCAACACTGAGTTCTTCTAAAAGGTTCCTTGTTCTGCTGAGGATAGTTCCGTGAAATCCGAACCAGAGGCCTCTCACGGTAAACTTTCTAAATAATTTATAAACTCTATAAATGTAAATTTTCTATAAATAATTGACACTTGTAGCTGAGTGGCTAGCGTAACAGCCTCCCATGCTAAAGGTCACGGGTTCAATCCCGCAGGTGGTCCTAGGATTTTTTAATGGGAGTAAAAAATCCTTAGTTACGCCGTACTTCGGAGGGGACGTTAAAAGGTGGTCCCGAGCCTGTGCGATGTCAGGTACTCGTTAAAGATCCCTATCCTAATAAAACCTGGATAGGTAAAATTTAAGACTCCCACTGTAGCATCGTCCGATTAGCCATTGTAGCATAAAGTGACGTTAAATAAATAAACAAACAATCTATAAATAATTGAGTTATATCAAAATTTTCTATTTGATTTTATCTAATGAACACTAAAGTTCATTAAAAATTACACATTTAGTTACATTCCAAATGATGTTATAGCATTTTATAACTTTAATGAGATGTTATTAATTGCATAATATTAAATCAGCTAGTTTAAGTATAGAATAATACGAGATTTTCGCGCTTCCTGTATAAAGACCTAGAGTGGATATAGTCTGGCTTATTAGACCGGTGACGCGACTGAGAGGCGCTGGGATCTCCTGGTTTGATTCGGAGTTCCCAGGAGCAGTATGTAAATATTGTATATATATGTAAAATTAATTATTCTTCTTTGTAATTTTTATTCTATTTTTTTATTTACTGTACATAAGGAATGAATGACTTCTTATAGCATTAATACTCATTGCCCAAGATTGTAGCAGATTGTATTATTTCTAAATAAAATAATTTAAAAAAAAGAGAGAGTGAATATAGTACCTTTTGGAAATTGTTGACAAATACACAACTGTATTCAAATTCAGATGCTTTATGTATGATAAAATAATCTTCATTAATCACTAATAATAATTCTTGAAAATTCGACTCTTTTAATATTTTCTACGATAAATCCTTGTATTAGACAAGTAAATGTATATACTAAATAATCCTTTGCTAAAAATACGTTTCTATACGAGTATACACTGTAACAAACTCGATGGGACTCATTCATCTTTACGTCCAACTCTATAACAAACTCATTTTCCATCAATAAATTTTAATATAAACATTTGAATTTGTATAATAAGGTTTGTAATGAATGTATTCCAAGTATCCTATGAGGAAAACATGATTTTAAATAAAATAATTTCAACTAACTATGAACTAAAAAACATATATCAAACTTAGTGCTTCCTTTGCAAGATCATTCCCGAAACTCGACTTGAAATATATTGTTTCGTACAAAAAATGGCGTCTAATAAAATGTTCCAGTAATAAAAGTTTTCTGTATAAAGCCAAGGTCGGTATGGAATAAACTTGATGTTAAATATTAGTTGCGTATAATATATTAGTTTATTGAGAGTAATGGTTCATCGAGCAGAGGAATCATACTTGAAAAGGCATTTGATGTACGTTTATTTCTATAAATGGTGCATAGTGGCGTACAAAAATTTAATTAGGCGCCAATATTAAAAAAAAAAAAAGATTTGAGTTTTACTGTTTTACTGTTATTTATTTAACTTCACTTGTATGCTACTTTGGCTATTGCCACTAGCATTGGGCTATTGCCACAAGCATTGGGATTACTAAATTTTGCCTATCTCGGCTTAATTAGAATAGGGATTTAACAAATACCTTTCATCACACAGACAAAATTTTACCTCTCCTTCGAAATACATAACCTAGGATTTTTTAATATCTTTACTTTCGGCATGGAAGGCTATTATGCTAGTCCCTACAATGCAGGCGACCGCTATGTATACTCTATAACGTTAATATTATATATTACCTATACTCTTAACTATGTTTTTAATATATTACCGTCATATATCAACTCATAATTGTTAATATTTAAAATTTTAATTGTTCACATATTTTTCCTTTATCATTTTTTTTTCATTTACTGAGTCTCTATTTATATATTCTCATTACAATATTATCATCTCAATTATGTCTACTTCCATACTTTATAACTATCATCTTAATTTTGTTTATTTCCATACTTTGTAACTGTCACCTTATTTCCATACTTTATAATTGTCATCTTATTATCATTTTACATTTAATATTATTTATGTTCCCATAATTTATTACTGTCATATTATTATTATATACCTAACGCATTATTAAGTCTAATTACATTGGTTGTTATCTTGTTTCTTTTAGCCCTGATGAAGGCCCACATTGTAGGCCGAAACGTCGGCACATAATAAAAATAACTCTTATTTTTAATTGTGTGGTTTTAATTTATGACCGCACCCCCAACCATCTTCCTCATCTAATTTCTCTACGGTCAACAAAACTCCATCATTATAACGTTAATAGAGCGTATAATCGGCCTAAAGATGTTTTAAGATTTTTATTAGTGTAATAATTCGGTTTCTTTGTGATAATTATAGATGGAAAGGTTCTAAGTATGTCTGATCAAAAAATAAAATAACTAACATGGCAGGAAAATCAGTAATGTTTATTACTTAACTCCCCGTCCAAATCATCCTAAAAATCTAGGTTTCATTTTCAGTTGTAGAACAGGAAATTTCTCCAGAATTAATATAAGCATTCCTACTCCAGATGGAAAAGTTCGGAAGGACGGTGTAACTCAGGATTTTTACTCTCTTTAGAAGATCCTGAGACAATTGCCGGATTGGGCCTTCCTTTGAATTCTGAAATCTATATTTAAAAAAGAAAATGTTCCTCTGCAACCCATGAAGGGTTTTGGGCTTAGTATATAAGAGATTCGTACTGTTCCTAGGCCAACGGCTGTGAAATTTCCATACCCTAAGGTTGCCCCCCGGCCGAATCAACAGAATAAATAATATGCTGCTACAGCACAGGACCCGTAGAACAGTATGCTAGTGCTCTATCCATACCACTCCGCTCACTAGCATTTATAAGTATTTATAAAATATTAAAAAGTTATAAGAATATATAAAATATATGCTGGAAAAAGGAGTCAAGTTAAGCTTTTCAGTTCTTTATAAATCAAACATCCATACACACTCGGCTATATTATTGTTTTGAAACATCCTAAATTTTCTAAACTCCGCATTTATTCAAGTCCGTTTAATAATGCCCCCTTTAGAAGCTGGGGACAAGACAGAAAACTGTATAACTCGTTTAAACAAAAGTTTAATTTCAAAAAAAGGGTTTCCCATTCCACCCCCAGCGTTGGGAGACAGCCAGCCAGTACCCCCGCTCTATTTCAGGGCCCCACTTATGATTTAACGATCCCAGTTTCCCATCGCTTTGTAAATGAATCAACTTTTTGTTCCAGCTTTAATCCCATTCAGTTCAACGAGGATTTAGTTAGAGGAGATTTGAAATTGGAAACATTTGTTTCCTGTAGTAGTTTCGGCAATGCATTTTCTTTTCTTTCAAATGTGATTCGACCGTGTAGTGTGTTTCTGTCTGACTTCTGATTTATTTGGAAACTTATATATTCCTATTTCAGACTTCATTTGATTGTATTTCATTAGTATTTAATTTTTATCTCTCAGCCTCCACTGGCTCATACCAGTGACGCTGCTGAGAGAAAGTCGCAAATCTCTTGGATTCTGCTTTTCCCTCCGCAAGTGGAGGAAAAGGAACGGTCCGGCGTTTCTTTAGCAGATTGAAAATATTGTATATAGCTATTATTGTGTGTAAGATCTTTTCATTTATTTCAATTATAGGTTGGTTGTTTTTTCTAATGTATATAAATGATTTTTTTCTCATGTGATTCGACTTTGTCATGGTTTGTTGTAAATACTGTATAAATGTGGTCTCATATCACTATTACTATAAATATTTAAATATTAGTCACATATCAATAAATATTTGAAAAAAAAAAAAAAAAAAATATATATATATATATATATATATATATACATTGTAAATTATCGATCATTTATCCTGTGAGACACACTAAATTATATATTATAAAAGTATTTTATTATTCAAATCTTCCAATGACACCGTTTAAAGTTCAATTATCACAGACGAGTTTAGTATCTCAAAAATCAAAAGCCACTTACAGATTTATTAATTGGTCCACCGTTAGCCAAAGAAAAACTAAGTTTCTGCTTTACAAACATTAAACAAACAAAGTAATTTAACTTTCTAGTTATTGTTATTGTTGAATGATGATTAACAGAATAATATTAAACGGCACCAACATAAACGCTTAAAGCTGAAAATACATTTAGGCATCCCAGAGCATTTTGCAATTTCAAGTAATTGCTGGGGTTAGAACAGGTTTGTCAACGGATGTCAATCAAAACAAAGGGTTTTAAACGAATTACTTTGTGTTTTTACATTGTTAATAGAATTACAGCATTTAGTTTTTTTGTTTTGTTTACTTTTTTTATTTTTTTGTATGTTTTTCTTTATGTTAATAAATGACCTATGCCAACAGAGTGTTTTAAATATTTTTTTTTTTTTTATTCTTCTTTAATAATAAGAATAATGATTAAATTTATATATATATATATATATATATATATATATATATATATATATATATATATATATTGTTGATATATATTTATAAATGTATATGTTGATAAGTTACATTTTCTACTGGTCTTAGGGTAAAATGAGTAATTTTATTTTTGCAGCATTTGGAGAATTTATTGTTCTCATATTCATGCAATTAGAGATAAAATATTGTAAACTATAAACTTTGATAGAACACTATATAAAGAATGCTTTATAATTTACACATACGTCCATGTAAGACACTATTTTATCTCGAATCGTATGAATATGAGAAGAATAAATTTTCGAAACGTTGCATAAATAAAATTACTTATTTATTGACTGAACCCTAAGACCAGTAGAAAACTTAAATTATCAACAGTTGAAAACTATATACATTTTATCGTTCTCGAGCGAGACTTACCGTACACACACCAAGATCAATTTGAGGAATTTATTTTTTAAAGACTAAAGGGATTTTAAAACGTTTATATCCTGTGTAAACTAAAATTAGAAAATATTCATGATCGAAATACTTATCCTTAGTATAAATTTCATATATATAGATAAGTAAAAGGAAAATGGCCAAAATACAAATATAAAGATAGATCGGAAGTTCAAACTAAATAAAATCAATTATACTATAAAAACAATGATTAAAAAGGACCTTGGCGATAACAAAAATGTCTTGGTAATGGAGGAAATATCCCGAAACGTAGTCACATAATTTATAAAAAATGTTTAAACCAATAAAAGCTACTTGGTTAATAAAGATAGAATTGTTCATTTTCAAATAAAAACATTATGTATGTACTTATATCTTCTGTTTATTATGTAAATAACAATATAGTAAGCATAATTGAGACGTTGATTTCCAAAAGGTACTATATCTATTCTGGGGAATTTTACAGGAAGCGCGAAAATCTCTCATTACCATATTATTAAATCAGCTAATTTGATTCTTTTCGCATTAAAATCTAGAATTATTTCTTTACTATATTAATAAAACCATATTAAAGTTATGAAATGAAATGTTCTGTTATGATTTGGAATGAAACTAAATGTGTAATAAGTATCTTAAGAAATTAATAACATTTCGAAATCCCGTTATTAAAGGACATGAGTGTTCATTAAATAACATAAAATTTAAGATTTAGATAAAACTAAATGAGGAGGATATAAATATGTAAAAATATCAATTTCGTAAAAAATGTCCTTTAGTACCTTTTGGAAATCAACGTCTCAATTGTTAGATTAGAATAAGATTTTTATTTTTCAATATTTACAAGTGGCCACATTCCTCAAACTTTATACATGTTGTGGTAATTGCACCAATTACATGTTACTTTGACGTGATATATAAGCATAATTATACTACCCGAAGGTTCAATGCTGGATGTAACAAAGCTACCTTAGTCGCTACATGTCAAAAGAAAACGTAATTTCTCAATGAGCATAGGTCATTCAATTATAAACTTACTAATAACATATTAGTTTTATTCAAACAGTGTTAGGTTAAGGTATATTAATTGTTTATTAAATATATGTGTTCTATCAATCATAATTAATTGATTTTATTAATAAAATTTCATGAAAGGTATGTATTCCAAAAAAAAAAAAAAAAGTAATTTCTTAATTATCATAGGTCGTTCAAATATTAAAGTGGTAATATAAAATGGTATATTTCATTGTTAGGTTAACATATAATAAAAATTTACTAAAAATATGTATTCTAGCCAGCATAATTATTAAATTCATCAATTGGTTTCTACAATATAAAAGGTAAACCACAACTATATGCCATTCTCGGGTAAAAACTTTTGGTAAAAGTATTGTCTTTGGTTCATCAAATTCGTATCTTTCAGATACAACAAATTTGTTTCTAAAAATGATGAAAGTTAAATTTATGAAGATTTTAACTACTAATAAATCGAAATTAATTAGGAGTAGCAAGCCTAAAACGTAAATTAATTAATGAAATTGTAGTATATTAATTATACAAATGAGTAGTAATAGATCATGTTTCTGTGTTGTTGTTTTTTTTTTATGGGAGTGATATGAGCCGTTTATTTTGAAAGTGACTCAAGTCAATTATACTTAAAGTATGATATTTTTCGTTTAAATTTTAATGAAAAACGATTTCAGGAGGTCTAAAATCTGAGCCTAAGATGTAAAATACAAATCAATTAATTTTAATGATCATTATTAATTATCCCTGCTTTCTGATATCATCAATAAGAAATGTCTTAATTTAAGAATAACTGGACTTTGGGAATTTTAAAACAATCGCCTAATATGTTATTGTGTAATAAAAAATAAAATTAGTACAGGTATTTCACTTTTTTTTTTTTTTTTTTTACTTGTGTCGTATAGATCGATTGTAGCCCAACACCAAAATAAATTATGGTATTCAAAATCTTTTTTATTTATTGAAATTGATAAAGTATTTGACAATTCACTAAATAAATATGCTATATGGTAAAAGGCATGTAGAAAAACAGCCTATTTTCAGCACTCTATTAGATTATATAAAAAGAAGGTCTCGAAGCTATCTTCTTTTCATACGCCTAGGAGATTTATCTGGAATTAGAGAGAAAGCTAGATTGACTAGTTAGTTAAAGTGGGATTGGATTTTTTCTATGTATAAATTAATGTATAAATTATTGCACTGCATATTTGTATAAATTAATGTAGAACTATTCTCTTTTTTACTAATTAGTTAAGAAATAATATTTCAGTATGTGATACTGAAAAGAGTGAATTGTTATAAAAGTGTGTTACAAGTTTCTTTTAAATAATACAGTGCCTATCTTAATTAATGATGATCTTACATCAAAAGAAGGAAAAAAATTATAAATGATTGATCAGTAATAATGTAAATATGGATGCTTTTATAAAATTTATGAAAATGAAGTAATGTTCTTCGATACGTCGAAAAGTATTGCAAAATGTTACAATTCAAACAAATAATTGTTTTATTTATGAAGATAATAGTTCTATATCATTTAATGTATATATATTATTATAAATCAATTAAATCAAAATATATAATATAGGAGATCGTTTAGCTTTATAGCGTGGTCTAGTGGGTAGAGCCCTAGTCACGAGTTCGAATCCGGGCTGTGGCGGAATATTATTTATACAGTTGTTTCGGCCGGGGGACGTGATCCTGGACGTGACTCGGCCAAATCGCCTAATTGCACGGCCGTTGGCCTAGAAACAGTACGAATCTCTACCTGTACTGAGCCCAAAACTCTTAATGGGTTGTAGTGGTACAGGTTTTTTTTTTTATTTAGCTCTGTTTATTGTATAATCCTAATGTTTGTCAAAGCTTGAGTGATGATGTGATATTGCTGTTATTTCCTCACTTTACTTATCTACCAGATATTTCAACCTTCCTCTTAAAAATTGCAAACTCAGCAACATAAGTAAATTTCTGTTGTATAATGCTTAGTAAAGGTTGTTTTTTTTGGTTTTTTTTTTTTTTTTTTTTTTTTTTTCCATTAACATACCAACCAAACAAAGTCCTACGAGAACCATTGCCAAGAAATAACAGATTTATCACAAGAGGAAACGAACGGTTTTGCCACAGGCGGTAAACTGGGGAAAGATAAACATCTACATTAGTCCGGAAAATACGGTTTACTGGAAAGTGTGTTTTTCACCGGCCTGGAGAAAGAAGGGGTTGCGTGCGAGTTATAAATAAAGTCTGTATATGATGTTTTTGCCGGAGCATCATAGGTAATCTGATCTATCTGATACATCCCGCTGGAGTCCAAGCCTCGTGGGCGCAAGAAACAGATGAGCCTAAAAACTGAAGATTGATTACTGGCCCAACTTTTTGCCGCTCCATTGTGGAATTAGGATTTCATGGCGGCTCCTCTCCGCTGCGACAGTGTCACGTGCTCTTGGAAGAAGATAACTTCCAGATAACTATACTGGCTTCAGCTCTAATCTCTGAGGTGCCGAGTATTTAAATTAAAATAATTGTAATTCTAAACTAAGTAAATTGAGTTATTTCCAGAAAATTCACTGGCCTCAAGGTTGGTTCTCGAACTAGGTATAAGTGCTTCGTTAAAAGGATAATATATAGGACATTTTATGGATAGTCAAAACTAATTATGCAGAAAAGATACATCATCTAGAGTTTTTAATTTTCTTGCATTGCATAATTTGTTTGTGCCGTTTTTTCAGTATGCTATGCTAGCTTCTATACCACGGGTGATCCCTTCAACCATTAGATATTGGCACTTAACAACAAATAAGCCTCAATTAAGCTCATATAATCGAGAACTGTCCCAACTTTTATGCACTAATGGATAAATTTAATCTACAAAGAGCTTGAAGGACTCTAGTGAAAAAATTAGTTCATTACTGAGGTTCATCAAAAAATGTCATCTGCTCCAGGAACTATAAGGAAAAAGATATTTAAAAAAAAAAAAGAAGGAATAAATTAATTTTTAAAGAATAGATAATTAAAAATTTGTGTGTTTATTTTATTTTAAACGTGTTAAAAAAAAAAATCTGTTAATATAAGTATAAATAACCAAGAGAATGAGCACCTATTCCAATACTCTAACCCCTATAATCCTTAATCGATACCAACATTACTAATTTCCTTACAAAATTGCCCACTATTGCACACCTCTTTCTCCATGTAATTATCACTCTTTAACTCACTATTTTCCCATATTTATTTTATCTTTATTTTTTATATTGTTATTTTTACACGGTCATATATTTATCAAACACCTAGATTGTATCTTGTTATGATTTTAGCCCTAATGAAGACCAGTAACGTGGATGAAAACGATTGATAATTTTGGTTTCTGGTGCTTTATTTACAGTCTAGTAACCTCCTAAAGGGAGGATTGTGGAAATTAAATTTTATTGATTTCTCGACTGCCAAAGTTGTAAGAAGGTCATTTCAGAGATAATTTTCTTTTTTTCTATTAAAGAACGGTTAAAAAGAATGAATTTCCAGATGAATTCCGTTGTGCCATTCACCTAAGACATAAAGAAAAAAATCCAAGTGTCACTTAAAAATTCAAACAGATTAATTGATGTAAGCCATAGGCCGTCTCAAACGTTTGACCGGCACTGTATATATGAGTTTTTCTAATTGATACGAAGATTAACAAAAAAAAAAAAAAAAAAGTATATTTAATATATATTCTATTTATTATTGTATTTTTTCTAAGATACTAATTTTTCTTAAAAATTATTTTAACCTCAAGTTTGGAGTATATTTATTAAAAAAATACTAGAACATATGAAAGTATGACATTGATTTATACCGAGGGACTTGTTATTGCAACATGAGCAAACATAGTTCACCTACCTCCAGGATAAACTTCTCCATGCTGAGAGTGAGGTTCCAGTTAAATTCCAGACTTACCGGGCTAGGAAATAGCTTTAGGGTCACAAACGCTGTGCGGTATTTGAATGACCCTATTATACAGGAAACTTGCACTGAGACGGCAATATACCTTCTACAGTGTTGGATTTACGGAGGCACATTATTTCGTAAATAACATATTCAGTAATGTTGAATTTCTTTTTCTATTCTTTCCAACAAGTGGATTAGCTCATATTTTTCACTGGGTTGTTTTTCATTGTTTTGATTTATTATTATTAATAATAAATTACCACTCTCTCCCTCAAGATTTGAGCATTTACTTTTCATGATATATTAAACCGGAACAATTAATATGAAAATAAACCATCCGCTTTTCTATGAAAATATCCTACTAACTTTTTTCGAGATTTGGCGAAAAAATAACAGAGCCCCCGAAGATAGTCAAGGTGTTAGACATTTATATTAGCCGACTAGTTTTAAAATTTCAGCTGATTAAACATTTATTAGTTCAATAACTTACTGAACAGAAAACTGTTGGAGATTTTTCAAATCAGGACACCACTATTTAAAAAAAAAAAAAATAGAAACTTTACCCCAATACAAATCCAGTTATTATTGATTTTTATTCCACAAAACCCATCTACAGGAATATTAACATTACTAATTGAAATAATAATAATAATTGAAATACATATTGGTAATGTATCATGTAAAATATTGTATCATATAATTCAATAACTCACTTATCATTGAAGAAAAACTGTAAGGGATTTTTCAAATTAGGACACCGCGATTTGAAAAAAAAAATTATAAATACTTTATCCATATATAAACCCATAACCAAGTTTTTATTTATTTTTATTTTACAGAATCCATCTA
This sequence comes from Piezodorus guildinii, assembly GCA_023052935.1. NCBI lineage: Eukaryota > Metazoa > Arthropoda > Insecta > Hemiptera > Pentatomidae > Piezodorus > Piezodorus guildinii. The sequence goes on from CM041293.1 coordinate 40,802,998, forward strand.
CAGGAATGTTAACATTACTAATTCAAATAATAATAATAATTGAAATAAATATCGGTAATGTATCATGTAAAAGATAGGTAATGTATCATACAGTTCAATAAGTTACTTATTATTGAAGAAAGAGAAAAACTGTAGGGTACTTACTTTTTAAATCAGGACACCACGCTTAAAAAAATAATAGAAACTTTACCTATATATAAACCCATAATCCAGGTATAATAACAAGTTATTATTTATTTTTATTTTACAGAATCCACCAATAGGAATATTAAATTACTAATTAAAATAATAATAATAATTGAAATAAAACATTAAACAGTTAATCATTAAAAATATGTTTATTTATATTATTTATTCTCTTTTGTTTGGTGCTAATCCAAAAAAAAAAAAAAAAAAAAATCATTGAATTCTGTTTGGAAATAGCGGATATATAGCTTTTCGAACTTTCCAAAGGTGATAGGCCATTTTATTTTACGGTAATGCTAGATCGTTTTTCTTCTTTTGTATTTTTTGCTATTACATTTAAATTAATTTCCTATACAGATATATAAATACATGGGACCAAATACCTTATGTAGTACCTTGTTTTCGAAAACCTTAAGACGTTATTCATCTTTCAAAGCAAGCCACAACGTTTCACATCCGTTGACAGCCGCCGCACACTGGTCAAAATCACCAATTTAGGTGGACAAAAGTCAAGTCAAAAGTTTGCAATCTTCCAGTGCTTCACCTTTTTATTATTAGTTAGCTAGATCCTTAATACTAATATGTCCGGCCATACTGTGTTTACTAATAAATAGTAAATGAGTGAACCATTCCTGTTCGCACAAGTGCCTAATAACCGACAGTGGTGTTATCTTTATTCGATGGCCATTTATTGTGTTCAAGCTGTGTTTAGTGCAATGTTTTATTTTATTTTTTATTTAACAATGGACATTTCTGAGACAGGTAAGACGTTATATTTCCAAACTCGTTATTGAATATACATTGCAACCTACCTTTAGAGTTAATTTAGCACTTTGTAAATGTATGCCTCTATTCAATAACGAAAAACTATATAACCCCCAAGTTATCCCAAGGATTTGTTTCATAAACCCTTCTAGTCTTTAAATATTACAAAAAATGTTTGCGATTTTTCGAGTTTTGGGTGATTTATATTTTTTTTTTAGACACAACACTCCGAATAAAAACTTACAATCTATAATTTCAAGAATTTCCTAAATGATATAAAATAAATTTAGTAGCAGATTTTAGCGCCTTCGAACCATAATTAGATTGTTTGTATTATTTTTCCCCTATTGTGGGACTTCAAACGTAAAATGTAGGGAAGGTTTAGATTTTAGCAAATAAATTTGATGTTTGGCCACTGGGCGTTCGCCAATCGTGTCAAAAAATTAATTCTTTTTTTTTAGTTTTTCCTATAATGTTTTTCATAATTTTTTTCGTAATCTGGGACCCATACGGTGAAATTGGTCATATTTAGTTTTATTAATTATATCCTTTAGAACTAACGTAATAATTCTAATTAATAATTACAATGTAATTTGTTTTATTAATATAAACATTTTGTAATAGAAATGTTATATGTATTATTTTTCTATAACAATTGATGTGGGATCCGTCCGAGTGTGGGATGATTCGCAAGGCTTTCAGAGGCATTGTGGTTAACCACCAAACTCCTCCCCACTACCCCACTCCCCTTTGACCGTGTACCTCTCACTCAATGCTCCTATTTTCAGATACACATTTGATCTAAACCCTCATTTCACTTGTTATCAACAACTTTGACATTGCCATCGTATTGTTGTAATCAAAGGGAGGAAACAGATACCAAAGCATTGTTTTCCTCATTCATAATTGGTAATCCCCACAATTTTGTGGTGGAGTTGTAATTGCGAATTTCCATTTGGCAAATGAAATATACATGAAAGATAGAAGAAGCAAACTTTTTTAATGTTTCTTAAAAAGTAATATAAATAATAAAAACTTAAGATCATACAGCGCATTTTATACTATTTTTTTCATTTTGTCCTTATTCAGGTTATTCGAATCTTATTCCTTCTTCAAACAGGATTCTATATCTCCTTTAGACTTTTTAAAAGTCCTGCTATCTACTGTGCTTCTAATTTAGCCCATAACAAAATTAAAATAAAACGCATTGAGGTTCAGTTAATGGTATTATTAACTAACTTTTTTTTTTCCGACTATCACGAATGTTGCCAACATTCATCCAATAACCACCGTCCAAACCAAAGCCCCCGAGATCAGACTTGATGGAATCCTCCCATCGACTTCTCGGACATGGAACTGTACTTCATATTATAATTGACTTTCAATGCCTATAAAAACTTAAAATTATCAACAATTACGTTTAAATATATTTTTAATTAGAGGATATATCTCAATTTATTGCTCAATAATTATTTTATTATGTTTTAAACATATTTATAAAAACGTGGATGTATAATTAATCCATCTCTCATAATTATATTACAATTATCTGCTGCTTAGAAAATGAAAATAAAATACGAATTTATATAATTATACATCGTTAATTAATTATTAATTAAAGTAGTTTTAAAGTCGATTTTTTTTATATAATTAGACTTAATTGTCACGAGATGAAATGAAATTGACAAGGAACCTTCGAAACATATATGCAATCTTATAAAGAAATTTATTCTTATGTATATATATATATATATATATATATATATATATATATATATATATATATATAATATATATATATATATATATATATATATATATATATATATATATAATAAATTAAGAAAATTGTTGTTGATTGTCTAGACATGCAATTAAATTTAAGCTCAAAGGCAAATCGATGAGCATTTTTTATATCACAATTGACAGGAAAAGCACCTTTTTATTTCATGCAAGCTGTACCTCCAAAACAGCTCAAACGTTTTTAATAAAACTCACCATATTGATGTGGAATTAAATTGGATTCAATTTCTTATAGATTTTATCCTCATTGAAATAAGCTGACTGGTCTTAAATGAATAGTTTTAGATATTTCTTCCTCTTAATTACTTTTTATATTATGGATTTAAAATAATCAACCATTTCTGAATGGTTTTTTTTCATGTTTATTTCGACATTTTTAGAAATGATACTAAATAGAAAAAGTAATGTAAATAATTATAAATCATTACTCTCGCTGTGGGTGGAAAAGAATCATTATTATTAAAGCAAATTTTAACAATAACTTTCTCTCTCTCTGTCTCTCTCTCTCTCTCTCTCTATATATATATATATATATATATATATATATTTTTTTTTTTTTTTTTTTTTTTTTTTTTTTTTTCAGTGTTCTTTCAAAGCTTGTAGGCTAAACATGCCTAATTAAGACACTATTTTGTCCAAAATTGTAAGTAATTTTATAATAATATCTTTAATGTAAATCCTAATTTAAAATATCTATGTACCTACTGTATGATTATTCATTGTTCAATGTACTGTTTTTTATATCTCTAACAATAACATCATATATTAATTATTGTATAATAATATTAATGTTCTGTTTTTGTTTTGTTTTTCCACTGTTAAGGCATGATTATGAGAACAATAAATTCTTGAAACGTCGCATAGATAAAATTGTGTTTATTCATTGACTGAAACCTAAGAACAACACAAACTTATATATATATATATATATATATATATATATATATAATATATAATAAAATCATAACGCGATTTCGGTTTCTGCGAACTCCTTCTAAACCACTGGACGGAATTTAATACGGTTTTTACTAAAATGTAGGGTATTTTTTCCTGACGATTTAAAAGTCAAACGCATTGCAATTTAGCTTTTTATTAAACAGCAAAAATAAGTTTTCTGTAACAAAGTCATCAAAAACATTAGCAGTAACATAGACCCATAATATACCGTTGGAAAGCGCAAGATTTTAGTTAAGTTGATATGAAATATAAAAAAAAAAATACGAGATAATATAAAGTTGTTGTTTCCTCATACACTTATGATCATATATTATTGGGAAAGGGGAAGGTTATACAATATGCGGTCAGCGTCGAACAGGATCGTGCAAGTTATATTCTTCCAATCAGTACGCCAATTGTAACTTAGTTGTTAACATAAATGGTAAGTTGTTACATATCTATTAACTAACATTGTTATTAATCATTTCAGCTTTTAAATTATTGATGAAAACAGATCTTCCACTGTAAAATAAAAAAATAAATTGGTTTCAAATGGAAACTAAATTAAACGTTGAATAGTTTATTTGATGTGTTATATAGTTATAACAATATTAGGACAAGAACCGTTGTAATTTCTAGAGTATTTAAATGCATACATAGCTATCAAGTTTTTTTTTAAATGGAAATATTAAATTTTTCTTTATCTGTGCTTCATTTTAAAATAAAAAACAAATAAACTTAGTTTATTTTGATTTTTGTTTTTTATTGCTGCCGATGTATACAAAAAATTATAGACGTTATAGAAAATATATATATTTTATTGCTAAAGCACTTTTTCTTACGATAAAACAAAACTCCCAAAACGATAAACTCTAAATCGGACAGAGATTTATTAAACATAAATGTAACTCATCCAAACTACAGAGGAGGGTCCACAAGTTTGTAATAAAACGATTGATAAATTAAGTTGTAAATGATTTATAAGAAAAAATTGAATAAAACATAGAATTCAATTACAGTTATAATTTTTTTATTAGAGAATCCCTCATCACCTAAATTTATTTCTTCGAAACGTTCAAGTTTAAATGTAAATTTTGGAGATTTATGAAGGCTATTCCGCCTTGAGGTTGGTTTCCTCCGAATGGCTGTTAAACAGTTTAATCTGAGAAGGGATACTGTTCTATTTCTGACCCCTTTCCTTGGTGAAACGTATTACCCAGCACGCTCTGCGTCTCAGGCCTTCTCTCATTCTGGGGCCTTAATCCATTGTAACAGCCCGGAAACCTTTCAATAAATTAGAAATTCACGTAACTCAATTATTTATAGAGAACTTTTGTTAGAGTTAATTAATTTCTGATTATTTATCAACCATTTTTTTATTTAATTCCAGTCCGAAACATTTAACTTATTTTAATTATATGTAAAAAAACAAAAAAAAACATTGTTAACATTTTAAAACCCAATTCGAATGGTCATTATGTTAGTAAAGGTCTAGGTTGACAAAACGTTTTCCATTTCAAATGCTAGCTGATTTGATTATTAATTAAAAAAAAAAAAAAAAAATTAATCGAATATTATACAACTGTAATTCAATGCCCACACACGTATTACCCTAAGGTTAAGTAAATTGCTTTTTAAGACAAACTTCACGATACGTGTATTTTTTAACTTACTAGGTGTTAATATTTCCAAAATTTCGATTTTTTACTTTTTATTTTTTACCTATATATGAAATATATAGTAAGTGGAAATATTCCAAATTTTTAAACGGAAATACACCTTTTCGGGTGGCGTCGCTTGTGTCGAAATGACCAAAGCCCGAAAAAGTTCTCTGTGGTAAGTCTAGCATGAAAACGGAAGGTTGTACGAAACTAAAATTTTATATTTTAGTAGGTTATTATCTCTTACTGTATTTCAAAATTCTTCAATCGATTCTAAAAACGGAGGTAAGTGAAATTCACGTGTTGCGCTTTTCTTTAAACCTAATTATAATATTTTAAAAAAAATAGAAATAATTACTTTTTTAATATCAAGACGAAATTCGGAACGGAATGGAAGATAACCACGCACAATGACCTATTGGTGACGACGCCTGGGAATGGCAAAGGACTGAAATCAATCAGTGAAATTGCCGCACTGGCGGAAGTAAGTATTGATTCACCCGCCATTGACAAACCTTTCCGAAATGATAGCTACATAAAATTTCGAATGATGAGTTGGCGGAGGGGCCCCCCGCATTAAATTCCTGTTCACTACACTCCAACAAATGCAATAACTTTACGATCCCAACTAACGACTTAGATCGCTCTTTATGTTTTTGTTTTTACAACTGGGACCAGGAGTGCATGAGAGTCATCACTTTTATAACCAGTGCATCACTTTGAGTCCTCGAGATGGAATTTTATTATTTATAAAAATACTAAAAAAAATATAACCTCTCCTCACAGGAATGGTGACTGCCGTTGGAATAAAGTGAAGTTCCAACTTCAGAAATATACTCTTGCTGAAAAATATTTTCCTCTGCACAGTATTTTTTTGGTTATTCAAGAGAGTATTAAAAGTTATTCTTTTTAGTCTCAATTCTATTAAATTTGGGTTACGTACTTATAAAATTTGTAAAATAATAGTCTCTCCATTTTTTGGAGGGAAAATATTTCTATGTATTTGTCAGCGTTTTTCACCAAATTAATCAATTCAATTATAATTATTAGAGATCGAAAGTATCAAAAAAAATATTACAGCCTTATTAATAAACATTTAGAAAATGAATATTACTTTTTAATATATATATATATATATATATAATATATATATATATATATATATATATATATAATGTGTGAATTTGGCAAACAACTGGATTCGCTGAAATTTAATTTTTTAATTTTCAATATGTGATGCTTCTTTTATTTTATATATTTTTAGGGAGTTTGTTTAATATTTCACAATAAAATGCACTCCTTAACCTCCTTTTCTTATACCTTTTTTTTTTCTTCTCAATCTATTACATAGTTTGATAGATTGATAAAGTATAAGAAAAGGATGTCAAGGAGTGCTTTTTATTGTGAAATATATGGTGGTATTTTTTTTTCATAATTAAAATTTCTATTAAAATATATAATTTTTATCAGTGCGTTAAAAAAAAAAAAAAATACTGTTTTTAACTGTAGCAGTCAATGATTTAGTCTCTAAAAAAAAAAAAAATGTATATAATATATATATATATATATATATATATATTATATATGTATATATATATATATATATATATATATATATATATATATATATATATGTTATATATATATTATATATATATAACATATATATATAATATATATATATATAATATATATATATATATATATAATGTTAAGTACTTTCATTATCAGTAGCATAGTACTTTTCCCAATGATAATATAAACTCAAAAAATACATTTGAAAATTGTTATAATTAAGCCGAAACGTCATAATATATTTAAATAAATGTGTTGTAAAAATTTATTAATAAAAAAGAATGCAATAAAGCAAAAGACCAAAAGTAATATTAACATTTTGCATTAACTCAGTACGTAAGACTATTACCTAAAGTTGTCGATAATAATAATAAGGTTACCGAACTCGAAGGTTCGATGTCGAAATCACCAAATGCTGAAATGAATACAAAAGTAAAGTAGATGAAGCGCCCAAGGCTCACGAATATTACTGCGACATATATTATTAAAAGTATAAATACATTTTCATCTTTTAAATTTTCTTTATTAAAATTATAAATTTTTGAAACCTGTTTTTTACAAGAACCATTGAAGTATTATTTAAGAATAAAAAGTTGTATAAAGACTAGAACTATGAGGAAATGTATTACTAACACTCCAAGTGTCATTTTGGCTTTTGAGATAAAAACAAGGAAACAGTTCTTAATTCGATTTCTCCTGAATAACTATTCAACTCTTGCTATTTTTAGCGTTATGAATATGTATTACGAATTTATTAAATCTTTTGATCATGACCTTATGCTATGATACATTTTTGCCGAGGAATTTTCAATTAAAATAGGGAAAGACTGTAAAAAGGACTGATATTAAATCCTGTATCGTCAATATGAGTTTTCATTAAAACTCTTGACCATTTTTAGGAGCCTTTGCTCATATTTCCCTCGTGCTTCAAAGGCATTCAACCAGAAAGCTCATATTTATTTTATTTTTCCTCGTTATAGGGACCATTATAAACGCAATATTTCAGAAAAGTATTTAGACTTTACAAGATCAACTAATTTCTAATAAACTAATCAATAGATACAACTTTAGCTGAATAAAATATGTTATAAAACGCTCAACGTTCGGTTTTTCATTAAAGGTACAGATGTTTTATCATATTTTCTACATGATATGGTAAATAAACAAATCCATTTTATTGGCATGACTCAGAGGCCCATTACAATCAGGATTTGACGCCTTAAATTTTTTTTTTTTAATGTTATAAAATATATTCCATTTTTCTGAAGACAAATTCTGAATTTTTTAGGTGAAATGTCACGCAAGTAACATTTTTATCCCAAGTGAATGGGAAAATGTTTGCACTTTATATTGTAAAAAAAACGCATATTTTTTTTCATGAGGGTTCGCACAAAGTGTTTTAAAAAGAACTATATAAGCATAAACAATTCAATCCAATGAGTTACTACCTTAAGACCCTAAGAACAGGTCTAGCACAATCCTCCCACCTACGCCTCGGCCTATCTCTTCAACGGCTACAATCCAGCTTAGCACTTATTAAGTTTTTTGTAATTCTTTCTTTATTGAGCCTAAAGATTTTTCAGCCGCCGCGATTCCATTCAAGATTATGGCAATACGTTGCAAACAGTAAAACATGTGTACAGTGCATGTAAACTCTCTATTTTAACCAACTCGGCGAAAATAAAATATATCGCTAACTATACCAGAAATTTTAGAAGATTACGAAAATATAGCAATGTTTAATTATCTAAAACGATATATAATAATGAAATGTAAAGTTGATATTATGGCAATGACCCTCTGGAGTTGAGGAAAAAGAAAGAAGTAAAAAACTGAAAACTATTTCACTACTTAATAAATAATAAATAAATGCTTTATTATTATTCTGGGACATGTCCCTTTAGAATAAAATAGACAGGATGCACAAAAAGGTCTTTAGAGTATTAGATTAAATCAAATGAATATAAACATGTTAATAATTACTGGTTTAAAATAGACATTTTTATATCAGAAAAAAATAAAAATAAAAAAGCTTATTTACAATTCTATTGAGCCTGGGTATTCATTATGTGATTGAATATACGGGATTTAAAGGTAGGAAGGGAATTGGAGTGACGGATGGAAGGAGGGATAGAATTCCATAGGTTGAGGATCGGATAAGAAAGGATCTGATTAATATAGCATATTAATAAGATTGCTTATTTATTAGGTAAAACTTAAGTATTTTTGAACCGCCACTTAATTCGTCTCATTCTTTATGTTTATCGCGCGGCAAACTGCTTAATATTCAATTAGTTTATTTAGTTATTTTTTCCTCAATATTTCGATATCGGCAGTTAATTTTGGAAACAAATAGTTTTGTGGTTGTTTAAATGAAAAAAACATCTACTGTTTAGTTAATTTTAATTTATTGTCTCTGTACTGAGTATGCAATGGCATAAATAAAAAATCGGATTAGTAATTTCAACGGAAAAATACCGTGCCCTAAGCGTTTCGAACATTACCCTCCGACGACGAGCCTCATTAACAGCAGGTTAAAATTAACGATACTTCTAGTACAAGAGGAAGTTCCAGCAATAAGTAAACTTATTAATATAGTGCGGAAGAGTTTGGAGTTAGGGACTGCGTAACCGGAGGAAGGGAGGGCACTGCCTATAGGAAGTGAGGATGCTTTATTCTATAGCAGACCAGAAAGTTACCAGAGGTCCTTTCAATTGAGAACTTAGCCCAAGGTAAACCTGCTTTATGATTGTCTACTATTCTAGTTTCCCCGAGCAAGTTGCCAAGAAAGGCAATATGAACGAAACTGAAGATCTAAGTATCAACTAAATGGGGCGGGGACTTACCGGAACTTGGGCTTTGGATCCATTATGGTACTTAGTCAATGGACAAATATTAGGTTTGAAACTGGATCCTTCCGAGATATTAACCTCAAAAGATCCCTTGGAAACACAACTGATCATATTTGTGTACATTGTTTCCATGAGAACTACAATCATTGTTATTGTTATTTCGGTTTATTATTTTTTTTTAAAGTTATGATGTTTTAGGCCGTATATAAGAGAGGTAAGCGGTTTAATTTGATTTATTAATTCTTTACCACTAACTTGGAACCCGCACACTAGACTTAAACGACAAGAACTTACCGACGATTTGGCCAATTATACAGACTGTTAGAAAAAAAAAAATCTCCAATTTTTACTGAAAACAAATTTACAAGACATTACTTAAAACCTACGGACAGGACCTATGGACTTGAACAGTGAGGACGGCCAAATTTTCTGACATAAAACGCATCAAATCCTTACAATCCAAAGTCCTCCGAACAACAGTTAATGCTCCTTATTATGTCACTAACCAGAACACTAGCATATATAGCAATATAAATAAATTAATTAAAATTTTCCTTTGTGATCGCATCACGCGTGAACAGCGTGACCGATTTCTCTAATTCTTTTTAGTTTTTAATAGTCAGGAGAATGATCTTATAAAAGAAAGAAAGATAAAACTTACTTTTGTAGTTAGGTTTTTAATTTTATAATCTAGTCTTTTCATCTTTTAAAAAATGAAATCCAGGAAGAAATAAAGTCCCGGTCAAGGTGGGAAATGCGTGTTATTATTCAGTTGCTAAATTACTTAGCTCGCGGCTTCTGTATAAAAACTTAAAGGTTAGAATTTATAAAAATATCATTCTTCCGACGGTTCTTTACGGATGTGAAACGTGGCCGCTTACGTTGAAGGATGAACAACGGCTTATGTTTTTCGGAAATAAGGGACTGCGTAAAATATTTGGTCCGAAGAGAGATGGGGACTTTAGAAGGTTGCAAAACTCGGAATTGCGGAGCTTGTACCCTGTGAATATAACTGAGTTTATAGCATTGCGGAGACTCAGATGGGCGTGTAACGTTGTTGGGCTCGGTGAGGATCGCATTCTAAGAAAATTGGTATTCGCTAATCCGACTGGTAGGCGTCCGGAAAGTAGACCGAAACGTCAATGGGAGGATTGCGTTAAGGCTGATCTCGGGGGCTTGGACTTGAATGGTGAACATTGGACGAGTCTGTGCAGGCGGAGTTTGTTGGTATCGGCATCGAATCTTCGGATTCGGTAAGCGTATTATTATTATTATTATTATAGTCTTTTCATCTACGTAAGAATGAATCCTCTTTTTCCTTGGTTGTCGCATCACGTGTGAAAGACTTGACTGATTTTGCTAAGATATATTTAAGATTGGATATCGTCTGTCGTGTCAGCTAGTTTCAATATAAAATGTCTTTGAATTCATCAAAATTACAAAACGTAGTCTAAGCAAATTATATTAAAAACACAAAATATAACCTATTCATTTAAACAAAGAACAAAATTTATTTACTTTGGTTCGACTTATGTTCATATCGAATATTCTTTATTTGGATACAAAACGGTACTTATAAGTTCAGTCAAGCAGATTATTACTGTCATTAATAATATAATTGCTATTACTTTATTTCATTTATCGATTTCATACTATCCATAATAGTTTATACTAATTGTAATGTCCTGAATACAAAACAAACAGGTATGTAGGTCAGAGGTAACTCAGTGGCGCAAACAGAAAGGTATGAAGTTAACGGGTAAATCCACTTACTTAAAAGAGGTTAAGTGTTAAGTGCATTCTTAGTGTAAAGGGGATGTGGTTCCTCTGCAATTGTTAAATAGTTTCAACAGTGATGTTATAAATTACCTAGGTTTTTTAGTCCATTTCTATGGAAGTAATTCCTCCTGAAGCGAGTAGTAAGTAAACATTTCATTAGGTAGAAAAAAATGTGTAGATTTATTAGAAGAATAAACCCCGGTTAAAGGCGGGAAATACTAGATATTCTGTTGCAAAATTATTTAGCTCGCGGCTTATGTCAAGAAACTTATAGGTTAGAATTTATAAAACTACCAGTACCCTACTTCGCTGAGTTGCAATATAAATGTGATGTAATATATGTTTAAAAAGTATAGTTAGACCAATTAGAAATCATTTAAAAATTTGAGTACTATATGTAAGAATATAAACTGTACGATACTGTACTATGAAAACACTGAACCACTAGAATTTTAATTATCACAGCATTACAAATAACATATGTTCATATGTTTACGGGCTTATAAAAACTTTTTATTGACTTGTACGACATATTTTCTTGAATATTATTTTTACTAAAATCGACAGCTTTCCAAAAATATATTATACGTCTATAAACCTATTCATATTTTACGAACAAGTTATTAATGACTTGATTACTGACAATTTAATTTTTCCTTCCAAAGAAAAACTTAAGTGTAATTTATTTTAGTTATATCTCTTTTAAAAAGTATGCCCTAAATGATATTGGAAATCTTTCGCGTGGTTTAGAAAGAGTTCGCGGAAGCCAAGAATCGCGGGATGACATATATATACAAGCTCCCGAGATCGGCCTTAACGCAATCCTTCCATCTCCGCTTCGGCCTACCTTTCGGACGCCTGCCAGTCGGATCAGCAAATACACACTTTCTCGGAATCCGCTCGTCATCGAGCCTAACAACTTTACTCGCCCATTTGAGTCTCCGCGATGCAATCAGCTCAATTATATTCACAGGATACAAGTTCCGCGATTCCGCGTTGTGCAACCTTCTAAACTCCCCAGTGGCCTCATCTCTCTTCGGACCAAATATTTTACGCAATACCTTATTTTCGAAAACCTTAAGCCGTTGTTCATCCCTCAAAGTAAGCGGCCACGTTTCACATCCGTAAACAACCGTTGGAAGAATAATAGTTTTATAAATTCTAATCTTTAAGTTTTTAAATAGAAGCCGCGAACTAAGTAACGTAGCAACTGAATAATAACAAGCATTTCCCACCTTTAACCGGGAATAAATAAATATATACATATATATATATATATGGATCACTTGTAGCTGGGTGGCTAGCGTAACAGCCTCCCATGCTAAAGGTCACGGGTTCAAATCCGCAGGTGGTCCTAGGATTTTTTAATGGGAGTAAAAAATCCTTAGTTACGCCGTCCTTCGGAGGGGACGTTAAAAGGTGGTCCCGAGCCTGTGCGATGTCAGGTACTCGTTAAAGATCCCCATCCTAATAAAACCTGGATAGGCAAAATTTAGGCCTCCCACTGTAGCATCGTCCGATTAGCCAAAGCAGCAAAAAGTGACGTTAAATAAATAAACAAACAATATATATATATCTATATATATATATATGATTAACAATATATATATTGATCCGACTGGCAGGCGTCCGAAAGGTAGGCCGAAGCGGAGATGGAAGGATTGCGTTAAGGCCGATCTCGGGAGCTTGGGCTTGAATGGTGAACATTGGACGAGTCTGTGTAGGTGGAATTTGGTTATCGGCATCGAACCTTCGGGTTCGCTAAGCCTATTATTATTATTATTATTTATTATTATATATTTATTAATACCACAGTTTTATACTAATTTGAAACGTAGACCTTTACATAGAATGATGAACAACGGCTTAAGATTTTCAAGAATAAGATACTACGTAAAAAATTCCTAAGGAAGATGAGCTCACTGGAGAATTTAGAAGGCTACATAACGCTGAGTTACATAGCTTGTATCCTGTGAGTAGTGTTAAGTCTCTGTAGTTTGGGTTTGGATGGTGATCACTGGGTCCGCTAGGTCTATCATTATTATTATAAGAAGAATATCCGTTGAATAAACACAAGTTTTCATTTAAACCCTCAATACTTCTTTTAAGTTCTATCTGTTCCGAGTCTGGCACCCAGGATTGCTTTACAAGCTCCGCAAATTCCTCCCTCCTACATACTTCCTTATCATCCAGTCCTACCTCACTGGCAGATCCTTCAAAGTAAATCATAATAATTCCTATTCATCCATTTTTAGTCAGTTTGCTGGTGTTCCTCAAGGCAGTATCCTAGGACCCATCCTTTACACAGTTTATACAGCTGATATCCCATCCCATCCTAACACTTTCCTTTCTACCTATGCTGATGACACATGTGTGTTATCAGTCAATGCTGATCCAACTATTGCCTCTCAAACTCTCCAATCCCACATCAGAGCCCTTGAAGTATGGTGTCAGAACTGGAGAATTAAAATAAATGCCAACAAATCCAGCCAAATTACCTTTACCCTTCGTCGTAAACCAATGACATCCTGCCCTACTGTCTCCTTCAATAATACTCCTCTTGTCCCGGTTGAACAGATCCGATATCTAGGACTACACCTTGACAAAAGCCTTACATGGAACCCTCATACAAGACTGAAACGACAAGAAACTGCACGACGTTTTCGACTACTTCAACACTTACTAGACAAACGTTCCAATCTTCCACTTAACTACAAAAGGCTCATCTACATGACTATCATACGGCCTATATGGACTTACGGAGTAGAGCTTTGGGGCTGTACTAAACCATCAAATTCTTCCCGTATCCAATCCCTACAATCCAAAATCCTGCGTAAAATCCTCAATGCTCCTTATTTTGTAACTAATAAACTGATCCACAAAGACCTTAATATTCCGTATGTTGCTGATTTGGCCCGATCTAGATACCATTCCTTTCATGACAAACTCCATTCCCACCCTAATCCTCTAGTTTCAATCCTTTCTTCCTCTTCAATTCCCGACAATCCTCCTAGGCGTCTGAAAAGGAGATGGCCCCGAGACCTTCTAGTTTAAAATAGTTACAGGAGTGCTACCATTGGGTAGTCCTTCTACAAGTCTCTTCCATGTCATTTTTCTAATATCATATTTACTTGATGTATTTTTTTGAGTACAGTTGTAAATTTCAATAAATTATGTTTAAAAAAAAAAAAAAAAGTTCTATCTGTTAAGTTAAGTACAATAGTTTTACTTAATTCTAGGCTCAAGCGACGTTGTTCCCCAAAAAATTGTTTGTTGACCTTGCCCTGAAACCGTTTAGAGATAAGATAAGAATAAGTAAGCATATTAATTACAATATACTTCAGTTCTTCTTTCTTTGCTCTTTCTTTTTATTTTCCTGTAAAAAATCAACAAAACACTTATTCTGGCATAGTTAATCTTTTTATTAACAACTGGATGAACAAAACAAGTGGAAATTATTATTAAAATAATTTATAAATTTAAGTTATTTTTTGTCCTTTTTTTTTTGTTACTTTATTTTTGTTGTGAACCGCCGATATGCTCGTGCTTATTTGAAAATATTTTTATTCCTCTCAATAATTTATTTGTTTTGTTGTTTTGTTTAATAAAGCATTTTTCTCCCTAAGATGGATATTCAAAGGGAAATTAGATAAATTTTATTTTATTCTATTAAAACTTTGAGTAAATATTAATAATATTTATGCAATCAAATAAAATAAAAATTAATATTTTTTTTATCTAGAGAGGTAAATACAACGGTGAGAATTTACCTGTACTAACTATATATGTTCTTAAATTATGAATTTTCATAATATAATATTTAAATTTAATAATTTTTATTTGAATTTAAATAATATAATATTGAACGATTGTGAAAAATGAACATTTTTGAATATTCAAGGTTTTTGTGATTAAGGTTTATAGCTTACCGTTAAAGTACTTTTGTTGAAAACATACGGTTTACCGATAGTTGGTTGTGTTAATCGTTACCATTACAGATTGTAACTATTTTCAACTTGATTAATAGTTTATTACATTGTAAATAAAGAATAATAAATTGGTAAAGAATAGTAATGAATTGTTCAAGCAAATATTTTATTTCATACACTCTGGTTTTATTATTACATCAAATACAATACAAATATGATATGTGCACATGTCACAGATATTTGTCCTTCTATTACCCGAAGGTATAGAATATATTCTAAGCAGATAGAATCCAATAATCAATTTTTGTAGGTAAACCTTTATTTTCATTTTCTGGGAGGAATATAATTGTAGTGCTTAATAATAATATATATGTTTAAATCTTAATGTGTCTTCAAAACATCAATAATTAAAAAAGAAACGAATTAGTTATTATTTATTTATTTTTCTTTTAATTCCATAATCTCTATAGATATATAAATTAATTCAAGATTTTTAGTATATCACTGATGTTTAGGCAAAAAGGCAGACGTCTTGAAAAGTCCTTATAAATCCTGTCTACGTATTTTTTAAATTTAAGAATCGCTATGTTATCTCATGTGCAACTACTATTTATAATAAAATACGAACTTAAACATAATTGTTTTAATTTTTAAATCAATTATATAAAAATAAAAGTTGAAAACCGCATAATAAGGCTTCAATAACTGAAGACGAAGGAGTGGGAGATAATTTTGTTCAATTGTTAGAGTGCAGCTGATTGAACCTTGATTCATAGACATGCGCTCTGTATTCTTAAGGCATGTAAAAAACATTATTTTTATTTATTTGTCACTTTTTTAAATGTGTTTTTTTAATTTGGAATCCCATTTATATAAGACTAGTGAGTCACCCCTTCTTTAATCGGATAAAATTTAAATTTAGGGTCATTTATTATTAAATGCACTATTTGAACGATTTATAGTTTATCGCAGAAACTAGAAAGGAAGAACCAGGAATAACCTTACATTTAAAAGAACCAGATAGATAAAAAAATAAAACAAAAAAGTATGGCTTCTTACACCACTGAGGTTATGATCCAACAAAAAATAAAAATAATAAAAATGTTATTTACCTATTTTATTCGGTTAATTTTTATTTCTATGAACTATTTAAACAGATTAATTTAGTTCTCATGGAATTTTCATTTAGTTTAAACTGAAGCATCTGTTTTCGTAAAATAATCTTTAAAGTAGAAATAATTAATAAGAACGTCAGTTTATAGATTTATTTTAACAGCTTACTACGATTTGGACCGTAATATTGTTTCTAAAATCGTCTGTACTGTATAGAAGAAGATAACTTGTACGATACTGTACGCTGGCAACACTGAATCCAATAACTCCCCCACCCCCTCATTACAAACATCACGAATAACATATGTTGATAAGTTTATGGGCTTATAACAATAGTCTGTTAACTTTCACAACTTATTTTAATGCATCGTAAGCTTTCCAACGATATATTGCTAGTAAATTTAATGAAAGATTTTTTGATGCCTGGATTACAGAAAATTTAATTTTTTCCCTCCCGAAGAAAAACTTAAATGTAATGTATTTTACTTATAAAACTTCGGGAAAGAATGAATTATGAAAACCTAATCAAAATCCAAAAAGAAACCATATAACGCGTTATCATTTTATGTATATACAATATATAAATATATATATATATATATATATATATATATAATATATATAGAGAGAGAGAGAGAGTGAGGGAGAGAGAAGAAGAAATTTATGTAAAAGAAACATGCTTTATGTAGTATTGCATAGTTGGTTTGTAAGTTATGAGTATTTTAGAGATAATATTAAGAGTGTGAAATTATTCACATCTACAAAGTTTGCTTTTAATTTCGTAAAAGACAATTTTTAATCTAATTAAAAGACGAGTAAATATTTGTTTTTTAATTTTTTTTTTTTTTTTTTTATCCAAACGAACCCCAATATATCGATTTCTAGTGAGGCTCACAGGGGGTAGGAACCAATCCATCAAGCTACGGCAAGTTTAGGCATCCATTAAAAAGTTAGCTCCATTAGTATACCTAGGGACATTTACATAAATTTAAATCACCACTAACACATCCGCGGATACCCATACATCATCGCTGTTTCTCCAAGTGTGACCGTTTCTCGACCAACTTCTTAGACAGCACGACATTCAGCATTATGTGAAAGGTATAAGGTCGTTTTGTAGGGCTCCATCATCAAAGATATTTATTTTTATTTTAACTATTTTCTCTCCCTCCATATATATATATAATGGTAACGCGATTTTCGTTTTCCGCAAACTCCTCACCACGGATTTCAATACGGTTTTCACTACAGTTTAGGCAATCTTTCTCGAAATCTCACTTGTAAAATGCATTGCTATTAAGTTTTTCTTTACCTTATACACAAGCTTGTAAAAGTCGATGAAGAGTGATAAAACTGATGTTGTTTTTTTTTAATTATTTTATTTCCGTTTATTCTCTTTTTTTGAAAGCGGTTGAACTTGACTTGAAGTTGACACTTAATGATATTTTATTCTTTTTTCTCTGTTCTTCCCAAATTCTTTTCATACGTTCAATATGTTCTTTTTTGCGCCCTTCCGAACATTTATAAATATTTTTTTTTTCTGTGAAGAATCTACTAGGGTGTGATTTTTAATGACTTTCCTAAAACATTCTTTATTGTTGATGCCATCTTTTGTAATTCCCACTTCTTTAAGATCCTCTTCTGTTATATTGATCAATTTTGATTTGTTGAATTAAAAACTGATGTTTTAAATAATAATATAGTTGGATATTTTATAAAATACATGTTTTATAGAAGTAAAATTTCATTAATTCTTTATTAGTATTTGGTTTCACTTATTTTCATTTTTAACTATTTGCAAATTATTAAATTGATTTTAAAAACGAGAGTAAATGAAAGTCTTGTGTTGGCCGCAAGATATTTTTATATTTCTGTGAATGAAACATACAAATTTAATATTCAAATATGTTACGATATTGCATTCGAATATAAATAAATATGCAAAAGAGATTTTCCCACTAAGGGACTGAAAAGGTTACCTCCCACTGCCAATAGTAGAACCCATGAAATTGAGTGTAAAATGTGTACAAAAAAGCACTCATATTGCTATTTCCATGGGCAGAAAGGGGAGGGGGGGGTCACAAATGGAGGGAGATGGGCCCGTCCTATCAGGGGAGGAAGTATAGTCGTTTTCCATGTATTGAGAAAATATTTTTCCACTGCATATCTCCCTATAGAAAAGTTCTCGGATGGAAAACCGTTTCTTCTCCAAGCAATAAATTTCGAAGTATTTCTATTTACCTAACAATTTTTATAAACATTTTTAGATAAGAGAGGTTAACTGATAAAAAAAATGTTTAAATTGAAAAACTACTATAAGAAAACTGATTTATTAAGATATTACCTACAGTCGTAGTCATAGAAATGCGTCACTTGAAAAAATTCTCCAACATTGTACATTAACGCATGTTTTTTAAAAAAAGGTAAGTAATATGAAATTTAGGACCATAAAAATCATATTACATACCTTTTTTTTTTTAAACATAAGTCATATAAAAATCATATTACTTACAGGGTTTTTTTTTTTTTTTAACATGTGTTAATGTAAAATTTTTGAGATTTTTTTTTTTTGAGTGACGCTTTTCTATGACCACGACTATAGATAATAAAAAAAAAAAAAAAAAAATCTCCAAAATCGTACATTAAAATGTTTAAAAAAAAACGTCAAGTACACAAAGGAACAATATTATATATTCAAAATAACAGAAAAACACTTAAAAATCAATCGAAAAATATAGAAATATAATTTTTATTGTAAAGTGAATTATAATATTAGTTTTCGAAAACTTTATCGCTATTTCCCATTAAGATTTTTCTATTTCATTCAACCTCACAATGTTAACTTTTTCTGATAGCAAAACGATTGACATTCGACATAATTACTGGTGTTAATTTGGCAGTAGTTATAAATACTAATAAAGAAATAATAAAAGTTATCTGTGTTTGTTTTGTTTAAATATTTTATTATAATTATATGTAACCTAGATAATGTGTAACCTGGTGTCAGTGTGACGAATTAGTTCCTTAAAAAAAAAAAAAAAAAAAAAAAAATCCTATACCTCTACAACCCATGAATGGTTTCTGGTTCTGCACTTAAAGATATTTTTACTGTTTCATTTCCAACGGCCGTGCAAGGAGATGATTAAGCCTAAATCACGCTCAATTATTTTAGGTTATTATATTTTTAATTTAATAAGGAAAAAATGAACATAATAATAATAGGCTCAAAAGTTTCTAGTGGCGTCATCCACCTTTATGCCTAAAATGTTACGTAGAGCATTCATCTCGTCAAATCACAAAAGATTTTTTTTTTAATTAATAATTAAAACATTTTTATATAAATAAATATATAGCAAGTGAAAGTAAAAAAAGAGAAAAATAATTAATTTCAAGGGTTAAAAGGTAACAGCTAAACGATAAAACTGAAATCATAAGCCGAAGACAATTCTAAAGAGTAGAGAAAAAGATATGAAAAAATATATAATTATAACAAAAAATATATAAATATATATAACCTATATGATTAATATCGATTTATTGCTAGGTACCAGTCGTATGTATGATATACTCTTATCTTTTAACTACAAAATTAAAATATAAGGTGTAACTTACATTATTTGATTAATCTTAAGAACAAAAGTTAACATTTCCCGCTCGATTAATACTTATTTCGTTTTAAGCCTTAATGTGTTTGTATGTATCTTCTATCAATATGGTTTTTACAGCAAAATTACTATAAACGATAAAATAAGTAGAAAAAGATGTAATATATTTATAACTATATAAATAACACAATAATTAGGTAGTTAGATAATATTACAAAAAAGAGAGAGAGCGAAAAGAAATTTTTTGCAGGACATTTATTTAAAATATGAGCTAAGAATATTTGCCCATGAAATCATAACATAAAATGTAAAACACGAAAACCTACTTAACTTCACCCGAGATTGTATGTACATCACGTTTTTCGGTCGTGAATACTTGCCATATCGTGCAAGGACACCTCTTGCCAGTTACATAAGTTCGTTTTAATGCTCCACATGGAAAATTTGAATAAATGCTCTCATTTTTCAGGAAGAAGAATAAATTTAAAGCAGAATGACCTTGGCGTAATTTTTATGTTTTTCGTATTCAACTCAGTGACTGAGTTTGTTTTCGTCCAAGAGAAAACCCACATTGCTAATAAATAAATAATATATTCATTTACAAATCATTTTAAATAAGTGTTATTGTTTTTAGGTAAAGGTTGAATTTAATAGGTAGTAAAAAAAACTGTACATTAACTCCACCAATTTATTAAAAATAACCTAACGTTTCGGTAAAAGTTTCAGGTACATCATCATGAAGAAAAATAATTTTTAGACATAAAATAAAATGTTAATAATATTAAAAATAAAGTCTTAAAAAAATCTGTAAATATGTAAAATTTTTTTTACAACAATGTAGGCCGAAACGTCGGCACACAAATAATTAAGTTGGCCTTATTGGTGTGTTTTCGTGGTGAACGCAACCCCAACCAACTTCATCATATATTCTCAATAGGACGTCTACTCTATTAATTTTTTTTCTTAAACCCAATTTAGTTTCATGTTTTGTTAAAATGTTTTCTGATTATTTTCTTTTTACTGTATCTAGATACATTTTAGAAATGTTTCTGTACATATATTATTTTATTTATGAGCTATCACAGTTTTTTTATATATCTTGGTGGTGGGGACTTGACACTTCTATCCATGATTAAAAATAAGTAATATTATTTTATTTATTTATTTAATTGTCTTTAGAGAAATTCCTCTTACAAATACAGTTGGTCAATTTTTTGTAATACAAAGTTATAAATTGTCTTTTTAAAGTTATATAACTGAGGATATTACTGTAAAAATATTTTTACAATGGTATATACAAATAAAAATGAAATGAAAAGGACTGAATTTACTTATTTCAAAGGATATGCCCGATTTGCAGATTTTAATGGGTTTTAATTTTTTTTTTTTTTTTTTTATACCAAGTTAAAGCCATTCTCTTTGAAAGAATTTTTAACAATTGACATATATTGCAACTAGAATACCACTCAAAATGGAATGTTTGTGTATTTATTTTGTAAATAAAGTTGGAAGATAAGAAAAAAAAAAAAAACTCAAAATGGTAGGGTATGAAAAAAAATTTCAAAATTGAAGAAAACCATCATTTTGACTCGATTCTTCTTTTAAAAGGATATGAATAGAAATATTTCAATGGTAACTAGAATCAACACACTATTATATTATATTAGGATGTACTCACTACGTTTGCTATAGCACAAAAAATGTGTACCCTTATTATACTATAGAATATTTACCCGTTTAGGTAATGTGAGGAACAACCATGAAGTGGAAAGATGTAAACCTCAATTCAATAAAGCATTTTATTTTCTTCTTTATTTTTATTTTTGCGGTTATTGGAAAGCGCTTTGTCATTTCCTCAACTTCATTCCTCAGAAGTAGTTCATGGAGGCAACATGCGGTCCTACCACTATAACAACCCTTCCTCGCAGCAAGACATAAAACCGGACGGAACCCGCTATAGGGCCTATGACGACCGAGGAATTGGTATTCAGATGAAGATGAACGCAGGAGGGAAACATATGAAATGAAAAAGGGAACGGGGAGGAGTGATAAAGAGAAATGAAGGGAATAGAAGTAGGAGGCGAGAGCGATTGAGTATTCCCGTCACTCTCCGGAAGGGGCTGTCTTCCAAGGAGATCTCATCCGGAATGCTCGCCGGGCTCCCGTTGGGAAAGCTACACCGCCCCTGAATACTTAACCTAAAATAAACCATGCCTCGTCTAAATGAACGGGGCCAATAAAATAATCGAGTTATACAATCAGTTCCTCCTGCCGGATTTAGTTAGCACAGGCCTTCCACGATGGCTAACAAAAAAGAAAAAAAAATGAGCTAGCAGACCTCGTAAATTGTTCCCGAAAATAAATTTAATAAACGTTTTTCGCTACCCTAACAACTAAGTTAATTTTCTTATATTCTTTTGTTGACGGAGTACCAATTCAGCAATATGAATCGGTTCGCTAATTTAGAATAGAAAGTAATTTTTATTCTGGGGCCGTGTCCCTTAGGAATAACAGGTTTGTACAGTTTATAATATACAACATGCCTGGTCAACAGACAAAGTGAACATAATTAACTAATATTTACAATTATAGATGAATTTATATCTATCTATATAAAAATTATTCTCCTTTTCCCTTGGTGATCGCATCGGCTTGAACGATTTCGCTAATTCTTTTTTTGTTGTGTTTATAAACAGTCAGAAGAATGGTGTTACGAAAGAGAACATGTGAAATGTTAGTATGGTCATTAGGTTTTTCTTTTTAAATTCTTATTTTATAAGGTATTAATAGTCTTTTTGTCTATATGTATAGAAATGAATCCCCCTTCTCCCTTGGTGATCACATCACGCGTAGACGGTTTGACCGATTTTACTAAGACATAGTTAAGACAGGATGTCGTATGTCGGATCAACTAGTACAAAATAAAAAAATAATAAATAATTAAAATTAAAAAAATCTTGAAAAAATTACTCCCAATTGCATATTTCTTTTTTCTTTGTATTTTATATATTCTTTGTAGGTTTTCTTCTATTAGTTTTGTTTTTCTCTATTCCATGACTGTATTTTGTTATATTTCTTTTTGTTTATAATGAAGTCATTGATTTATTTTTTTTATTTAGTAACTGTGTTTTTCTGCAGTTTATGTATGAAGTAATTCTTTTATTTTTTCTTTATTCAGTTAATTTACTTTATAATACTTTGTTTTTGTTTGTGTATGATACAATTGATTTATTCTTCTTTATTTAGTAACTGTATTTTGTTTATTATGTACATCAGTTATGTAGTGTTCATGATATTATAATGTAAATTACCTTGTTTGTAATATAGAATAGAAATAGAATAGAAAAATAATTTTTATTCTGGGACTGGGTCCCTTAAGAACAATATGATATGTACAATTAATATATACAATGTGTCTGGCCACAAGACCAAAGGATTATAATTAATTTTTATTTACAAAGCTTTAAGAAGAAAAGTAGGATACAATAAAACAAAAGAGTAAAATAACTAAAAGAGTAAAATAAATGACTAACTTCTGATATGTTGAACAAAACTCAACATTGAAACTGATTCATAATAATTGATCGATACAGAATCATGAACAATATATAATAAATTTTCTTTTTGAATAGATATTTGATTTGAAAACTCAGGCTTGTGGAGCGTCTGTTTGAGATGACAATAGGTACTCGAACAGCTGGGACTTGAATGATGGTAGGGAAGAAGCATGGCGGATTTGAGTAGGTAAGGGAATTCCAGAGAGTAGTAGAGCGGACAAGAAAGGAATGTTCAAAACTTGTTGTTCTGTGGGCAGGAATATAAAGGCAGTCATTTGGGAAATCTATTGGTAGGCTCTCTTTATAATTAAATAAATGATTAATCATCGAAACAAAGCTTAACCACAGTTATGAACGCTTATATATTTTTATTTTATTGTTATTCAAAACTTTATAAACATAATTGGAAGTAAATTTTAATAATTGTGAATGTTGGCTTAATCACAATGATCAATGTTTCTTAATAAACAGTTAAAGATTAGTTAAAGGTTTTTAAAAAAATTACATCTAAAATATACTGATAAAAAATTATATGGAGAAAGCGAAAAAAAAATATTGATCAACTGACAATTAATCAATTAATATCTATATCTAGTACATTTCTAATTAGATGTTTAATGTAAAGTGAACAGAAACTTAACATTTCACTATACCTAGTTGAGCAGAAATTAGTTTTTATTTTTTATTAGTTTTTAGGTAGGATGGCGAGTGAATGTTAATTGATGTATGAGGTTCGTAAGTTTGTTTTTTTAAAAATAAGTTAGAATAAAATTTTGACTATACAGATTTTAAAAAAATTAAAATTACATTACTACTAAATCCTTTGTGGTTACAGAGTTATTATATTTATCATTAATAAATGTAAACTTGATTACATATTACTTGGTATTCTGACCATATTTAAAAAAAGTAAAGAAGAATCCATAAAATCTATAAGCTTTCCTTTTAACTAGCCTCAGCTTTGGCAATACAATAATCGATGAGAATTATTAATGGAGGAGACAAGCGGGTTTATTGACATCTTGTCCCTGACCGACTTTCCGTACACATTCAAGCTTAGGAAATGCCATTAATATTCCATCAATTTACTATTTATGCATCGCACTAATTTGCATATTCTCGATATGTTACTACACGATAATGCGTTGTGCAATAAATTCCCATAGGTTTCTGGTATATCATCACATGCAACGCCCTAAATGTATTAATTAATTTATTGTTAATAAATTTCTATACATGAAGTTACTCTTGATCTGAATATAAATAAGTATCAATTTATGCAAGATTTTTCACACGGAATTTCTTCAAAACGCTGTATTCAATGTAAGAAGTAAACTTATAGAAAATGGCGCCTAAACCAAGAACAGGAGTCATTGTCACAGATGTTATTTTATATTGATTTATGATAGGAAATAATTTATTTTGGGACCAGTCCCTTTAAAATAATATAGAGGAACTTAAATTTGCGCTTTAGCGCCTTAGAGTCTAATTAGGAAAAAATGCTAATGATTAAAAAAAAATGGTAATTGATAATAAAAATGAAATAAATATATTAGTAGTATAGTCCTGCACACAGCCTTGACTAAAAAATAAACTGCAATCCTTTTTTATTAAAAAGAAGAAATTGACAGTTTATATTTTATTTAAAATTAACGTTTCATTTAAAATTTACTTTTAAATTCTCAGAATCTCACAGGCTCTTCGGATATCGTGAGAAAATCTTACTGCTTTCCAAAAATGGCAGCCTGTGTCTCAGCCAGTTTTCAAATGGTAGTCATAGGTTATTCCTAATATAGATTCTATAAGATTGCTTTCCAGATATATACACTAGTTCAAGATATACACCATAGTATATCTTCAGGATGCTTAGTCCTTAGATGGTGATTTGTTATTTGATTTTATTTATTTAATTCTCTTTAACGGACTCAAGTATCCATCAAATTATAGATAAATAATCTCTACGTGTTCAAATTCAACATTTATAAATACTGACTTCATACATAATATTATTATTTTTACAAAACTCAAAAGTGGTTCGAATAATTTTATAGTTTTTATATCAAGCGATTTTTATTAATCAATCTATTTTTTAACTGTCGATAGATTCACGAATTCAAAATTACCAAACCGTATTCAGAACTAGATCAACCATATTCTAAATAATTAAATTCACTAATAACTATTATTTAATTAAGAACTTGCGAAATAGTACATTTCAGACATCACGAACTTTCAAAATTTATTTCTAAATGTAGATACCTCACTATTAAGGAAATTATCATATCCCAATTCCGACTTCGACCAATTAGTTTAATTAATAAATAAAATATAAAAATGTTTATTGTAGAAAAATCTATCACTGATTAATTGTTTACATATACCTAAATCCTTGAGGTTAATCTTTGTCTAACTCATGGAATCTTTCAGTCAGGAAATCTTAACGTTTAAGGATTTAGTTTATTACTAAGCCCGATTTTAGCAATCGAACACTGTAATCTCCTGCTAATTCTCAATTTTACTTATCTTTTTTCAAAACTAATATCCTATAATAAAAGACAAGAACTCAACCGACGATTCGCACAGTTATACCGACTACTCAACAGAAAATATGAGCTTACAGTTGACAACAAAAATTATTAATCTACAAGATAATACCCTACGGACTTGACTTCTGGGGAACAACTAAACGTTCTAACATAAAACGCATACAATCCTTTAAATCCAAAGTCATCCGAACAATGGTAAATGCTCCTTATTATCTCTCCAACTATACCTTGCACCACGAGCTTAATTTTCTATTTATTTCAGACCTGATTTCATCCAAATTTTAAAACTTCCGCCAGAACCTCATTAATCATCCTAATCCTCTAGCACAATCCCTATCCAGCTCCACTCATCCATACAAACTACATCTAGAAGGTTGAAACGGCAGTGACCCCGCGACTTTTTGTAAGTATGTATATACTGGAGTTGTAACAGTGGCTAGATTCTCTACTCAATGTGATGTATGTTTGACGTGTACTTAGGTATGAGTGATTTCTAGACTTAGTATATATTTTATTATTATTTATTATTAATGTACAAATTAGGGCGGATTGTAATATTGCTCAATAAAAATTGTTGTTATAAAAAAAAATATATATATAAAAAATATTATACATAAGTAAATTATAATCATAATTTAGTTGTAGATAGTGTCGCCATTTATCATAGTGACAAAGATCTCATGTGTTTTTAAACATTGGGTAGGTTTCATGTGATCTCTGACTGTTAGCTTCTAGATAGAGTAGAAAGGGACTTCTTATTCAATTCTACTATTTTAGGTAAGTTGTTTATATGTTCATTCTGTTTGTATGTATCTACTTTTGTATATTGTTATCAATAATAAACTACTATTTTAGAATCGTCTAAAGTCTATTTTCTTTAAGAATTACATATATATATATATATATATATATATATATATATATATATATATATATATATATATATATATATATATATATATATCCTATAAAGTACTTTTCAACAAAAAAAAGGCGTTGTTTATCCTTAACTTTCAGCTACCAACCTTTCTATATTAAAAAAAAAAAAAAAAAAAAAAAAAAAAAAAAGACTACCAGACTTGTTTTCGCTATTCCAAATCGATTAATGGTGATTATTAATGGATTACGGAAGCGAAACCTGAAATAAACTATGTATCGGAGATGGGATCAGTCAAAACAACAATTACTAAGAGAAAATCACCATACGTGGCATTCATTAGGACTGGGCACGCCATCGGTATGTATGTTGTAGCGAACTCGGCTTTCCTGATTGGATAGCGGATAAGGAGGCGAGCTTTAAACGAAAGCCCCTCAGAGGAGAAAGTAGTTATCAATTGGGCAAATATTTAACTATGATTAACTTCCTTCTGATGATGGGATCAATAATGAATGGCTTCGTCTGCAAATTGTTACGTCGGCAACAAACTGATCGCAACATAATTGCCTACTTACGTTCGCTCCATGGATTTCATTTTGCCTCTCAGTAATGTTAAAAGTACCTGAAAAAGAAAAAAAACGTTAGAGAAGAATGCTCCTTTTATTATTATTTATTTAAAAAAAATCAATACATTAATAAATATTTTTTTTCGCGCAGCACAGGACTATCGCTCACGTCCATTATTAAAATCAGTCTAAGAAATTTAAAATAAAATTAGAGAAAAAAAAGGTTAAAGAATATGATCATATCAATTGGAACAATCTCTTCTTGTTTTTGTTCATATATGGAGTAGGAAAGGCATTAGATAAAGACTAGTTAAGTACACAGGATAGTTTCAAGTACACAAGATAAATTAATATATGTGATGGTGAAAAGTTAAAATTTGAGAATGTGAATGAAATGTATTGTTAAATGACCTATAATGATTAAAGATATAGAAATGGATGTAAGTATATATATATAATGTTAAAAATAATGTAAATAGTTTAAATATAAATTGTTTGTAATTTATAGAAAATATATTCTTAATTTGTATATAATTAGTTGAAATATTTATACAATTATATTTTAGATAACATTGTACATCTGAAGATGAGGCATGTGAAACCTCGAAACGTTATAAGATTAATTATTGACATATATGGATAAATCAAAGCATATAAACAAAAACAAGAAGAGATTGTTCCAATTGATAAGATCATATTCTAAAATACTCTTCTATAATAGAGATTGATATAAAAAGGTTAAAGAATTACATTGAGCCTCGATATAAACATATGTTTCATTAAATAATATATTATGTAATAATCTACACCAATCATTCAGTTTTATCTGCTTTTCATTACTTGTACAACATTGTGTATAACATAACATTTCTTCTAAAATATTTGGATTAGTATATTATATATCAATTACTATACTGTTCTTATAATTAAAATAAATAATCACATACGAAAATATTGTTGCTCTTTTCTGTATTAATTGGTTATAAAATTCGTCCAACTCATTTACCCGTTCAAAATGTCGATATTTCAGTCATAAACTATTTCAATAAGGTCAAACCTACATGATATTAAAGCCCATTAAAAATGTATGAATTGAAACAAAGTCTTTAGATTTTAATTTTCCAACGATTATTATACATCTATATTACTATATTTTCTATGTTCAAAAATAAACAAAATTACCTTAACAATTATTTTTGCTGTATTTTTTTGTTATAACATACGTTTAACCAGTATATTTAGCCGTTTTCAATCAATTATGTTAAATTTTTGTCAAATCTACAAAATAAAAGGAACTTAAGAAGAAGAAAATTTAAATTTCGGCTTTTAAACCTTGCCAGACTATTTCAACCGGAATGAAACCTACATGACATTTAATCCCATTAAATTATACATCGGTTTTGCGTGTTTAATCAAAATCGTTTGAGCTGTTTTTGAGAAAATCGTAAAGAGGTGCAAAATGCATGGTATAAAGTTACTCTTCTGGTTATCTGCTTTTGTTGAAAATGTTGCTCTAACATCCCAGACATATAGTTTTCTTGAATATGAAATTTCAGTTTTCAAAGATTTTTCGATTTACCTCACACACAGGAAAAACTCACAGTCACCCTTACCATTTTGTGGGACTTACGGTCATTTGGACTGAGGGAGATCCTAAAAAGTTTATTTCCGGTGAAAATTCAATACGAAAATTTTCACGATCGATATTTCATATATATATAAATATATGTCGGCAAAAGTAAAAAATGGACAATTCCAGCAATTTAAAAGCCTGATAGGTTACGGACAGTGTACGGTTTAAGCATTCAAGACTCACAGCTTTCTAATTTATGGCTACTCAATTATACAGATTAGGTAAATGGACAAAGCTCTAAGCCTAATTCGTTAAAATACATTTAATCAAAGCGAGATTCATTAGCGCGAGCTTAAAATAAATACGGGTTGTCGGTAATCAAAGGTGTATTATAGAATTGTTTATGATTAAATGAAAATGCTCGATGAATCCAATGTTTCTGTATTTTGAAAAACAATTGAATTATAATGTAAAATATAGTTATCAACTTTTCTTTTTCATTCATTAAATTTTTTATTCAAATTTTTGGTTGATTATTTGCAGTGATTAACTTTTTGAAAATACCGAGAATTGTTTATCAAATCTTCAAAACCTTAGGTTTGATCGGCTTAACTCATAGTAGTCCATATCTACCAGTCAGTCGAATAAGAAAAAACAATAGATCATCGACATCATCGACTGTGGTTTTCGTTGGCTATAACATTATGCCTAATAACAATTAAATAAAAATAGAATAAATAAACAATTAAATGGTGTTCTAATCTTTGGTTGTTTGTTTATACATTTAATGTCACTTTTAGTAACTTTGAATAATCCTAAATTTGAGTCATTGGAGTCCTAAATTACGTCAATCCAGGTTTAATTGGAATAGGGATGATAAACAAGTAACACACATACCAAAGGCTCGGGATTACCACTTTTATGTCCCCTTCGAAAGACGGCATAGCCAAGAATTTTTAAATTCCTTTATGAAATCTTAAGACCACCTGCCAGGTTTGAACTCGTATTTTTAGGTATACTAGGATGTGCTAGCTATTGCACCTTAGATGATCTCTTTGTTCTGATCTTTAAACGTTTGATAGATAAGTATTGCTACGGTCAAGACAATGACGGGTGGACCACGCCTGGAGGGGCCTAGATGAGGCTAGAGACTTCTGGACCTGGACAGTCCTCGAAGTGCCTGGAAAGGCCCACCACCCTACCTGCGCCCGGGTCTAGAAGATTCGGCGGTGGTACAAATAGGGGTCCCCTGAGTCTAGGTGGGTCAGTCCTAATCCGGCTCAACAAGCATCTGTGATGTATCAGTGACCAGTGACAGTGAACCGTTCGTGACAGTGTGACAGTGTAGTGAAACTGTGTGTCAGTATTGTGATAACCGGTCGGTGGGAAATTAGAAGACTGTAGTTTATATATAACTTATAGTTGTAAGTTCTAGAATAAATCTAGCATATTGTATAAATTTACGTAAGTAGTTTAATTGTTAGGAATACCTGATTTTATATGTATACTGTTTAGTAGTAAGCTGGTAATTCCATTATTATTGTTAATATAGTGGTTAGTAATCCCTTTGTATTTGTGTTTTCTGTATTTAATAAACATTTGTAATTTGTAAACTGGAGTAGTTCATTTCTCACACCCCGTAGCCCGTAACAATTTGGTGTCAGAAGTGGGATCATTGTAAATGGTTATAATTTTGGTTTTCTTGTTTTTG
Source organism: Piezodorus guildinii (assembly GCA_023052935.1). Classification (NCBI taxonomy): domain Eukaryota; kingdom Metazoa; phylum Arthropoda; class Insecta; order Hemiptera; family Pentatomidae; genus Piezodorus; species Piezodorus guildinii. Next base: position 40,834,032 of record CM041293.1, read on the forward strand.
TAATTATTGGGCTACTGTGTGGAAAATGACTTCTCAGAGTGTTAGACTGAATGATTTAAAAGTTGCAGACTTAAGACGGGAGTTAGAAGAACGAGATCTGGATACTTTCGGAACGAAATCAGTACTGCAACAACGCTTGCGCCAATTTTTTGTTGATTCAGGGGAAAATCCAGACGAGATTACGTTTGAAAATGATTTCAGTAAGTTGTCTGCAACTTTTAAAAATGAGTTAAGTACTGTTAAAAATACATTGGAGGCTAAGTTAGGCAATTTAGAAACTAAGTTAATGGAAAGTGTAGATAATAAGTTAGCTGATGTAGAATCTAGATTAGGAGAAAAAGTCGATTCAGTAGAAAATGAACTTAGGGTAAGAATAGAAGCTCTAGAAGAACGTATGAACAACCCAACGACAATCGACACCGACCAACCCTCTGAGAGAAGCCCTCACAACACCATTCCCTCCGCCAATGCTGGGATGCCACCAACGCACAACACCATCCCATTGTTCGACGGGAAGACACCGTGGGAGGACTACATGACTCTCTTCGAGACAGCGGCTTCGATCCACGGGTGGTCAAAGGAGACGCAAGCATCAGCGTTGTGCCTAGCCTTGCGTGGAGACGCCTTAGGAGTGCTACAGGGGATGCCCATGTCGGAGCGGTGCAACTACGGGGAGCTGATAAGAAGACTGGAGATGCGTTTCGGCCATCGCCACATGGACCAACTATACCGTTCTCAGTTAAAGAACAGGGTCCAGAAGACCAACGAGACGCTGCAGGAATTTGAAGCAGATATCGCCCGGCTAGTGAGGAATGCCTACCCAACGGTCACCGACGACGTCTACGAGAGCTTGGCTATCGACAAATTCCTGGATGGACTTCGAGACCCGGAAACCCAACAGGCAGTGAAACTCGCACGCCCTAAAACTTTGGGCGATGCATTGTCGCAGGCCATGGAATTCGAGGCTGTCAGGCAGTCAGTCAGTGGACATGCACGGGTTCGAGCGGCAGAAGCGGAGCCTAACGCGGCCCCCACCATCGAGGACATAGTAGCAAAGGTCTTGGAAGCCCTCAGGCCCCGCAAAAAGGAGATACGCTGTTGGAGCTGCGGTCAACTTGGACACCCCAGAAGCAAGTGTCCTACCAGGAAGCCGGAAAAGCCAGCAACAGTGTTGCGGACTACGGTCGTTACCGACGGTTGGCAGGACACACAACTGGCAAAGGAACAGGACGAGGACCCGGACTTGAAACAAATAAGGGAATGGAAGCTATCAGGCCAAAGGAGACCAAGCTGGCAGGATGTTGCTCCAATGTCGAAAAATATAAAAACCTATTGGGCTCAATGGAAGTCCATTCTACTGGACAAAGGTCTGCTGAAACGAGCATTGGAGAACACAGAGGGAGATCAGCGGAGACTACAGCTCATCGTACCAAAGATTAAAGTGCCCGAAGTACTGAGGGAATTACATGATGGAGCATCTGGTGGCCACCTTGGAGTTCACCGGACATTAGAAAAGGTTCGTGAACGCTTTTACTGGGCAAACCTCAAGGACGATGTGTTAGATTGGTGCCGGCGGTGTGCAACTTGTGCCGCCTCTAATGGACCGATAAGGAAAAAGAAGGCACCTATGAAGAAATACAACGTAGGAGCACCATTCGAGAGAATAGCGGTAGACATCGCTGGCCCTTTTCCTGTGACAGATAATGGCAACCGATACATTCTCGTGGCCATGGATTATTTTTCAAAGTGGGTGGAAGCTTACGCCCTTCCGAATCAGGAGGCCGCCACGGTTGCAGATGTTCTCGTGAAGCAGCTCGTCAGTCGGTTTGGGGTGCCCATGGAACTTCATGCTGACCAAGGAAGAAACTTTGAGTCGGCAGTCTTCACCAGGATGTGCGAGGCTCTAGGAATACGGAAGACCAGAACGACGCCTCTTCACCCTCAGTCCGACGGCATGGTAGAGCGCATGAACAGGACGATGGGTCGATATTTGGCCAAGGTAGTTTCCGACCATCAGCGAGACTGGGACCAATATCTTCATCTGTTCCTGCTAGCCTATCGTAGTTCAGTCAATGAAACGACAGGGCAGACCCCCGCCAATGTCGTGTTCGGTAGAGAACTACGCTTGCCTTGCGATCTGAAATTCGGTTTCAAGCCTGATGAGGAGGTCGCCGGAGAAGACTACGTCACGAACCTACGGAAGCGAATGAACACTATTCACGAGAAGGTTCGCACAAACATCCAGGGAGCAAGTGACAGAATGAAGGAGCGTTACGACATCAAGGCAGAGAAAGGTGGCTTCCAACCTGGAGACTTGGTCTGGCTACACGATCCTCGAAGAAGGCAAGGCTACTCACCGAAACTTCAAAACTCCTGGGACGGACCGTATGAGGTCATCAAGAGGATCAATGATGTCATCTATAGGATCAGGAAGCAGCCCAAAGGAAAACCCAAGGTAGTCCATTTCAACCGATTGGCTCCATACAAGGGAAACCATGGCCCTACAGAGGAACAGCAAGTGAGGAACCTCACCGACAAGGACCTAACTCCCCATCCTAAGGCGCCAGACTCCCTTAGGGTAACGCAGACAGTTTACAGAGACATATTCTCGTTACCGGTAGACTATGCTCTAGCACATTGTGTCGCCGAACATCTGAGGAATTCCCGGGGGATTGCGACGGTCTTCAGGAAGAAGTTCGCTGGAATTGAAGAGCTGGAACGCCAGGGACCAAGAGTTGGGAAGACTCTCCATCAAGAGCATGAAGGCCGGCACCTGTTTTACTTGGTTACCAAGAGTTCATCAGAGCAGAAGCCGACATACGACACACTGCGCCGGAGTCTTGACGACCTGCGGAGAAAGCTTCTGGAACTGCGTGTCACCAAGCTCGCCATCCCGAAGTTGGGTTGTGGATACGATGGCCTGGAGTGGAGGATTGTCAGGAACATTGTAGAAGAGACGTTCGCCAACTCTGGAGTCATCATAACGGTATGCACGTTCAACCCCTGGAAAGACAAAACACCTACATCGGAGGAAGATCAGCATCGCTCAGCTTCTGCAATCTGTGCTCTGGGGCAGAGCACGTCTAAGGAGGGGGTAGTGCTACGGTCAAGACAATGACGGGTGGACCACGCCTGGAGGGGCCTAGATGAGGCTAGAGACTTCTGGACCTGGACAGTCCTCGAAGTGCCTGGAAAGGCCCACCACCCTACCTGCGCCCGGGTCTAGAAGATTCGGCGGTGGTACAAATAGGGGTCCCCTGAGTCTAGGTGGGTCAGTCCTAATCCGGCTCAACAAGCATCTGTGATGTATCAGTGACCAGTGACAGTGAACCGTTCGTGACAGTGTGACAGTGTAGTGAAACTGTGTGTCAGTATTGTGATAACCGGTCGGTGGGAAATTAGAAGACTGTAGTTTATATATAACTTATAGTTGTAAGTTCTAGAATAAATCTAGCATATTGTATAAATTTACGTAAGTAGTTTAATTGTTAGGAATACCTGATTTTATATGTATACTGTTTAGTAGTAAGCTGGTAATTCCATTATTATTGTTAATATAGTGGTTAGTAATCCCTTTGTATTTGTGTTTTCTGTATTTAATAAACATTTGTAATTTGTAAACTGGAGTAGTTCATTTCTCACACCCCGTAGCCCGTAACAGTATTTTAAGATAAGTCGGAATATGGAAAATGCATGGGACAATTTCAACCCCCATAACAAACTCATCTAAATTTAAGAATAATGCATATTAATCATTTTCACTCAGTTTCTTTGGAAGTCGCATAAACTTTCTTATGTTTTTCTAGTACGAAAACATTTCTGGAAATTAAATTTTCTCATAAATTGTAAACATCAAACAAATCTTCCTGAACACTAGAGAACTTATGCATTTAAACTTTTGGTGTTTTGAACAGATAACTTTTTTTTCAATAATATTAGTATTTAATAATTTAAAACATAATGTAAAGTTTATTTATTAAAAAAACGAAAAAAAAAGAAAAGAAGAAGAATGGATGCTTATGATCTATAACTGATTATTATTTATATTATAAACTTAAAACAAAAGAAATTAGCCATAAAATTGAAATATGATTATTTTAGTACTGAAGAGATAACGGTTTGAATGATAGATCAATAAGAATAAGTGACTTTTCTTTATAGAGGTAATTTTTTTAAATATTAATCAATCTCCACAAAATTTATGTTGTCTCAAGTTTTTCTCTCTCATGACTTGTGAATTTATTTTTTTCTCCATTGTTTATTCTTAAGTATTTTATAATAAATATAATATTATTACGCAGTACAATACTATATGTTTTATCTAAGATTATTTACAATATTAACCCTCATAATCATCATATGCTAAAACAATGAACTACTAGCTAATCTGCAGTTCAGCCTTATCAGACAGAAAAAAAATACTTGAATTACAATCAGGTGCGTCAAACCTCAGAAGGGGTAAACAGGTTTTCATTTTCGCCTAAGTATAACATCATATTAAAATGATATCTTATCAGCAGTTGCGAAACAGGACAAAATAATTAGTGAAATTATCTGAATTGAACTACTGCAGGTCAATTGGTGACCTTAATTTCGGGAATTGTGGGCCCGGTTCGTTGCCCAATTAATTAATGTCGAAGCAAGGGCATTCGAATTAATTTTAAGATTGCTGAGCAATTAGGTGATAGAACATATGAGGAAATAACGATGGAAATGATTGTAAATGACTTTTTTTATTTATGGAAATCGGAAAGTAAATAAGAAAATGAAGATTAATAAAGAATGGTATCTTAAAAAATCGAAAAACACATTATAAGGCCAATGCCAAGGTTAGAATGATGATTGTCGATGATTATAGCATTTACGTAATGTGATTACATTCATTAGTAAAGAATTTAAAAGTTATATAATATTCCCATCAATAGTTTCCCAAACATTTCTTTTAAATTTTTATCGCGATTCAGAACGTTAAAAGACTATATACTATAAAAATATATCAGAATGGCATTAAATTAACCTTACAAATGGCAAGTCTTGTCTACCTCTTAAAGAAAGTGTTTTTAATACGTTTATAGGTATTTAAATAAATTAAAAATAAAGTGTTAAATTAGGAAATTAATTAAATATATTTTTCTTACTTTCACTTACCTATATACGCAATATATAGTAATGGAAAGTATAGGGGTCGTTCTAACGGAAATACGAGGTCCCTTGAGTACAAATAACCAAGTAACGCAAAAAGGTTTATGTGTGTGTGTGTAAGTCTAGCGCAAAAACGAAAAGTCTTATGGATCTAAAATTTTATATTTAAGACATCTATACGCCCGAGATGTTACAGCAACTTTTTCATCAAACTCAGCTTACTAGAAGAGCCACTTTATACCATGCATTTTTCATCTTTTCATGATTTTCTTAATAACGGCTCTAACGATTTTTATTAAACATGCTATAAGGATGTAAATGTTTATGAGCTTTAATATGACGTACGTTTCATTTTGATAGAAATAGTCTGACAGGGCTTAAATGCGCTCACCAGATTCTTTGTGATAAAAAGTTATTTTTATTAATGTTATTAATAAAACTGAAGGAATTAGTCCGGGTGGCGGTCATTAAATGAAACAAATGAATAGTTTCAACTATTTTATTGTTTGCCAACGTTTCGACAAATCACAATACTTTCCCTGACTATATATTTTAAATATAAGCAAGTGAAAGTAAAATGTTTATGATTGATAGATAATAAGCACATCATTTTTTTTAATAGACAATTAACGCTTATTATTTGTTAAACATGAATTTAAAAATGACTGAACATGACTTAACACATCACAAAAAAAAAAAAAAAAAAAAAAAAAAAAAAAAAAAAAAACGAAATAACAATGCCAACAATTCTATTTCAAACAGCTCTTCGAATACAATACAAATACAAATAAAAAAAAAAGTGGAATATTTGTTCACCAAGGAATTTCTTTAAAATGTGAAACATTTATCGGCAGTATTTCTATATAACTGTGCATTTTAAATAACTTATTCAATATAATAAATACAAATATGAGTATCAGAATCTGTATTCCCGTAAAATAAATTAAAACATAGGTCTAAAATTATTAATAGAATCTGTCTGTGGTTTTCAACATCTCTGATGCTTTATATTAACATAATACTTAGCGATAAGGAAAAAAAACAAAAAAATCATAAGTTAAAGTAAGAAAAATAATACCAGCAAAGTAACTATAAATTTTCAAATTAAGTTTGAGTTTACGTCAAGGAAAATATATTTTACATTGATGCGTTCTAAAGTTTCGTTCCAAGTTTTAGTCAAGAGGAGTATCAGCATTGATTGGCGTTTCCTCTTCTCAGTTTCCGCCACCCGGACTAATTCCTTCAGTAATTCTCAACGGTCAACTAATTATATCCACAGTTATTAATAAAAGGTTGTATATGGATTTAAATCGTGGATTTTGAAGGATGAACAATGCTCGAAGGTTGCCGAGAATAAGGTAATACGTAAAATACTTGTTAAAAAGATAGATTATGCCACCGGGAGTTTAGAAGGTTACACAAGGTTTACTTATCTATGGAGCTTGGGTTGGACTGTGATCTTTGGAAGAATCTGTGTAAACATATGGTGGAATCGGCATTGAATCTTCGGGTTCCATAAAGCTATTATCATTATTATTAGTTACTGTAAAAGACATTTATGTACAAAGAATCATTAAGCGCTTGCCTAAATTAACAGTTTGAAAAACATCAAAGACGTCTTATAAATAGGAATGCGATCATCGAGATGTGTTTAATGATGAAGGCACGTGATTTCCTCACGACCAATCTTGGTTTGCCGATCTCTACGTCTTTACTAATGTAAACTCCATTACACATATTTAACTGGGAGTTGGGGATGTTCCACACGATTCTCAAGCAAACCAATTATATGATGGTTGAAGTAGTTGCATCATTCTTTAACAGATCCTGAAAATAAGCAACTATGATTTTCACTGATTCTGTATTTTAACACCAATCAATGCTGATACTCCTCTTGACTAAAACTTGGAACGAAACTTTAGAACGCATCATGTAAAATATATTTTCCTTGAAGTAAACCCAAACTTAATTTGAAAATTTATAGTTACTTTGCTGGTATTATTTTTCTTACTTTAACTTATGATTTTTTGTTCTTTTTTCTTATCGCTAAGTATTATGTTAATATAAAGCATCAGAGATGAAAACCACAGACAGATTCTATTAATAATTTTAGACCTATGTTTTATTTTATTTTACGGGAATACAGATTCAGATACTCATATTTGTATTTATTATATTGAATAAGTTATTTAAAATGCACAGTTATATGGAAATACTGTCGATAAATGTTTCACATTTTAAAGAAATTCCTTGGTGAACAAACTTCCACTTTTTTTTTATTTGTATTTGTATTGTATTCGAAGAGCTGTTTGAAATAGAATTGTTGGCATTGTTATTTCGTTTTCTTTTGTGATGAGTTAAGTCATTTTTAAATTAATGTTAACACATAATAAACGTTAATTTTCTATAAAAAAAAATATGATGTGCTTATTATCTATCAATCATAAACATTTTACTTTCACTTGCTTATATTTAAAATATATAGTCAGGGAATGTATTGTGATCGTCAAAATGTCGAAATTCCATTTTTTAACGGAAATAACGGTCCTCCGGGTCCAAATAATCCAAGATTATGTTACATACAAATTTTATATGTTTATATTATTTAATCTAAAACATATTTTTCCTACTAAATTGAATATAATTCTTTAAAATATCTTCAACTTTATTTCGTAGTTCTTAAATTAATTTCATCAAGTGAAGTAAGTGCAAATCATATGTTTCTTGCACCAGATTGATAAGTGTTATTTCAACACTCCCAAACAACTTCTCCATCATATAGACTCAACGGTCTACTACAACTCCATCATTAGGAAACTTTTTTTGTTTTGAAGTACATTATAAACTTTAGATTTTTATGCGAGTGAATTAAGTGATCCGAGATTTACTCATGTTCCAGTTACACTGTATTATGGGATTATGTAACATGAATAAATGCATACATAAATATAATACTGATAGATACATAAAACAAGGCTAAGGATTTATAATTCCCAAGAATAATAAATAAGATAAAGAGATTTAACTGTGCCCAGCCCAGCAGGGAACTCGGTTATGTTACACAACGTTCGTGGGAGTCTGCACACATTCAGTCTGCTAACCTTGTTCCGAAGACACAACTTCCGTGGGAAAATGGAAATTCGTGGGAAAGCCTTTAATTTTTTCCTTGAAAGCGGAAATGTAGAGAATCAGAAAGAGTCTGAAAACGCTTCTCTTTTGGAGGACGTTTGTTTTAGTTTTTATTTCGTTTTTATAACGACTTAAAAATAAAATTATCTACAACAATCACATAAATCTATGCGAGCCCTTTAAAAGAAATTTTGTTTTGGCAATCCTTCATATTTAAATTATTTTAAAATTTATATATCTCAAAATTTTGCTTGGATGAAAAATGTAAGCTGATAGAGAGAATGAAAAAAATAGAACAAAATGAAGAGAACCAAAATGTGTAAATGGGGTCACCTGCAGTATAGTGGCTGGAATAACAGTCTTCTATGCCCAAGGTCACGGGTACAGGTGGCACTAGGATTTTTTAATGGGATTAAAAAATCCTTAATTATGCCGCCTCTCGGAGGGGACATAAAAAGGTGGTCCCGAGCATGTGCGATGTCAGGTACTAGTTAAAAGATGCGTATCATAATTCAACCCATTCGAGACCGATTGCCCACCGTCAGTGCAATAACAGTAATGTGCAATTATCATTTATTGTGAGTAAACTAGTCGAACTGTAGTAAAATTTGGCATTGGTTTTACTTTGTACAAAAAATTCTAAAAAGTATTTGAAGCCTTTCTTACAACGAAAAAAAAAAATTAGCTCCTGGGGACCGTGTTAGAAAAAAATCGTCGTCTCGAATGGGGTAACTTGGATGGGCAAAATTTAGGACTCCCACTATAGCACCGTTCGATTAGCAACAGTAGCATAAAGTGACGTTATAATAATAATAATAATAATAAATAAATAAACAAATTAAAATTGCTAATGGAAATCTTGTATAAGCTAGAATGGTTTATTTTATCTTTTTTTTTTTTTTTTTTAGTAGCAATATTTTTTGTAAGCATTGCATATTCAAAAGTCATATTTAACATAAACAAATTAACGAAGTACCCACAAAAAAAAAAAAAAAAATAGTTCACAGTTCCTCATTAAAACTTTGAGATGAAAACGATTTTTGTAAAACCCCATAATAATTATAAATTTTATATGAAACGTCATATTTTACATAACTTAAATAATGTTCAAATAGCAATAAACAAGTATAGATAAGAATGGAATACCTGAAGTTGGGAATTTATATACAATTTGTGAATTTTTTTGTTGTTGGTTTTTAAACACAAATTTTCTTTCTCTTGTCCTTTTCAATAAAATATTAATGGGAGTTTAAGCTGAACGGGTTTCATTTACGTTTATAATTAATAACCAAAGCTTATAAATTATGGCTACTTTGGATCAAGCTAATACCAGTAGAAGCTTGATTAATATTCTGTATGACAACGCAATTTTCCTATAGATTTTTCGCCTTTGTATCTTAATTACACCTTTGTGGATTTAATTGCTTTTATGATGTCCATGAATATATATATATATATATATATATATATATATATATATTTTATATATATTATATTATATTTTTTTTTTTTTTTTTTTTTTTTTTTTTTTTTTTTTTTTTTTTTTTAGTACACTCAAGCAAACCTTTTAAATTGAACTCTCTTAAGTTTCATTCATCATATACTATTAATTAGAATGATCAAAAAGGAACATTAGATACTATAATTTTTAATATATTTTCAACATGTGTGTAGGATGTAACTCAATGAATTTAATCTAAAAGAAAAGGTTTTATTATATTAGACTTATATATGATCACACCAATATGCACCCAAATATATACAATTTAATAGAGCCATGTCGGAGTGAATGTTCGATTAAAAACGAACTGTTAAAATGTAAGAGACAGCTTTCTATTCCTAAATAGTTAATATGATAAACAAAAGGAACCGATATATAGTTCGAAAATATATATATATATATATATATATATATATATATATATATATATATATATATATAAATTAGTAAACGAATTGGAGCGTCTTAATGTTTTGTTTGGTTAAGACTTTCACTTACCTCCATTTTTAAAATCAATGAAAGAATTTTCGAATACAGTTAGAGATAAAAATACGTGAAACTATTAAGAAATTAATCAAATTGAATTTATATAGAAACATGTGTTTTATTAAAAAATCTATTATATTATTATCTTAAATAATCAGTTAGTTTTATCTTCTTCTCATCACTCTCTATTAACTTTTAAACGTTTGTGTATGAAATGATATTTTTTCTAAAATCTTTAGCTTTCCAACGGTATATCATACATGTATATTACTGCTCTTATGTTCAAAAACGAAAAATTGCATTAAACAAATATTTTTTCTGTTTTCTCCTTTAGTTGGGTATCGAATTTATTCAATTTATATATTTTCCTGTTTTTCATCAGCGTCAACAAGATAATCTAGTTATTATTATTGAATCTACAAAATTAAAGGTACTTTAGGGGAAGAAAATATCGGCATTTAAGCCCTGTCAGACCATTTTTATCCAAATAAAGCCTACATCATATTAAATCCCATTAAATTTTACATCAATATAGCGAGTTTAATCAAAATCGTCGGAACCGTTTTTGAGAAAATCGAAAAAAGGTGCAAAATGCATGGTATAAAGTGCCTCTTCTGGTGAGCTCATTTTGATGTGAAAAGTTTTGTCACGTCTCGGGCATATAGTTGTCTTAAATATGAAATTTTAGTTTAATAGGAGTTACCGTTTCCACCGGGAGTTACCACACACACACAGACACGATCACAATACTTTCCCTCACTATATATAGTAAGTGAAAGTAGAAAAAAAGAATATGCTTTCAAAATTTGAAGAATAAGATGATTCAGGTGGTGGTTATAAAAAAATAGCAAATTGTGGAGAAAAAAAATTAACTAACGTTTCGACGCACGAATTCACCATTAGTTCCGAAGTAACCTTACTTGTTAATTGTCAGTATTTATTTATTTATTTTTTTAAATGAAAAATAGGAATGTTTCGAAACATTTAAATATAAATAAATAAAATTATTTACAATAAAATTTTAAAATCAACATTCAAAATCGACAAACAAATTTATTTTCCTTTGAATTCAGATAGGTTGAAGTTCTCTATTACTGCTGATCTTTACGTGTTTCCCCGTAATGTTTTCTAGGCTGTATAAGCTAAAGGTAAAACTTTGAACCGTAGATTATTTTTTGATTTTAATTTAAGGTAAAAATAGATATGAAAAGCTACAAAAGGGAATATAGAAACGATACACTGTGAGTTCAGCGGGGATCAAAGTGAAATCCTGAACAAAGCTCTCATGAGCCCAGACTTTGAACAGAGAGAACTGCTTTTCTATTTTATAATATGTTTTGACTGGATTGTCATAAACATATGTGTGAATTGTAACTCTTTGATTATATGAAAGTCAGACAAAACTTTGTATATAGCCACTTCATACAATTTTGTATAGTCAAGTCGTCCTTTTCTAAAAGTGAATCATTATCTTTGATGTGGAAAAATAATCCATGAATAAAAATGGAGTGTGCAACACACATTTTTTAACGTACCTCTTTTTTTGCAATTAAAATTATAATAAACAAAAACTGTATTAAATAATTATATTGTTTTGGTGGAAAAAAATATTTTAGATTGACAATAGATATTATCTATAAAGTATCACTTATGACCTTTTGTCCCTCTGTATTACCTTCTAAATTTTTAAGTAAGCTAACATTTTTTTTCCTAATATTATTAGCTTTTCAAGGATACATTATACATCTATAATGCCACTCTCATGATAAAACTAAATTTATATGCTATTTTTTTTTCTTTTAGATGGATACAAAATTTGTTCAAATTTTATTTTAACCCGTTTTTTTGTTTTTTTTTACTACAGTTCTGCCAATTGGCAACTCCTCTTCATGTTTTTTTCATGTATTTTATCATTAAGTAGTATATTTAAATGTTGTATTTTAATATACAGCTGTAAATTTCAGTAAAATAAAAAAATTAAACCCGGTTTTTTAGGAATGTGTACAGGATGATATAGCTTTTTTCAGTCGAATTCATAATTTCTTAATCAAATTCATAATATTTTCAGTCAATTTCATAATTTCTTGTACCCATTTTATACAGTTAATTAAATGAAGTTTTACTACCAAGAACTTAACATTTTTATTAAATCTTGTTGTTGTTTATCCATTTAACGTCACTTTATGGTACTGTGGTCAATCCGACGGTGCAGCAGGAGTCCTAAGTTTTGCCTACCCAGGTTTACTTAAGATAAGGGATATTTACAAGTTCCACTTATTAAATCTTTTAAGAGTCATCTGTGGTGCACAAATATAGGACGATCTGCTGGTTTTAGACTTGCGATCTTGAGCATAGAAGGCTGTTATGCTAGCCACTACTCCACAGGTGACCCTAAATGCTCTCCACAAGGTGTTTCAATTTGCCGGGTTTGAACACTTGACCTTGGACATATTAATCTTTAACTCCTTGCTCAATGCATCCAGGGTCACCTGTATAGTAGTGACTAGCCTAACAGCCTCTTTTAAAGGACGAAATAACCAAGGATTTTTACTCCCTAAATACAAATATAGGGCCATCTGCCAGGTATGAACTCGCGATCTAATGGATAGAAGGATGTCAAGCTAGCCACTACTCCACAGACGTAAAGGATCACCTGTGGAGTAGTGGCTAGCATAACAGCCTTTTATGCTCAAGATCGCAAGTCTAAAACCAGCAGATCGTCCTATATTTGTGCACCACGGATGACTCTTAAAAGATTTAATAAATGGAACTCGTAAATATCCCTTATCTTAAGTAAACCTGGGTTGGCAAAACATAGGACTCCCGCTGCACCGTCGGATTAACCTCAGTAACATAAAGTGACGTTAAATGGATAAACAACAAGAAGATTTAATAAAAATGTCAAGTTCTTAGTAGTAAAACCTCATTCAATTAACTGTATAAAATGGGTACAAGAAATTATGAAATTGACTGAAAAAATTATGAATTTGACTGAAAAAAGCTATATGTTTAAATTTTTCGAATTTACAAAATTCGCTAGAACATGGTACTTTATGCAAAGAAAATTATAAATAAAATGGTATTTCTGGTTGTTCGTTTTTTGTGTAAAAGTTGCTGTAACATTTGAGGCACATGGTAACACTTCGAAAATATGAACTTTCAGTTTTATACATCTTATTGTTTTCGAACTAGATTTACCACTAACACGGTTCATTTGGAAGTATGAGACATCAAATTAGAAAATTTTCATGACAAAATACTTTCCCGATAGACAACATAAAAGGTAAAGTAAATAATTCAAGCACACTTAATGAGCCTGTTATTATTCTCTTGCGGTTATATATATTTTTTTTTTTTTTGGTATAACCAGACATTGAACGATTAGGCTCTGTACTCCGTTATTCTGTTGAAGCAACTCTTCATATTAAAATTATTTTAAAATTAGATACTTGTGAATACTGCTTGGTTGAGAAATGTAAGTATAGAGAATGAAAAAAATAAAATGTAAATATAGCGAACCACGCGCACCAGAATATTTTTTTAACATTTAGTTTTACCTTTAAAAAATTCATCTAAATTAGTGAAAACATTTGATTAAAAAATTCATCAAAATCGGTGACAAAAATTTGATTAAAAAATTCATCAAAATCGGTGAAAAACATTTGATTAAAAAATTCATCAACATCGGTGAAAAAAATTGATTAAAAAATATATCAAAATCGGTGAAAAACATTTGATTAAATAATTCATCAAAATCGGTGAAAAACATTTGAATAAAAAAAGCACCAAAATCGGTGAAATACATTTCAATAAAAAATTCACCAAAATCGGTGAAAAACGTTTGTATAAAAAATTCATTAAAATCGGTGAAAAACATTTGATTAAAAAAATCATCAAAATCGGTGATAAACATTTGAATAAAAATTCATCAAAATCGGTGAAAAAACATTTGAATAAAAAAATCACCAAAATCGGTGAAAAACATTTCAATAAAAAATTCACCAAAATCGGTGAAAAACATTTGGAAATTATTATTAAAGATTAAAATAACAAAGATTTCACGATTTTGAAATGTTTTAGCCATAAAAAAGGGTAATAAGCAGTAAAATAATTCATAACGGTAATTTGGATTCGTAGTAAACAATAAATTGTACCCAGTTTTTTTTACGAAATAGGTTTTTACCTCCCCATTACAGGGGGAAGTGGGTTGGCCTGGCGGACAGGGGAGACAGCCCGACGAGGAAACTGCTACAGAAAGGTCGGGGGTTGGCGTGTCTACGTTCGGCTCAGCCACCGCGGCGCCTATCTGACTCATTGGCCTTTCCCCGACTGCTTAACCTGCATCCCATCACTGTCGGCGATCGATCCTGGCCTGCTTCTGGGTCGCCGAACAGCAAGGCCGTTCCTATACCTGAGCGCTTTGTATTTGGGTCCTAAAGTTCGGAAGAACCCTTTAAAAAAAAAAATAATAGTACATATGGCTAAGGGGCTTAGAAAGAAATGACAGGAAAATAAGCGTCCTCTACCCAAAAATTATTGGGACAATTAAAAAAAAACAATGTCGTTATTGAAAGAAATACAACTGTATTGATTCAACCCATCAAATAAATGGGATTAATATAAGGTTAAAACACATGATAATCCTGTGAAGGAACTACCCATTGATAGGACTCCAATGTCTAATTTTTAATAAGAGGTCTCTTGGCCGTCTTCTTTTAAGTCGCCACAGCGGATTGTCAGGAATAGATATGGGGAAAGGTGACGGATAGGGTGGGTCAAAAAATTAGGTACCGATAAGAAAAAAGTTACCGATTTGAGCCCCAGCGTCGGTTTTACAGCATTCTAGTTGAGTTCCGCCTTTTACATGAAAAAAGGAGTTAGGTATTTGGTACGGCTTATCAGCACACCAAGGTTCAGAAAGTAAAAGCATCTTGAATGTTTCGGAAACATGTGTGTTTGAAACATCCCATCAGCGTAGAAATAAAATAAACATCAGTCAAAAAAATGTGTTTAATGCTTTATTTTTCATAAAAGAAGGTATTTTTGCGTACCGCAGATTGCATGGCCGTATGAAGTAAGAAAAGAACGGAAGGAAAGAATATTAAACAAAGCTTCTAGGTACTTTAAAAATTGTAATGAGAAGTTCTTGTATTTGCAATTATTCAAACAAAAAATCACAGAACATTTCTTTATTTCCTTAATATTTATTTTTATCTTAAGAAACTTTACTTAGTCAATCAATGTGTCAATCAATTTGGCTGTAATTTAGTTAATATTCATTAGGTCCATGCAGGTAGTTTTTCTTTTCGGCGAAAATGTTTTATACCTAAAATTCATTAACTGAACTTAGCAATGCAGCTAATCTTCTTCTAGTGGCGCTGATTAGGAGGGTTCTAAAAATCACAGGAGCTAATTCCATGTAATGACGGATAAGTGGCTTTGAGTAGGCAGGGAGTTTGGATGAAAAGAATTATCTGTATTGCCTAAATCTTCAACTATGGATATTTATAGTGTAGACTAAGGTTTTTGGAGGATTTGGATTTTAGATTGTTAAGAGGAATTTATAATTTATGGGACTTCATTGTAACATTTTTAAGTCTAAATGGCGATAATGGTTACATAAATTGAGTTTTTATTTTGTTATAAATAGGAAGTTTGAGCGTTTGTCGAGTGTTGTAGTAATCGGTATCTACGAGCAGTTCCCTGTCTATGGGCAGTCTAGTATGAGGGTTCCATGTTAGACTTTTATCAAGGTTTATTCCTAAGTATCAGATCTGTTCAGCAGGAGTAAGAAAGATGTTAAAGGATACGGTGGGGCAGGGGATCATGAGTTTAGTTCTTAGAGTATAGGTGATTTGATGGGATTGATTATAATTGTCCAAGTTTTGACACCCTTCTTCAATGGCTGACATGATAAAAAATAATAATAGAAAAATATATAATAACTATTAGAAAAAAAACGTTAAGTTATATAAAACTGAAATTTAGTATTTTAGAAGCGTTGATGCTTGAGATGTTACTGCTACGTTTTAAAAAATACCGGAAAACCGAACGAGCTACCAAACCATAAAATACCATGCATTTTACACCTTTTAACGAACGGTTTAAACGATTAATATTAAACTCGCTATACTGATGTAAATTTTAATGGGCTTTAATATAACGCAGCGCTTCATTGACATGTAGGTCTCATTCTGATTGAAATATTCTGGCAGGGCTTAAGTGACGATATTTTAAATTTTCTCTTCTGAAAGTACTTTATTATTATTATTTTGTAAGTAGATTTAAAAAAATTTCAATGTTGTTGCATTGATCAAAAACTGGTAAATGCACAAGTTGGACTAAGTTTATAACCTACTGAAGGGAGAAAAAAAAAATATACATATATTTGTTAAGGTAATTAGATTATTTTTTAAACATAAGTATAGTAATGCAGATTTATAATATACTATTGGAAAGATAAAATTTTAAGAAATAATTTTTTTTATTTATTTAAAAAAATTTACAACTGCATTAAATAAATACAACAAGTAAATAGGCTTTATATATGATTAGTACACATGGAGTCCTGAAAAAGAAACTACCCATTGGTAGCACTCCAATGTCTTATGTTAGAAGGTCTCTTGGCCATCTTCTTTTAAGGCGCCTCGGTGGGTTGTCGGGAATAGATATGGAGGAGAGGTCACGGATAAGCGGGTTTGAGTGGGCAGGGAGTTTGGAATGAAAAGAGGTATATCTGTAACGGGCCAAGTCTTCAACTAATGGGATATTTAGGTCTTTATGGATGATTTTATTAGTAACAAAGTAAGGAGCATTGAGGATTTTACGAAGGATTTTGGACTGCAAGGATTGGATGCGAGAGGAATTCGATGGTTTAGTAGACCCCCATAGCTCAATGCCATAGGTCCAAATAGGCCTGATAATTGTGATATAAATGAGTTTTTTGTAGTAAGTAGGAAGTTTTGAGCGTTTGTCAAGTAAGTGTTGTAGTAATCTGTATCTACGAGCAGTTTCCTGTCGTTTCAGTCTAGTATGAGGATTCCATGTTAGGCGTTTGTCGAGGTGGAGTCCTAAGTACCGAATCTGTTCAACAGGAGTAAGTAGGATATTGTTAAAGGATACGGTGGGGCAGGAAGTCATAAGCTTACGACGTAGAGTGAAGGTGATTTGATGGGATTTATTAGGATTTATTTTGATTCTCCAGTTTTGAACCCATTCTTCAATGGCTGATAGATGGTTCTGTAGGATTTGTGATGCAGTAACAGAATCATTATTCACAGATAACACACATGTGTCATCGGCGTAGGAAGTAAGGATAGTGCTAGGACGGGAGGGAATATCAGCTGTATACAACGTGTAAAGGATCGGACCCAGGATACTACCTTGCGGTACACCGGCTGATTGAGTGAATATGGATGAGTAAAGAAATAAAATTTGATTTTATAAATTACGTTGTAGGAGAGAGATGAAAAACGAATAAAACTAAAATATATGTTTTGATAATAATACATTATAATATATTATGTAATCCGAAAAACATACTCCAATCGAAACTCAAAACTCTTGTTCAACTCTAATTTTATTTAAAAGTCCTTAAATTTATTTTAACAACGGTGCTAAGTGTTAAGTTCTGTGTTGCGCGCAACAGATTTTTTTTTCTGCATGGTTAATAAATTAAACTATTATAAATAAATAAAATAGTTTAAAAGAATCTGATATTGTCATTTTATCTTTAACACTACATTGCACATAAGTTATTTAAAAAATTGCACAACGTAGCTCGTCCTCCTGAAACCGTAAATGAGACTTCTTACACAAATTGCAAGTACTTACTCGGTTGCAGGAGTAAGTGGTGTTTTAGTGTTACCAGAAGTTTTAGAGAGATGAATTGGCCATTTATCCAGTTAAATGGGTAAGGCAGAAGACAAAAACAGTTGCTGTTCAAGTGAGCATTAAAGAAAATTTACAGGTGAATCTGTTCCAAACTCGAATTCACACATGCTCGCCCTTATCACACGTTTTTTATCACTGCCTATATTTTTGTTATTTCCCTAACTTAAAGAGTTGACCAAGTTATCATGAAATAATATATTAAGACGATGTTTTTCATATACACTACCCCTAGTAACGTTTCAATGATTGTTTTATACGAGATTTCGCAATGATATTTTTTTCAGTAACAAAATATAAATGTATGGACCATCCAAATTCTTAAAATAAAAATCTGATTGAAAAACCTATTAAATAATAATAATAGGCTTAGCAAACCGAAGGTTCGATGCCGATACCACCAAATTTCGCTTACACAGACTCGTCCAATGTTCACCCATCGAGCCCAACAACTTTACTCGCTAACAGCTCAATTATATTCACAGGATGCAAGTTCCGCAATCCCGCGTTGTGCAACCTTCTAAACTCCCCAGTGGCCTCATCTCTCTTCGGACCAAATATTTTACGCAATACCTTATTTTCGAAAACCTTAAGCCGTTGTTCACCCTTC
Organism: Piezodorus guildinii; assembly: GCA_023052935.1. Taxonomy (NCBI): domain Eukaryota; kingdom Metazoa; phylum Arthropoda; class Insecta; order Hemiptera; family Pentatomidae; genus Piezodorus; species Piezodorus guildinii. The sequence continues at coordinate 40,852,790 of CM041293.1, forward strand.
AAAGTAAGCGGCCACGTTTCACATCCGTAAAGAACCGTTGGAAGAATAATAGTTTTATAAATTCTAATATTTAAGTTTTTAGATAGAAGCCGCGAACTAAGTAACTTAGCAACTGAATAATAACACGCATTTCCCACCTTTAACCGGGACTTTATTTCTTCCTGGATTTCATTTTTTCTAGTTATAATTGAACCTAAATACTTGAATTTCTCTACGTGTTCAAAAGTATGACCTGATACATCAATATCACCAAGATCGACACCGTTTCTGCTACTAATCATATACTTCGTCTTATCGGTATTTAATTCGAGTCCTATTTCTTTACCGGTTTTTATTAACACACTTGTATTTAGTTGTATGGTTTCTGTGTCTTCACCTAGCAGTCAAAACCTATTTGCATTTGATAATTCTGAGGGTACCTTAGTCGATAAGAAATTATATACTTAACTATTTTTTCAACTTTGTTGTAGATGTTTTGAGTTGGAAGTCAGTTATTATGAAAAGAAATTTCATTGAAGATTTTGTCCTAACCTAAGGTTTCTTGTGTTTTAAAGTTTTAAAAGGGTCATTTTATTTTATTTATATTACGGTACAAAAATAATTCTATAACATAGATGAAATTCATTCAAGATTATATTTGGGATTTTGCTTGTCAATTAAAACTCTTAGGAATCTACTAAGAGTATGCAATACACAACGAATAATCATCGGATATTTTAATTAAAACCAGTCTAAAATATACACTTTTTGAATGTTGAAAATAAAATATCGATAATTACACATAGATACTGATGTGACTTCGTTAATTGAGACTAATTGAAATTTGTTGTCAGAATTAACACAATTCTCCCACTAACGCCTCTTCCGACCTCTTTACCACAAACTAACATTTTATTAATTCGTTCTTCACCCAAACCAACATTTTTACCCGTACATTTGAGTCTCCGTTGTTCCATAAAAATGCAATAATATCAACTCAATTACACTGACACATCACAAGCTCCGTAATATCGCCCTGTGTAACCTTCTAAAATTTCCTGTGGCGTCATCGTTCTTTGGGCCAAATAATTTAAGTAGTACCTTATTCTTGAATAACGGAAGGCGTTTTTCTTCCTTCGTTTCAAATCCGTATAGGACCGTTAGGATAATAATAGTAAACTTCTGTAAACAGATTAAAATATGATCCATGTAATATTTTAATTGACCCCTAGGAATCTGAAGTTTTCTGAATTGATTTGAACTGCCTCGTTAAGGCTGATTTATTGAATTAGTTTAAATAACAATATATGATGAGGAAGATGGGTGAAGATGCGGTCATTTTAAAAAATGAAACCACAGCAATAAAGAAAAGTTACTGTATTTTTGTGCCTTTAGGCCTTCATCAGAGCTAAGGTAAACAAGATAGCAACTAATACATTTATAAAAATAATAATATATCATTATTATATTATTTATTTTAGCCCTGATGAAGCCTCGCGATTTAGGCCGAAACGTCGCTTTACAGTGTTCCTCATGAAATATTCTCTACGGTCAACTAAACTCATCATTACAATTACAGTTCATTAAAATTAATTATATAAAATTATATTTTTAAAGTTAAAAATGATCTAGCGTTCTCAAATGAAGGAATCTCGTTCCGAGAGTTTACGACGTGACGAAGAGAAACCCTTTACTTATGAAAAGAACAATAAAGCAATGGCAATTCCCCTGCCCTTGGATATTAGGAAGAGCTCTCCCGCTATCCCTTGGAGAACTGGAAGGGGGGGAGGTTCTAGAGCGAAAACTTTCATAAAACAAAAGTTGTTTTGAAAGGAAAGTTAAAAAGGTTTAAATGGAGCTATAAAAAGAAATATACCGTCTTGTTTTTACTTCTGGGGCAAAGTGATTTAAATTGACCCGTATTTTAATCTCAAACTCGAAGGAAGTAGATTAAATGGAATACAAATAAATTTTATTCGTAAGGAGGAAGTTTGAAGTTTCTGGAAAGATTTGTTTAGAGAGAAGTGTATTCTGTAATTCAATTTTTTAAAAAAAGATTTATGCTATTCTATCGTTTTGAAATATACAGAAACTTCGAAAGTATGATATATGCGTGCAATGTAATAAATTTTATTCTGAGACAAGTAATCCCTTAAACAAAAAAAATTACAAAACAAACAATATTTTTCTGGTCTCTTTAGACTTCGATATAGAAATGGATCAGATTTGGTAACAGAGACCAGTGTCCATTTATAGCTTTAAATATTACATACCTGGCGAGGATTCATAGTTAAGAAGATGAAAAAAATTAGTGTTTGAAAAAAGGTAATGATAAGGTTTTACGAATGAATACTGGCAATGAATTCCAAAATAGGGTAGGTGAAATGACAAAAGATCTGTAGGAAAGTGTATAATAATAATAAAAATAACTTTATTCTGGAACTATGTCCCTTAAGAATAACAATTTCATACAGTAAATATATACACTTTAATATGCAAGTCCGGCCGAGAGACCAACAAAAAAAACCTATTTCTATAAATATATAAAAAATATATGGAATATAAACAAACGAAAAAAATCTCCTATGAAAACTAGGGCTGAACTTGGATTTTGTTAAAATAAACAATTTTGTCTCACGTTGAAAGTAGGATAGTGGATTTAAAATTTCACATTTAATGTGCGTCTCTTTGGGATGCTAGAAGGTGTTGGAAAAGAAGGGATTTGAATGAGAGAAGGGAAGAAGCATGGCGAATATGTTTAGATGAGAAATTCCAGAGGTTATAAAGGTTTATGGGTATGGATCTTCACTGAATAGTCAGAGGAACATGTGATAAGAATATCGAGCATATAAGAAGTTTTTTTTTTTTCGTTTCGGAGGATCAGAAAATATATCCACCAAGGAGGTATATTCGACGGAAATAAGGATAGAGCCACTTCAACTCGGTATACCTACTAGAAACATAAGAGCGTCTGGGAATTCCACATATGAATCCAATATAACGACTCATTAGTCTCTTGTTATATAATCCTGTTTCAGTTTCTCTGATTAAATAATTATAATGGTAACACAATTCTGTTTCATTTTATAAAATAATTTTAATGATTCAATATATGTAGCTGGGACATTATTTTAATAAAACTATACATCAATATATTAAACAAATAAACCATTAAAACATAACCCTACCCTATACTTATTTCCCTCTGCAGTATTGATTGAGCTATATCTGAATAGCCTGGGGTCTTTATTTATTACCGAAGAGTTATATACTTGAAAATAAAACATGCAGTACTAAAGAATTTATGTTATAAATTGAAGAAGAAATTCGTCTTCCATCTAACTCTTATAATCTTATAATTATAAAAGTATTTAAAATATTCAAAACCATTTTGATACAAAATAGGTTAACACAATCATTCCCAGAGTATGCGCCGAAAATGCGTTAAAATTAGATATTTCTATATTGATAAAATAGTAAATATCATATTATAATAATAAGATTAGTATAATAGTAAGTTTTAATTTTTCGTTGTTAAATGGACAATGGCATTTAAAAAGACAAGATTTTCCATTTTCCAAAAAAAATGATGTGTTAAGGGGGCAACTTCTGGGTTAGTTAACTCAGAAATCTTAGTTTGTTTTGCGGCATAGTATACCTAATGCGCCCGAGGCGAAATCACGTTTATTCATTTAATCTCGATTTATGCTACCGTGGCTAATCAGTAGGAGTCCTAAATTTTATCTATCCATATTAAATTAGAATAGGGATCTTTACCGAGTACGAAACACCATATTACATTCCCTCCGAAGTACGGCGTAACCAAATCCGAGACTTTGGGCATAGAAGGTTGTTATTCTATTCACTATACCACAGTGGCCTTTCAACATAACTACTATAAGCATATCAATCGAGGGTTCGATACCGATTCTACTAATTTCTTAACATTTTCCACAATCGCACACCTCTTTAACTGTTGTTATCAATTTTAACTCACTACTTTCTTATCTTTTTATTTACTTACTTTTACTTTTATAGGCGTTCCAACTAGGGTTGCCTTTTACATCAGGGCAGAGCACCAGAGGTCGCGTTCCAGCCAATCTCCATCCTGAAGACCTCGGCCTGCCATTTCTTCTTCAACTCCACCAATCCATCTACTTCTGGGTCGTCCTCATCTCCGTCTTCCCGGCGGTTGCCAGTCCAAAACTCGATTCGGCCAACGCTCTGTAGGCATTCGCCTTACATTGCCATACCACCTTAGTCTTCGCTGTCCAATTCTGCTGTTAACAGACTGGCGAACCTCCATTCTCTCCCGAACAATATCATTCCGAAGTCTGTCCCTTCTTGTAACACGTATACATCTTCGCCAAAAGTCCATTTCCACTGCTTGAAGCTTGGAATATAGCATGGATGACATGGTCCATGTTTCGGCTGCATACGTTAAGATGGGCTCGACGATGGTGTGGAAGATTCTTCGTTTATTTTCCTTTAAAATCGTCCTATTCCACAGAACCGGATGCAGCAAGCGTGTGGCTTTTCGAGCTTGCTCTGCTTTTTTCCTAACATCAGTTTCTGATGACCCAGAGGAGTCCAGGTACGATCCTAGATATTTAAAGACATTCACCTTTGTACATGTCTCCGAGTCAACATTTAGATCACCGTCATTTTCAGGGCCTATAGCCATGTATTCGGTCTTTTCGAAGTTTATTTTGAGTCCCATGGACTCGTAGCAATCCCATAGAGAGCACATTATCATCTCCAGGTACACCTTCCTCCGAGCAAACACAACCTGGTCATCAGCAAAGAAAAGGGAGACCAGCTGTTCATCGTCGATAAAGGGTCCTACATCTTCACACTGGTCAAACCATTGCCCTACAGACATGTGAAGGTAAATCTTGAAGAGAGTCGGCGCCATGCTGCATCCTTGCTTCAGACCCTTAGTTCCCGAGAAAGGCTCCGATAGCCGCTTTCCAATCTTCACTCGGTAGATATCATCTCGGTATAGGTGTCTCACAGCTTCTATTAGGGTGCTATCGATGCCCGCCTCTCTCAATGCGGTCCACATTCTGCTCCTTGGGACGCTGTCGTATGCCTGTTCAAGATCCACAAAGGCTAAATGCAGCTCCTGGTTCATTTCCCGAGATTTTTCAATGAGCTGCCTGAGGACGAAGATATTGTCATTACAGGAGCGCTCCGCCGTAAAGCCTGCCTGTTCCTCTGGGGTGAAGAAAGCATCCTCTAATTTATCACGGAGTAGTCTTCCCATAACTCTGTTCATCGAGCTCTGCACACATATGCCCCTGTAGTTTCGGCATATCTTTCTGTCACCTTTCTTGAATATGGGTGATATAAAGCCTGTCCGGAGGTCGTCAGGAATCCTATCTCCTCTCAATATCAAATTTATCATGTCAAGAAGCAGGCTCACCATCTTATTACCCCCACATTTTAGCAATTCCATCGATATCCCGCCTGGCCCAGGAGCCTTTCCGTTTTTAGAGCTTTTTAAGGCCTGAATCAGTTCTTCCTTAGTAACCCGTATTCCAGCTTCCGGCGTTCTGATAGCTCTCTCTTCTACCATAAACTGGGTGCGGCTTTCTCTGAGGAGATTTTCAAAATGTTTCTTCCACTCTTCTTGGCCGATTGGTGAAAGAATATTTCCTTTTCTAGGTGCCCTCAGCTTCTTTAAAATACACCAGGATTCTTTGACCCTGTTATACCCCAGTGTGCTATCTATACGTCGGCAGCACCTCTCCCATGACGCATTTTTCTCGCACACCACAAGGCTCTTAACCTCCTTATTCAATCTTCGGTAGGTGACCCAATCGTCGTTATTTTTTGAGGAGAGGTATCTCTGGTACGCCAATTTCTTCAGATCTATACACCTTCTCACCTCATTTGACCACCAGTCCGGTTTAGGACGTCCTTATCTCACACCGAGGGCCTCAGCCGCAGCTTCATGTATGCATTTTTTTAAATGTGCATATTTTTCTGAGGCATCCACTCCAACATCAACGTCAATCTTTGCTTCTAGTCGACTTTTGTACAGGTCCCGGATGCTTGGGTCTCCCAGTAAATCCAGCCGATATTGTGGAATGGATTCTGCTTCCGTCGTTATTTCACCTTTCCTTTTATTCCTCTCTGCAATCCAAGGAAAGTAAATCTTGGCCCTCAGCATATGGTGATCGCTTCCACATTCCCAGCCTCTGAACACACGTACATCTTCCACCTTTAATGTGCTTTGTTGTTTGGAGATTACGTAATCCAATATTGAAGACTGGAATCCTGGTTTATTCCATGTGGCTTGGTGGATCCACTTGTGTTTGAAGAAGGTATTTTGAATCGTGAGATCGAAAGATTCGCATATATCGAGTAGTCGCCTTCCATTTTCGGTGACAATTTTCTCTCCATAGCGCCCAACCACTCGGCTTCCAATCTCACATCCAACTCGAGCGTTGAAGTCCCCCAGAATGATAATCTCTTTGCCGTCGTTCACCTTCTCGAGAGAAGCTCTGAGTTCCTCCTCAAAAGCGTCCTTCATATCCGGAGACTCATTATTTCCGGGTGCATATACACCGAATACCACAAGTTTTCGGCCAAGATGGTCAAAGTCCACCCTCATGAGCCTCTCTGAGATCTCTTCACAATGGGTAATTCTTCGCATGTGCTTCCTCTTGACCAGAAATGACACTCCAGCCCTAGCTCTCTTGTCTTTCTCCACACCACTCCACAGATGCATATATTCTCCGAGGAGCTCCTGACCTTTCCCTTTTATCTTCGTTTCAGTCAACACCACGAGATCCAGCGCTGAACGTTCAACTTCCTTTAGCACCTCATTTCGCTTCTTTTTATTTATTTTGTTAATTTTCATGGTCATATATTTATTAAAGTCCTACATTGTAGCTTGGTATGTTTATAGTTCTGATGAACACCAACAACGAAGGTCGAAACTTTAGTTTGTATTGAATAATAAATATTGAGTTGAAAAATAAATTCGTTCGTTTTTCAATATTTCAATTTGATAGTGAAAGTGCTTTTAAATTTTCAACTGAAATTCCCTATCTTTAAGTGATATTTTGCTTGCTCTTCATGGAAGTGAAAAATATTTATTTTCGTCATTTAATGATTTATTTTTCCTTTTTTTTTTTTTTTAATCCACGGCACAAAAAACAAAAACAAACTGTGTAAAGGGAGATGATGCCTAAGGAGAAAGCATCGTTCGTATGTGATGTGCTCGGTTCAGAAGCAGAAATTTTTTCTTGAAAGACGCAAAGCGCTAGGGTCGTCCTTCAACTGTTCATGACTAAATCAAAGCATTGGTTACAGACTACCTCCCCTCATTCAACGACACGGAATATCGCCATAGTTTTTCACTTTTTTTATGCCAATCAAAATTTCTTCCTTCATAAGCAAATTTGAGTGGATGGGGTATTTAATGGAGAATAATATTTAAAAAGGATCTCACATATGTTTTAACCAAATCTGCCCTTCTTTTAGTAAATCTTTTCTTAACTTTAGGTGTCTAAAACAAGATCAAGACACTTTGCTGTTAAACAACAATCTAGATTTATTTTATAATTGCTCGGGTGAAGGAGGTGATGAATTTTGATAAAGGCACCTTGAGCCTTTGGAGCGAGATAGGCCTGTCTGGGGCAGCCTGTGGTGGCTTGGGTCTGCCTCTGGCGTTTCTACGTTTCATCTTTTCCCTGATTATAGCTACTAAAGTGGCTTTATCAATATTTCCCCAGTTTCTGCCATCTACCAGAAATAGAAATAGAACATCCCCTCTCCTCACCGAATTCCAGTCGGAGGAATCTCTTCCGATAAATTAAAATAATTATAAAAAACTAGATGGATTATATATAGTGTTGTTGAGAATTCCTAGATTTGTGTTCATTAAATAAGAAGAAAAAGCACGTAGAAGAAAGAATAAGAAAAACGGCGAAACATACAAGATAAACGAATTTGATAACCAATCAAAGGAGAAAAGAGTAAACATATTTTAATAGGTAACTATCTTATTTCCGAACATAAGATAGGAAATAAAGTTGCGGGAAAAGCGTTTATTACTCAATTGCAAAATTAATTTGTTCACGGTTCCTTTGAAGAAACAAACAACAATAATGAGGCTAATCAAATAGTCGTTAATGAGCTCAGTGAAGAAAGAATTTATAAAAACGCTAGTACGTTTTTACTGAACCGTTAGAAACGTTAGTATACGTCCAATACGCAGGCAAGACGTCGGTTTAGGGTCTTCGGATTGAACTGTAGTCTTTAGATAAATCTGTGTTGCCTACATTTGTGGTTGGGTTCACTAAGTTAATTATTGTTCCAGTCAAATAGCTGGATAAAAAAATCTTGTGACTGGTTTCGAAAATTCTAAGCACAAAAGCCCTTTAGAGCGCATTTGAGATTTTCGTTATTCGTGTTCTATGTTACTGATCTACTGCAAGACAAGTGTGAATAAAGAATGATTAAGAAAAACAAATTAAAACTCAGCAAAATTGTATTCCTAACATCAAGACTAACAGCTAAACATAAACGTTGATCAATTATTATGTAATGTATACGAAGGGTGAGATATAGTTCAGGTCAGAAATGAGTTTTTTAACAGTGGTTAATATTTATTGCGAACATTTGTTGAAACTCTTTATATTTTGAATTTACATTTAATCATATAAAAGTGAGCATGTTTATTTTTCCTTCTTTATAAATTGGTAATTAAATCATTTTCACAATCAAATAATGTGAATACCTTACTCGACGTGTTTCATGAAAAGGTACGTAATTACGCTGGTTCAATCGAAAAGAACAGAACGGCCCCGATGGAGGAAATGGTTAAAGCCATAACGCGGAGTAACGAACCGATGCCTCCCCCCCATCCGATGTAAAATACTGCACCTGTGTTTTTTCCGCTGCTACGGTTTGAATAGTGTGAGCCTGTGCGGGTGGACACAATGGAAACCGCACAATCCCGATCTGTTTCACCTAATCCCTCCCAACCTTTATTTAACTCTATCGATTAACCTGCTCTTCAACAGGAATCCAACCCGGTCCAATTCCAGTCCCATCACTTGTCGCTACCCTCCGTGCCTATACAAGGCCACAGTTGGTCCTTTTTTATTGTTTAAAAAATTTCAGAAGGAATAATTATTTTTATTGTGAGTGATAAGTCAGGAGGTAGATTGGTGTTATTATTCAGTTGCAAAATTACTTAGCTTGCGGCTTCCATCAAGAAATTTAAGGGTTAGAATTTATAAGTCTATTATTCTCTCCTAAAATAGGTCTCGAATTAAATACCGATAAGACGAAATATATGATTAGTTGCAGAAATGGCTGCGATCTTGATGATATTAATATTTCAGGTCATACTTTTGAACACGTAGAGAAATTCAAGTATTTAGGTTCAATGATAACAAGAAAAAATGAAATCCAGGAAGAAATAAAGTCCCGGTTAAAGGCGGGAAATACGTGTTATTATTCAGTTGCTAAATTACATAAGCTCGCGGCTTCTGTCTAAAAACTTAAAGGTTAGAATTTATAAAACTATTATTCTTCCAACGGTTCTTTACGGATGCGAAACGTGGCCGCTTACTTTGAAGGATGAACAACGGCTTAAGGTTTTCGAGAATAAGGTACTGCGTAAAATATTTAGTCCGAAGAGGGATGAGGCCACTGGGGAGTTTAGAAGGTTGCACAACGCGGAATTGCGGAGTTTGTACCCTGTGAATATAATTGAGTTGATAGCATCACGGAGACTTAAATGGGCGCGTAAAGTTGTTGGGCTTAGTGAGGAACGGATTCCGAGAAAGTTGGTATTCGCTGAACCGACTGGTAGGCGTCCGAAAGGTAGGCCGAAGCGTCGGATTGCAGGAGGATTGCATTAAGGCTGATCTCGGGGGCTTGGGCTTGACCGGTGAACATTGGACGAGTCTGTGCAGGCGAAGTTTGGTGGTATCGGCATCGAACCTTCGGGCTCGGTAAGCCTATTATTATTATTATTCTCTCCTATATCATCCATGGTTTGTACGGATCAGAAACGTAGTCCCTCAATTTGGGTGATAAACAAATAATGCCTTAAGATATTTCAAGAATAAGATATTTGGTCCAAAAAGAAATAAAGCCACTAAGTAATTCATAATAACCCTAATTGGCGTATTAAGTTGTTATGCTCAAAGAAAAATGAATTCCGAAAAAGTTGGTTGGCGTTAAACCGACTTAGGAATCTATGGAAAGATTGTGTTGTCTGATCCCGTGGGCTAGGACTTAAATGGTCATTTGACGAATCTATGTAGGCTATAATGGGTTCGGTAAGCCTTTTATTATTGTTATTTTTGTAAGTTAAAGTTAAAAAAATAGTTTGGGCCTATCAGACGACTTTCTCTTAGCTTGGACGTTAAAATAAAATAAAGAGCTTTGAGATAAACTAAGAGTTGAGAAAAGGTTAAAGAATTGCTGTAAGTTTCGATTGAAACGTGTGTTATAGTTTAAATAATCTAACACTAGTAGAAATTATTATCTTCAACAATCGCATAAGTTTATGCTTTTTTCTTCATTGCGTTTTATAGCTTTGTATGTAAGATAACATTTTCTCTGAAATCTTTAGCTTTCTAGCCGTATATTATACATTTATATTACTATTATTTAAAAAAAAAATACATATATTTGCTCTTTTCTCTGTTAGTTGTTATCAAATTCGATAAACTTATATATTTTTCCATTTTATATCAATGCTAACATAATGTAATGTTTAATGTTTTCGAATCCAGAATCAAATGTATGTAGCAAATACATGTAAATAAGTAAAGAAATTTGACTATCCTAAAATTAGTAGTAAAATTTGTTTTTCTTCAGTATAGAGTAAAAAATAATTTTGATTAATATATAATATAATCCCAAACAATAAATAAACATGACATTCTGCCAACTGTAATTTAACTTCCTCACTTGAAATTGAATAAGCTTTAATATAATGAATTAATATTCCCTCTAATAAATGTTCCATTTCAAATCCATGATTACCGGAGACGGACGTGGCAGAACAGACCAGTTTTCATCTGTATTTCAGAACGCAATGGATTGACACAAGATCAATGGGAATATTATAACAGGTTTTATTCCCGGGTTAAAATTCCAACCCTTTTGTATTGGCCTTTGTGAATATGCCTACTGCAAAGCAGATTAAATTTAACTGAACAAGCAATAACATTTTTCTTTTACTACTTTAAATGCTGATATTTACACCTGTTTCATTTTTGAGTCAAATTAATTAGTATTATGATTTATGATTAATAAAGTGTAAGATTTAATTTCATTAATAACGTTTATTTAAAGGTATTATTCCTAAAATTATCAAATAGTACTATCAACACTACATTCAACTTCCTCAAAACAAGATTTAAGGAGATGGAATTGATATATTTATTTTATTATTTTTTTTTGTGGTTATAAATTTTTTGTTTGTTTATTATTTATTGAAATTTATTATGTATTATAAATAAATGTAAAATTTATTTTATTTAACATCGCATAATAAACGTATATTCATAACTATTATTTATATTGCTATCAACACTAGACTTAACAAGATAAAAACTGGATTTTAGGATAAAGCTGGAACGGATTTTTTTTGTTTGCTTATTGTTTTAAATTGTTTTATTTGTCTATTTTTGAAATTTACAACTGCATTCGATTATACATCATGTAAATAACCTGTAAGATAAAATTAATGAAAAAGACATGTAGAGATACTACCCATTGGTAACATTCGAAAATTTTGACTTAATTACAGGAAAAAAGGATAATCATATAATTATTTAAATATTTAATGAAATTGTATATTATAAATTATTAACAATTAGGTTATATAAAGCAAAAAAAAACTGTCATATTAATACTCAAAATCTACAATTTTGATTTGTATTACGAATTAAATTATACAACTGAAATCATAAGCGATTAAAAATTACATAAAGTAAAGAAATATTCATATAAATATTTAAACCCCATAATTTGAAATTATTAACCTGAAAAAATATTCACGATACAATATTTATAACCATTTAATTTTTATTAAAATCATTTGTAAGAGCATTTAAATAAAATTAAAAGAATAATATATTATATAATAATTATGGACAGAAAGTTTAGTCTAAGACCTATTACTCCGAATTTTGTGGTAAGCATTTCGACTTTTTTTTTCTTTAGGTTATTATGCACAATATCTATATCAAATCTAATAAAAAATTATGAAATAAGTTTATTGGATAAGTTGGTTCAACAGAACACACAACTAAGAATAAGTAAATTAAGTTTATTCTTAAATGTTTGTTCTATTGACTGCACCCTGAACCAACTTCTCCCATATATATATTTTGTTTATTTTTGTTTATATATATTTACATATATATATATATATTTACTATGTGTGGTTTAGTGGGGGTCAGGTCAGGTGCCGGAAGTCGGATGGTTGCCCAGCTGTAATTATAAATAAATCCTCCGACTTAGATGCTTTTATTTGAAAATTTAGTTTAAGTTACCAATATTTTGTTTGTCTTTTTTTCTATTTTATGTTTTTTAAAGATTTATTATTTCTGTTTATTTTCTTTCGCTCTATAAAAGTCATAAATTTTAGTTTGTTGTTTAGGAACATTTTCAATTTATATCCGCATTATTACTACTATTATATTCTGAACCTATATTTCCCTTTAAAATTATCAATTTCTCTTTGGTATATTTTTATTTTATATTTACAAGCTTTTTATTTTAATATTCTATTTACTTTTCGTTTAACCTTTATTATATGTATCTACATGTCTATATTTTATTTTATTTTTTCTAATTCTTTTAGCCTATACTTATATTCTGCTTTCAAGTTATCAATTTCACTTTGGAATATTTCTATCTTATATCCGCATTATTTTAACTTGAATATTTTATATACTTTCTTTTTCACCCTCATAATAATTACCTATATGTTCTATCTGTCTGTATTTATTTCATTTTATTTTTATTTTTTCTCCTAAAACATAGTCCAAATTTATATTTTCTTTTAAAATTATCAAATTTTCTTTGGGATATTTTTATTTTGTATTCACCTTCTTCTTATTTTAATATTCTATTTACTTTTTGTTTAATTTTTATTATCAGCATCTATATTTTATTTTATTTTTCTAAATCAATTAGCCTATACTTATATTTACCTCTCAAGTTATCAATTTTTCTGTGGAATATTTCTATTTTATATCCACATTATTTTAACTTGAATATGTTATCTAATTTTTTTTTTCTCTTTTATAATCTTTATCTATATGATCTATCTGTCTGTATTTATTTAATTTTATTTATTTATTTTCTATTTTTCCTAAAACTAAGCCTAAATTTATATTTTCTTTTAAAATTATCAAATTTTCTTTGGGATATTTTTATTTTATATCCACATTTTTCTCATTACTATATGCTATTTACTTTCTATCTTTATAATCGTTATCTATATGTAATGACTGTCTTTATTTACTACTATTATTTATTTTTTTCTTCGAAAAGGTATAGTCTAAAATTATATTTTCTTTTAAAATCAAATTTTCTTCGGAATATTTTTATATCCACACTCTTCTTATTGCTATATCCTATTTATTTTTCTATTATTTTATAATTGTTATTAATATGTCTCATCTGCCAGTATCTTGTTTGTTTGCTAAAAGGTTTAGTATAAATTTATATTATCTTTTAAAATTATCAATTTTTCTTTGCTTTATTTTTTTTATCATGTTTTGCTGTATGCCTACACTATGTATGATCTTGAAATGATGTATACCTTAAGAAATTGCAATAACCTACCTCCTGACTTCCAACCCTTTCACAGTTATTCTCATTCCCACCTCTACAGTCATGACTAACATTCTCACCTCATGTCACATTAATGCACAATCCCTGATTGCCCACTATGATGAATTTCAAAATTATTTTCTCGACAATTTTTACCACATCATAGCAGTATCTGAAACCTGGTTAAAACCTTTTATTCCTTCCTCCCATGTATCCCTCACCAATTACTCCTTTCTTCGCCATGACAGATCTGATCGCAGGGGTGGTGGGGTGGGGCTGTATATACACGACAGTCTCAAGGCCAAAATCCTTCTCCAATCCCCTTCTCCTGATCATCCTCACATCGAATACCTGTTTGTGGAAATCTCTACTCCTTCATCTCCTCTCCTGTATGCCATTGTTTATCGACCTCCTCAAGTTCCATTCGATACCCTTTTTGAATCCTCCCTAGTCCAATTCGTCTCCAAGTACTCCAACATCATCATCTCCGGAGATTTCAATGCTAATATGATGTCTGAATCTCACGATAAATCCTTCCTGGTAAACCTACTGTTTTCCCTAAATCTTTATCTAGTTCCATACCTCCCTACCCATCATACGCAACTATCCGACTCCTGGCTGGATCTTCACATAACTGATTCATCTGTAAAGGTCCTTTCATCCTCTCAGCACCCGGTACCGTTCCTTTCATCACATGATCTCATAGAGATTTCATACAATCTACCTATAAAATCCTTCACTCCTAAAGTAATCACCTATCGTAGTTTGGACCTCCTTTCCTACGAATCCCTTCAAACTGATCTCGAAAAACTCCATTGGGATACTATATACTCCCACAATTCAATCAACCCAATGATATCCACTCTCACCTCAAACTTAAAAACCATACTTGACACCCATGCTCCTCTTCAAACCCAAACCTTTCGCCGTCCCACTGCTCCTTGGCTGACCCCTGAACTAAAGGATCTGATGAAAAGAAGAGAAGCAGCTAGACGTAAATTCCGCCGCACTCGCTTTCCAGATGACTACGATAGTTTTAAGCAACTTCGGAACAGAACCCAGGACGCAGTGCGACGTGCGAAATCCCTCTATATCCACAGTGCCTTGTCCAATGCTCCAGATCCTAAATCCAAATGGAAAATCCTCCGAAAATTATCTCTTCCAGAATCCAATAATTGCTATTCCATTCCTGTCCCACCAGATGATCTCAACAAGCATTTCGTATCCTTATCTCCTGACCCATCATCCACTATCGATATTGAACACCACAGTTTTAATCCTGAAAGTTTCTTCTTCACCCATATTTCCTATGACGAATTATTAACAGCCATCCTTAAATCCCACACAAACGATTACGGACCTGACAACATTCCAGTTAAACTTATAAAATCCTGTCTTCCAGCCCTTATACCAGTTTTGTATCATATTTACAATTTTTCCTTGCAAAACTCTATATTCCCTGCTTCTTGGAAAACCGCTTTAGTTAGACCACTTAATAAGATCCCAAATCCTACAACACCTTCTGACTTTCGCCCTATTTCCATTCTTTCTAACCTTTCCAAACCACTAGAACGTATTGTACAAAAGCAATTATCGAATTTCCTGGAAGAACGTTCCCTTATCAATCCTCTCCAATCCGGCTTCCGACCTGGTCACTCAACGCAATCCGCTCTCCTAAAAATAACTCACGACCTACAATATGCAATAGAACACCAAAAACTTACCATTCTAGTCTTGCTAGATTTTACCAAGGCATTTGACACAGTAGACCATACAATCCTCCTCACCAAACTACGAAACCTTCCTTTATCCAATAGCGCTCTGCACTGGTTCAAGTCTTTCCTTTCCGATCGCTCACAGTATGTGGTAGTTTCAGGCCAACCTCCTTCTAGACCTTTGCCATTGTCATGTGGTGTTCCCCAGGGATCATCACTATCTCCTACCCTCGTTGCTATCTACGTAAACGACCTTCCCTTCTATATCCATCACTCACAATTCCATATGTATGCGGATGACCTCCAAATTTATTTATCCTTTCCTCCGTCGGACCTATTACTAGCAACAGAAAAGCTTCAGGAAGATTTAAACAGAATTAGTTGTTGGGCAGCTGACAACAAGCTAAAGTTAAATGCTGAGAAAACTAAAGCGATAGTAATAGGTTCCAATCCACTCCTTAAAACCCTTTCCCTAATCCCAACTCTATTTTTAAATAATCAACCAATAAAGTTCCACCAAACCGTCAAAAACCTTGGAGTAACTGTCGATCAATCTCTTTCCTGGAAAATCCATGTTTCCGAAATTTCCCGACGCACAATTTCCATTCTGAAACTCCTTAATTACCACCGTCACCTTCTTCCATTTGAAACCCGTAGGCTCTTGGTTTGCTCATTAATATTCCCCACTTTGACTACTGTTGTGCGGTGTATGCGGGTGTCTCTGGAGATCTTGAAGCTAAACTAAAAAGATTATTCAACTGCCTTATACGTTTCATCTTTGGGATATCCAGGGACACCTCTGTAACCCGATTCTACGATGAGTTAAAGTGGCTTTATCCTTCCTACCGTTCTAAATACCTCCTGGCATCCTTCCTTTACCAAGTTCTCCGATCTCAACGTCCATCTTACATCTCAGATATATTTTCATTTAAATCCTCCGTCCACACCTGCAACACTCGTTCGCGACCTTCGGACCTGTATGTAACGCCTCATCGAACCGCAGCTTTCGACAGATCTTTCCTAATCCGATCCTCGTCCTTATGGAATTCTATTCCTTCTCATATCCGTCACTCCAATACTCTTCCGGCCTTCAAATCCCGTTTGTTCAAACACTTTTTGTCGATCCAATTCTCAAATAACCCCAATTAATCAGCAAAGTTCAATAAAAATCAGCAAATAGAGCAGAGAAAAACAGTTATTTACTATATCTTATTATGCATTGTATTCAAACATTTATGTATTTTATGTTACAATTTTCACAAGCATTGTAAATTTATTTTAATTAGCCCTGTATATATGAATATGTAAATATTTTATTTTTTGTCAAGTTTGTTTCATTTATTTATTTTTTTTAAATTATTATTATTAGAAGCTACCAGTTAATTTATTACTATTATTCATTTTCTTTGTTATTTCTGTTGTTTTTTGTTTATTTTATTTTTTTTTTATACTCTAAGATACTGAAGTTCCAATTTGATTTGTCTGTAACATTATTCTGAAGGGACTTGTCCCAGAATAAATAAAGAATTTATTATTATTATTTGTATTTCGCACTTTCTCAACATACGCTGGAAATTTTCACCTACCCGAACTCAATGAGTCAAGGGTTAGGCTCTAATTATGTTATATTTAAAAATTTTCTAACAGTGGCTGCTGTCCCTAGAAGGACTGCTCGCTGAACCTCCTCTAGAATCCTTACAGGTAGCTCTAGCTGTTGGATTGATTCTAGCGTACTCTCTGGAATCAGGCCATTGCAAGATAGTATAATTGGGTAAATCCCACAGCTCTCCAATCCGTAGAGTTGCTTTAGCTCCTCTGCCAGCTCCTGGTATTTCTTTTTCTTTTCAGAAACCGTTTTTTGAAGATTGTCATCCGATGGGACGCCTATTTCAACAATCTGTGCCAATTTTCTATTTTTATCAATAACTAAAATGTCTGGCCGATTATTTAAAACTGTGTGGTCCGTAATGATTGGATGATCCCAGTAAATTTTAGTTTTGTGACCGGTAGTTATTGATAATGGGTTATATTTGTAATAGGGAGATTCGCTACTTAGGAGATTCATCTTTAATGCAATGGCTTGATGAACAATTTTCGCTGCATTGTTGTGTCTTTGGAGATACTCCTTACCGGCAAGAATTGGACAACCCGAGGTCACATGTTGTATGCTCTCAACACTTTTTTTGCATAAACGGCATAGGTCACTTATGTCCTCTCCGCAGATATGTCTTCTGTATGCTTTCGTGGCTATTGCTTGGTCCTGGATAGCAAACAGAAACCCTTCTGTTTCAGGAAAAAGATGTCCATTTTTTAACCATGTTAGCGATGTCTGCACATCTATTCCTGTTTCGTTCAATGAATGATAAAATCGCCCATGCAATGGCTTATTTTTCCAAGTCTCTGTTAGAGAAGCATAATCTGCATCATTATTCGGGGTCGCTCTGTTGACTAGATTCAAAGCTGTATAATTTGCATCCAATGCTGCTATAGTCGAAAGAATCATAGAGTCATTATTAAACATATATCTTCGCAAATTATTTTCCTCTTCTCGGCATAACTTGAGAAGACTGGTCAAACCACGCCCACCAGATTTTCTGGGAAGGTACAACCTTGCAACTGAGGATTTTGGGTGTCTTTTCCTATTAAGCACCATCTGCACTCTAACCATGCGATCCAATCTTTCTAAGTCCGTCTTTGACCACTTCAGTAATCCAAATGAATAGGCTAAAGCTGGTACCGCCCACGTGTTTATGGCCTTTATTAAATTCCTTCCATTCAGATGAGATTTAAGTATCAACTTGATCCTGCATCTAAATTCGTCTTCGAAGAGTTTCTTTGAATCGGCTTTGAACTTCAGCAGTTGATGCATACCTAGGTATTTGTATGAGTCAGTGTCTCTGAGTTGATTAATAATTATTTCATTAGATAGCTCCATGTTGTCACCTGCTGTAATTTTTCCTTTCTTCACAGTAAGCACTCCACATTTTTCTGTACCTAGTTTCATGTTTATATCATCGCTGAATCCCTTTACTGCATTTAGAAGAATCCTCATTTCTTCTTCACTTCTTGCGTAAAGTTTAAGGTCGTCCATATAAAATGAATGCGATAGCTTCGCTCCGAAGTTGAGTTGGTATCCTTTGCCTGTATCTTCCAGCAATCTGCTAAGAGGGTTAAGTGCAAGGCAGAACCATAGAGGACTAAGAGAGTCACCTTGAAATATACCTCTTTTTATAGGTATATATTTATCAGCATGTCCTGGTGTACATAGTGACACATTCCAATTCTTCATTAGACGTCCTAATAAGTCAATTATACCCTGATCCACTTTATAAATCCTCAATACTTCTAAAAGCCAATCATGAGGAACAGAATCAAACGCTTTACGGTAGTCTATCCATGCTACAGTAAGGTTACGAGATTTTTTAGCTACTTGTGCAGCAATGAAAGAATCTATAATCAGAAGTTCTTTGCATCCTCTCGAACCTGCCTTATTCCCTAGCTGTTCTACCGCCATGATGCCCTTTCTCTGAATGTAGTCAGTTAGCTTATTTTTAATAACTGTTGTCAGCAGTTTATATACACTGTTGAGACAAGTTATGGGCCTTAAATCTTGCGGTTCCAATTTTTCTTTATTTTCTTTTTTTATTAAATACGTCTCCCCAGTACAGAAGTTAGGAGGTATCTCTATTTCTTGACATAGTAATTTCTGATACCATGAAGCAAGATAGCTGTGAACGCTACTAAAATACTTCAACCAATAATTTTGTATTTTTTATCTGGTCCAGAAGCTTTCCAATTTTTCATTTGTTTAAGTGCCATAGTAATGTCCTCTGTGCTAATGCTGATTGCTTCCATGGGCTCAATGTCAGCAAGATTATTATTATTATAATTATTATAAGATTATTATTATTATTATAAGATTATTATTATTATTATTATTATTATTATATACACACACAGTCAACCATTCTCACTTTAAGTTTTATTTTATGAAAGTAATGTATGACAATTATTATGATGTGAGAATGATTAAATCTAGATATTAAAGAGAAGTTAATTCGGGCAACAACATACTTTTTTTTTTTTTTTTATTCATCTAAGAAATATAACTCCTATTTAACATTTTGTAACCAGGGTTTAATATTTCTGACCCCATTTTGATTACATTGAGTGTTAACCAAGTCTAATACCTTGAATAGTATTTTAATTTTTTTTTTTTTAAATTCATTTGCTTGCTTTGATACCATTGATGCGCCCAAGTTTAGTTCATGATTTCCTCACCTCTAGCGCTCTTATTATTAAGTTGTAATTGTTGTGATCTTCCTCCTTCAATCGGTACATATTTTATTTAAATGTTTCAGACATTTTCTTGTGCTATTTAGTCCCTAGTTATTATAATGATGGTTTAATTTATTTATTCAGAAATATTACAATTTGTCACATTGGACAATAATAATAGTGCTTTATGATCACATTCATACAATAAGTTAAAATAATTATGATTATTATAACTAATTCGATTTTGTTTCTACTAATCAATATTATTTCTTTATTATTAGTAAAATTTCTGATAATAAATAGTATGATTTTTTTTACGTATCATATTTGTAATTTTCTTTCCCATTACGTAGTATTTATAATTTCTCTTTATGGTGTCATAATTATATTTTATTTTCATAATATATTGTTCTTTACAACCGTTTGTTATCTTTGGTTTTACAGCTCCGAAGATGGCCTAAAATTTAGGCTGAAAATTTGGCACAAACAAATTAAGATTTTATTTAATTGTTTTGATGGCTGCACTCCGAATTAACTTCTCCGTAATATGCCAATTATTAATGAAACGATTTTCTAAAACAGAATTTGTAGGTTCTCTCTGAACTGAGTTCCACTCTCAATTATTCTCATGAGAATATTTCCACTCTCTAATAAACCAAATTGGTAAGAATTCGAGAGGTTTTTATCCTGATAAAGTGCTGCTGAGAATGCGGCTCGAATGTGCCTTGATCATTGAGTGCAACCATTCCATCATAGCGCAACCACAACGACCGGTGCACTGCGATAAACACGATATCTAGACCCAGCATGGACAGATGCTAGATAAGATTTCACGAGCGAAGCGAACAAAGAAAAACAACAGCTTTAAAGGAAAATAATCTCGCTTAAAATAGTACGGAATAGTTCCAAGTCCATTTATCTAGTGTTAGGATTATTTGAACTATATTAAAATTATTTAAATCTGGGGTATTTTAAAAATTAGCTACTTAAAATTGTTATGCAATTTGATTTTCCCATCATTGTCCTGAGTTTTCTTTTGGTTTAATATTTGTAGGATATATATTTGGCAGTTTCACAGAAGAAGTTTTTGATATATTTTTTTAAATTTATTTACTTATAAACATCACAAATAAAGAGTGAAACGTTGTGCTGTGTAAAATTAAATTTAAAAAAATATCAAAAACTTGTTTTGGAAATGGCCAAATATATATATTACAAATGTTATACATTTAATTTCTACTCAAATTTTAAAATTTCTAAAAAGATCATAGATTGTTATAATAATTATGTATTATTTATTGTTTCTCTGAGTAAAAAAAAAATGTGACGTTTCTAATATATACTATATTCAGCAATCAAATACAGATCAGACGAAAAATTTTATTAGTAGTCAAATCGGTAACAATCTTGGCTATATTGATATATCAAAACGTACGTTTAACACAAAAGGAAATTTAAAAATTTAGATTTTATTAATATAAAAAAAAAAAAAAAAACGAAATCAAGAAACAAATAATTTAGTGGTTAAATACGGAAAGTTCACTCAAATTACTTAGCTCGCGGCTTCTATCAAGAAACTTATAGGTTAGAATTTATGAAACTATTATTCTATCGACCGTTCATTACGGACGCGAAACGGGGGCGGTTACTTTGAAGGATTAAAAGGTTTTCGAGAATAAGGTATACGTGAAATATTTCACCCAAAGAGAGATGAGGCCACTGGAGAATTCAAAAGGTTACACAACGTGGCAAAAGCGTCGATGGAAGATTAGTTTAGTCTGATGTTCATTGTTTTTTTCGTTATATATATATATATAAATATAAAGATATTTTATAGTTCATATTTGCATTTTTATTTTCAACTATTTAATGACAAAAATGTAAATTTCTTTTAATAATTTCCTCTGCCAAAATCTTAGTCAGTCTATGGCTGGGTAACTTCAATACTTTTTGAATATATTGAATGTGTAGGTGCAAAGTAAACAAAAATGTAGGGTCAATATTGGTTTCCAAATAAATAATATAGTGTGGTGTACTCTGCGGAAGTGAAAACAATTTTCTAAAAAAATAGGCAGATAGTCTCTCTATTTTATCAAAACGCCCAAAACCCCAAACCTGGGCTGCATAACATAAAATAGCTCGGGAGACAGCCTTATATACAGATAGCTTAGATGAAAACGGTAATTTATTATTGCTGAAAAAATGTTTGTAAGTGGTGTGGATACTGAAACAAGAGGCGCTAAACCTTTCATCAAAATGTTTATTTAATGATAATTTCGGAGATAAAGTGACACCTAGGTACTTATATTCATTAACAACCGTTACACTTTCGTTATTTAAGCGCCATTTCTCCTTTCTCGCTAACCGGCCCCCTTTCCTAAATACAACTATTTGTGATTTTTTTAAGTTAATAGTTAAATTCCACAATTCACAATACTTACTAAATCTGTTTATCATTTCTTGAAGTATGAGAGGGTGATCCGCCATTATGACAATATCGTCTGCATACATGAGGCATCGGATGTTGATTCCAGCTATACGTATACCCCCCTCAATATACTCATTGATATCATCAATAAAAAGAGAAAATAAAATCGGTGAGAGAAGGCATCCCTGCTTTAAGCCCATTCTAGTGTTAAAATTATCAGTAACACCCTGAGATGTCCATACACGAGCTGTTGTATTGTGATATAAACCCTGAAGTATTGTGATAAATTTTGAAGATATCCCTCGGGCGTATAACTTATAATATAAGGCATTTCTATCTAATGAATCGAATGCCGATTTAAGGTCGATAAAAAAACAGTAAAGCTTGCCTCCTTTTAACGATGTTTTAATTTTTATAATATTCATTAATGAGAAAATATTGTCAATAGTAGAATATCCGGCTCTAAATCCCGCCTGGTATTCACAGAGTGCGTTATTATTATTTACCCATTCAGTTATTCTCTTTAGCATTAAGCCAGTAAACAATTTGGCAATAGAATCCGAGAAGGCGATTCCCCTGTAGTTACTCACAACAGTCTTATCCCCCTTTTTGAATAATGGAAATATTATCGAACTACCAAAGCTTTCAGGAACATCCGCGGTTTCATAAATGTAATTGAAGATTTTAAGTAATTTCTCACGGAAATTGTTTGGACAATTTTTAAAAAATTCATTTGGCACCCTGTCCGGCCCCGGCGCCTTTCCATCTTTCGCCCTTTTAATGACATAATTTAATTCATTTATACTGAAAGGATCATCTAAATCAGTAACATTAATTAATGGTGGTGCATAATTAATCCGGTCTGCCGTAAGTGGCGGGTTTAATAAGTCATTAAAATGTTTAAGCCATTCTTTTGCCCCAATTTCCGCACTAACCACAAAGCTATAAGGATTAATTTTTTTAACTAATTGCCAAAAACTTCTACTGTCGTGTATTTCTTTAAATTTTACAGTAATCTCTTTAATGTGTTCTTTCTTTTTATTAAAACATATTTGTTTATGTTCCTTTCTAGCTGTAATATACATATTTTTAATTACGTTTATATTAGTTTTTCTAAACAAGTTTAAAAGGGCAAAAGTTCTATTTCGTGATTTTTTACAATCTTTATCAAACCATACCTTTTTAATTTTGTTTTTATTTCTATATGAGGTAGCAGTGGTTTTATTGTTCCCTAGATTTGACGATATTTTAATTAAATCTATAAACGTATTCACTAAATATTGAGTATTATCAGATTCCAGATTAGTACTCTCCACTAAATCGTCTAATTTAGATTTAAAGTAGAGAGAATCCGATGGGGTCCACGTTAACTTTGGTAGTAGTGGCAACAAATTTTCTTTCTCTGTATTGGCATCCGATTCTATTATTAAATAAATCGGCATATGGTCCGAAAATATGTGAGACCCAACTCTGAAATCTTTAACATAATCGATTAGACTAGAGGATACCGCACAAATATCATTAACTGAGCACCCAGGACCACCCAAAAAAGTGTATTCTCCTAGTATGTCGCCTGGCGTCCTTCCGTTTAAAATTATTAAATTTTGGCTATCACACATTTCCACGAATTGTTTACCTTTACAATTTATTATTTTATCCTTAGAGTGTCTTTTAATTTTAAATTTAAATTTTCCTTCGAACACATCAATTGGCAATGTTTGTGACTCCCCGATTCTTAGGTTCATATCCCCGATAAGAATAAATTTCCAAAGCTTATCATTTAAAAAATTTTCAATCAACCCAAATTCTTGATTCCAATTACTCCCACTGATATATAATGGTAAAATATGGATCACATTATCTCTTATTGTCCATTTAATTAATATAAAAGTTTCTACTGTGACAAAATCAAATTTATTATTATTTGTAGGCTTAGACTTAATTCCATATAGCATACCACCCTTGGCTCTACCAAATTTACTCTCTCTAAATGCTTTAACCCATTTCAATTTAAACCCAATAAAATTTTTTTCAAAATAAACAAAATCTTTTTCTTCTAAGTGGGTTTCTAATAAACAGAATACATCATGACTACTTACAAAATTAAAAAAATCTGAATTATTTATCTTATTTTTAATACCGGCAACATTATAGCATAGTATTGAACACAAATTATTATCATCTTCTTTATAACATTTACTGTGGTCTTTATTTTCACTTATTAGTTTTTTGATACCGATGCTTCCAGTTTTTGGTTATACTTTGTTAATAATTCAGTTATGAGGTGTAGATCTTCTTGTTTGGCCGAAATAATTCCTTTTTCCTCGTCCCAGTAGAACTTTTTATTTTTGAACACCATATAGGAATTCCTGATAATAACTCTTTCATTCTTATCCATTTCCATTATTTTTTTCTTTACTTAAATTATTAAATTATTAAAAGAAATTTATGGTGGTGTGATGATTTCAGGTCTTTGTGTCGGAGATATAACTGGCAAAATAGTGGTTATTTAGTAGATGGAAAGAAGCAATGTTTTAAAGGGTTAATAGAATATTTAAGAGAAGACTTTAGAAATGGTTTACTGGTTAAAGTCAACAAATCTATTCACCATCGGCTGTATAAAGAATTAAATTGTGATTTAGGGGAGAACAGTTATATCTCTGATAGATACGGCCTGGGACTCATCAAATCAATAATTAAAATAAGAGGACAGCTTCTGTACCTTAATTGTAATGTTACAAGGGCGGAAGAACTACATTATTGTAGTTTATGTAATAATAAAGACTTTGAGGATATGTACCATTATGTAGGGGTCTGCTCTGTGCTATCAGAAATAAGGATGCGTTGGCTTGGTGGGGCAGTATTGTCTAGACAGGAATACATAAATTGTCTAAACGGTGAAAATTGGGTAGCATTGCATAACTATCATTTAAGGGCCTGGAAATATAGATATTTACTTATATCAGAATTTAATATTTAAATAAAGGGGGAAAAATGTGGGGAAAAAAAAAAAATGTTCAGTTAGTTTTATATTATAATTATTATTTATATAATATTTGTAAAGAATATTTTGTTAAGGCGCGCTATTCTGCAGATGGACTAAAGTCTATGCATAGTGTGCAATATATAAATGTTTAGTGGATTTATGTATGTAAATTAAACAATAAAACACTTTATTATTATTATTATTATTATTAAAAATGTAAAAGGACAATTGATACAACTGGGATAGGGAACATTTTATTTGTATGTCTTTCAAGCAGTTTATCGACTGCAATGTTACTTTTGTCCCTCGGTTTATTTTTTACTAGCACTTCATATCTATGATCCACACAGCAAATAAAATAGAACAAAAAAAATATGTTTAACTATAATAAAATAATATCAGCATATTTATTTACTCTAAATAAAAATATTTCATTTCCAGTAAACTGTAAATATTTGAAATTTTATCAGAACAAGCTTTGTTTATTTATTTTTGTATTTTATATTATACATAAAATGTGTACTCCAGTGAGGGATAAAGGGACAGTGGTTAATTTAGAATGTTGTAGAACGCGGAATTTCGAAGCTTGTTCAGGTCAGTATAAAATTATCAGAGATATAGTAGCATATTTAAATCAACAGTAGAGATATGCCATTATCCTTTGAATTATTGTTTTTCATATTACTTAATTGCCTATCAACAGCTATATAAACAGTTATACCCTAATATTGTAATTTGGAAATAATAAACTATTGAGTAATAATTCGCAGCGTGTTTTTTTTTAAGTAATAAATGAAATATAGTTTTAAGTTAGCTTTTTTTTATTGATTTATTATAAAATTATGCTCAAATAATTCATTATACATTAAAATGAACATGAGAATTATTGCTTTCTGACCGCAGCACATCCCTTAGCCTGGAGCCAATCACATCTCGCTTACAGAAAACAGTGGGGCAAGTTCTCAATAGGGGCCTCCCGAATGTTTGTATTCCACATACAGGCCCAA
This sequence comes from Piezodorus guildinii, assembly GCA_023052935.1. Taxonomy (NCBI): domain Eukaryota; kingdom Metazoa; phylum Arthropoda; class Insecta; order Hemiptera; family Pentatomidae; genus Piezodorus; species Piezodorus guildinii. The sequence goes on from CM041293.1 coordinate 40,879,007, forward strand.
TATCCTTCCCTTATTGAATTATTTTCTAAGGGCATTATTTTTACTTCTCCGCCCTTTCTTTACTGTACCCTTTGTCAACAAAACCCACTTTTTGTTCTAAGGGAAGGGTCCCTTCCTCCCTTATAAGTTTTTTCCTTGACGTTTTTGTATCTTTTGTGTTGAAGTTAATGACATATTTTTATGTTGTTTTTTTTCCCCCAGTGTATTTTTGTGACAAGGAGACTAATTTAAAAAATAAATAAATGGTCAAAGTTTAAGGTTGACGCTTTTGTGAGTTTGATAGGAATATAACTAAGTATTTCGAATTGCAACTTTTATGTTACAAAAAAGAACCTCTTTTGTTTTATTTAAAAAGTATTGTTTCATAACCTTAAAAGAATATATTAAAAATTCACTCTCTCCAGTAAATTAAAATTTAGTATGATTCAATCTGTCAAGTATATTTACACAGTGCAGTATGATAAAATAAATTAATACTTTTATCTACTATTTTACAGATAACAGAACATTAACAAGGATAGGATCCCAAATCGATTTTGGTGAAGTTATTTTAGATAAAACAAGACATCGAAATATTAAGAGACCAATGCTTCCCAGAAGTCAATGCGAAAAATTCGGGAAAGATACCATGCTTCTATTCCAGATGATTATTATTTCTGATGATGTTTATTATTTTTGATGATGTAAAAACATGTAATCATCCTTGAAATAAAAGATGTCTAGCCATAGTAGTAATTATAATTTTTTTTAAAAACGCAGTAACATTTTGATTTATCACCTCTAATAACAGTTTATTTAAATTTTTCATCTAAATCGAAAAACAAAATGTTGTTTGCTTTTCTTCTTCTAAACCATATCCTAGCATAAAATATGGGTTTTATCAGTTCATTCGGAAAAAGGGACATATTGGAACCCAACTCATTTTTATACCTAAATCAGAACCAGATATATTAAATAAAATGTATTTTGTGCATTTATTGTGCTTGATTTTTAAGGGTTTGCTACCTTTAACGTTTTGCACAGTTAAATAGTTTAATGTCTAGTTTCACATAATAAAAGTTCATCAAAATCGGTAAGACACATGTAGGATCGTCTAATAGTAAGTTTAAAAAAACATGAAGCAACGTTTAACAGTTACTTGCAGTACTAAACACTGTTGATTTAATATGCTCAAATCTTCCATTGTTTTGTCTTCATATACGTATAAATTACAATAAATGAATATGTACAAGATTATGAACATATATAAAAATTACAAACAATGCTTGTTTCCCAGAACCCCCCAAAAAAACAACCTTGGTTTGTAAAGAAGGGAATATTTCAAAGAGAAAAATATTTAAAAATAAAAATATTGCTTAGAAAATAAATCAATAGAAAAATATTTTAAAGATCAAATTACAGTGATGGAAAATTTCTTTGTAAATAAGGGAAAAAAGTACAAACCTAAATTACAGAAAAGTGTTAAAATAATGATAACAGAATTTAATTTAAATAAATTTTGATATCATTTTTCAAAATATGACTTATTTAGTTTATTTTTGGTGTTCATTAATTGAATAAAGTTCTGGAAATTAATTAAATTTTTTTTATATGATTTTTATTTCATTTTTTTTAAAGATTTTTATTTACAGTGCTGATCGTTTATAGAGATTATAAATTATTATATAATATTAATCATATTTAAAATCTATTTATGATACAATGTCTTTTAGATTGAGTTCTGAATGCTCGGCTTCGTGTGGTTCCAAGGTTTTAAGATTAACGTTAGTGTATACGTAACAAAATAGGAAAGAGAATTATATTTAGTTCGAAATAAATGGTAATTAATTCTAATTAGGCTCTTAACACTTTAGCGTGTTTTTACTTGAAAATCCTTAAACGCTACGTATGATGTATGTAATAAATAAACCAATTAAAGGCCCTAATTCGTTGTATGTGCGGTTTCTAATTCCATCTACTATGACCATTGTCAAATCATGAGATCAATCAATTCCCACAGCCAAGCTTAAGTAAACGACTAAGAGCTTAACAGTCAGTTTAGAGCCTTATAGTTAATTTACTGAATTAATTTGCCATAATACAATAATAGTTATTGTATAAAATTTACCCCACAGCGCTGTCATTGAAAATCGGCTCCAGCGTGAACGTGTTAAATGTTTAGTAAGAGTTATTTCAGTGCTTTAAAAACATATTAAACCTGCTAATAATGGTGCACATACAAGGGGGGGGAGGGGAGGGAAACACCTTCAGTACACGATAGGAAGAGATGAAATTTAAAAATGCTCTCCAGCCCCCAAAAAATCAAAAAATAACTTATCTTGTTCTTCCACTTTTCCCTTAAAGTATACATATATATATATTGTGTGTGTGTGTGTGTGTGTGTGTGTTGTGTGTGTGTGTGTGTGTGTGTGTGTGTGTATGTGTGTGTACTACTACAATAATTTAAACCACAGTGGACCTTTGTTCTAACAGTATTTAAAAAAAAAAAATTATTGTTCCGGTTGAGTAATGAATAATGTCTTTGTGGCCGGATAAGGGTGTAATTACGACGAAGAGGAGGAAGAAAAAAGAGAAATTTCCAGAATAAAGGGGACTTCAGGGAGATGTTTGTCAGAGAAAATAAAGTAGAGAAGTAATGAAAGAATTAAAAGAACAAATGAGAGAGACATGGACTTGGACAAAGACCCAAAGGAAGTCCTGAGCGCACAAATGACGGATAATTAAGCGGAGGATTGGAGAGTAGCGGGGCCCTGTTTGTTGGGAAAATCGAAGGTCCCACAGCAAGCCCTAGGAAGGGAGTCTTCTCCAATCAGTGGCACAACGTGAGCTGAAAACACTCGCAAAAGCCTGGCTCCCGTCCATCCAAACCAGCCCTCTCCTCAACCCTCTCTCGTCCAACAACAATATAGACATAAATTGAATTTTTACATAAATTGCCTCTGGATAGAAAGTAGGATTCGTAAACATATAATAATACAACTTAAAAATGATATATTATTTTTTTCTTAAATCTTTAGCTTTCCAACGACATATTATAAATCTCTATCACTGGTTTCATGTTTAAGAACACGAAATTTGTGTACAACAATATTTTTACTTTTACTCTTTTAGTAATTTATCAAATTCGATTAACATCTATATTTATATGTTATTTATAAATGATAATAAGATGATATGGTTATTTTTATAAAATATACCAAATTAAAGGTACTTTAATGGAAGAAATTTTAAAATATCAGCATTTAATCCATGTTAGATCCATGTATTTCAATAAGAATGAAATATACATGGTATTAAAAACCCATTAAATTTTATATCGATTTCTAAATCCCTATAATTTAATAAAAATCGTTTTGAGCCGGTTTTGAGATAATCGTAAAAAGGTGGAAAATGCTTGGTATAAAGTTGCATTTAGGGTCAGCCGATTTTAGGAAAAAAAGTTGCTGTAACATCTTGGGCGAATTGTAGTCTTAAGTATGAAATTTCAGTTTCGTACCACTTTTCGTTTTTGTGTTGTATTCAACCACTTTGGGAATTTAACCACCCATATTTAAAAATTCCTCGGTACGCCCCACCTTCCCAATGACATATTATATTGCTAAATTAAATAGAAATACAGTTAGATATAGCAGAGAAAATTGTAATGTAACCTTTTTAAGATACATAAAGTTAGCTATGAGCATATACCGAAAAAATAGAGAAATTCTACGCAAAGGGAGAAATTGAATGTTCATAAAGCACTAGACACTAGACACATTCCATTTGCTAGATTCTTTATAAAGGACATCATATGTCAGATCTGTCATTTTATACCCGTGCAAATAGAAATAGCAATAACTGGGAGTCTTTTATCAACCTATGATGTAATAACGAAATTCAACAACCCAAAAGAGAAATTTTTGTTTGGAATTCAGGACAATAGATATCTCATCCAACTCATTTTTAGTTGCCACATACTAGTCATGTAAGCCACATTAGTTATAACGTTTATTTTATTTACTTCCAATATATTTATTGTTAATAAGGATACAACTTAGTAAATACACACACACACACACACATATTCGATTTAAGAACATTCTTCAGAGTGGCTAATACTTCGTGTGGGAACAGATGTTCCTAAATCAGCTGATCTAGTCCCACTGTATTAGACTTTTAAATGAGTCATCGCTTTGACGTGACCGTTCCAACACTACTTTCTACAGCCTATACTTGCAAGAGGTCAGGAAAAAAAAAAGGAGAGATAGAAGAAGATGATGAATTAAAAAATACTATTTCATTAATTTAAATTTAAAAAAAGTAAAAATATATTTTATTTAATAAATTTTAAAAAACTTGGCTCGCCGTTTTAGGCTACTTTAACAATTACTAGACAAACGGTCAAACCTTCCTCTGAACTACAAAAGGCTCATCTACATGACTATTATAAGACCAATCTGGACTTACGGAGTAGAGCTTTGGGGCTCTAATAAACCATCTAATTCTTCCCGCATTCAATCCTTACAATCCAAAATCCTTTGTAAAATCCTCAACGCTCCTTACTTTTTCAGGAATAAGCTTATCCATAAAGACCTTAATGTTCCCTATGTTACTGATTTGGCCCGGATCAAGTATCAATCCTTTCATGACAAACTCCATTCTCACTCTAACCCACTAGTTTCAATCCTTTCTTTCTCTTCGATTCCGGATAATCCTCTGAGGCGCCTAAAAGGAAATAGCCCCGGGACCTTCTAGTTTAAATTATTTTTAGAGTGCTGCCAATGGGAAGCTTCTCTACATGTTTATCACGTCATTGTATTATATAACACATCACATTTACTTAATGTATTTTTTTTTTAATACAGTTGTAAATACCAATAAAATGTTCTAAAAAAAAATTTTTGTTTTTAATCATTAAAAATGATTTTTATCATCATAATTCTACCTTTTCTCTTGGTTAAATAATAGCAAAATATATTTTTGGGGGAAATTCCAGAAGAGAATAATTGTATTTCACTATTTTACAACATTTCGACATTAAAGGCCTGATTAATCAAATAATAAGTTAATAAATAAATAAATGTAAATTGTAAAAATTATAAAATGAACATTAGCATCATAATTTTTTTTTTTTGCAGACACTTCAAAATGCCCTAGAGGCCAAAAGTCGTAAACGTTTGAAAATAAAATAATTTTCTTTTGAGATTGCCCTAAAAAACATATCGTACTATTACGAATGAATCTATAGATTTTTAATGTATTCTTTATCATCATTGATACTACTCAATATTAACTATTCTATTACGTGGATGGTCATTTAAAAAAACACATAAAATATTAATTTTTGATATAACAATCATTTAAGAAATATTTACAATTAGCATATAAAAAATCAAGAAAAAAAAAGCGTTATTTTGTTTCAAATTTAAACAGAATATGAAATTTGAAAAAAACTTATACTTTACAAGTTAAATGATTATTAGTTTTATAATGATGGAGTTTTGTTGACCGTAGAGAAATTAGATGAGGAAGATGGTTGGGGGTGCGGTCATAAATTAAAACCACACAATTAAAAATAAGAGTTATTTTTAATTGTGTGGTTTTAATTTATGACCGCACCCCCAACCATCTTCCTCATCTAATATTATTAGTTTTATTGTATTCATACATCTAATTGCTAAATTCAATATTATCATTGTGGGAAATTCTTATTATTCTTATTATTCATTATTATACATAACTTAGAACACAAAAGCAGAAATGGGCTTTTTTTGTAGGAAACATCAACTTAACAACGTAAATGTAAATATCTACTGAAAACGGCAGTTTTTTAAACCATTTTTCACCTATAGCATATTGGCTTGCCTAACAGATTTCTAAGCCAATGTTCGCGGGTTCAAATCTGCAGGAGGCCCATGGATTATTTAATGAGAGTAAAAAATCCTTAGCTATGCCGTCCTTCGGAGGGGACGTAAAAAGGTGGTCACGAGCCTATGCGATGTCAAGTGCTCGTTTATTAAACAAACAAACAAACAGAAAATTCATAACATACATTTTAAGAAATAAATTGGCATCATATAGCACACTACCTGAGTAAAATTGAGACAATTGGAACATAATGCCTGTAATTACAGATGAGCTGTATATTTTCTAAATGTATTGCATTAACACTCGTTTAAAAGACTAATTTAACAGATGTTGCAACTCCGACGCCTATATATATTCCAACTCCCTATAATTATTGAATTATGGTTGGTATATTAATTGAATACTAGTGGAAACTAATAGGCATCCTAGAAGATGCGATAGACTAATGCGCCAGAACTGGGAGATGCCTTATCGTTCTCCATGATGGTGGCCAGTTGACGCAACAGTTCATTATGCTCGTCACGAAGTATACGACGCCAGCTCCACAACAACAATATTTCATTGTTAGCAAGTCAATAATCCTTCGTCAGTTCCGTTGTTTACAATGACAATACTTTTTTAAGCAAGTACAGTACTTGCACGCAGAATAAATTAAAAAACAAAAGAGTTTCCTGATCCTCGTTAAAGAAATAAATTAGGTTGAATCTCCTTTAAAAAGTTGAGTTAGTTATCTAGTGTTCAGTATATTGTTTAATCTTTTTTTTTTTTTTTAATTTTTGAGAAAACTATGTAACAACGTTTCACTAGAAGTGGCTAACTTGAATTACTTTTTTTATATCATGCATTTTGCATTTTTTTAAGATTTGCTCAAAAACGGCTTTAACCATTTGATTATACTCTCTATATCGATGTAAAACCTATTGGGATTAAATATGATACGAGTTTCATTAAGATTGAAAGAGTCTGACAGGGCTTACATGGTGAATTATTGTATTTTCTTCATCTGAAATACCTTTAATTTTGTACATTCTAAAAGATTAACCATTATAAGCATTAATAAAGAACGTCTTAATAAACAAGTTTAAAGGATAAAAGAATAAAAATATTAATTAACGCAATTTTTTGTTTTTATATAATATTATTTATTTCCTTTTTCTGACTTATATATAATACTACATGATAACAAGCTGACAAGGCTAGTTCAGCCTTTAAAAGATATTTTTTCAAATGTGACAAAATATATGTTATATATATATATGCAATTTAAAGGGGTGATTAAGGAACCCTTGAAAATGGAAGAGGCCGAAACGTAGGGAGAAAAAAAAATGGTGTAAAAATGGATCATTTTATTTGAAAAAACTTAGCAATAGATTTATTCAGTCAAACAAATTGAAATTATAATACATATTATTATTATTATTGATAAACAATTTTTTTCCAATAATAACAATTGTTATTGAGTAATATTACAATCGGTGCCAATTTAGACATCAATAATAGTAGTGATAGATAACATTCATACAATATCATTAGTTCACTATTATATTTTTAACAGCATACCTTGCAGCTATAATACTATATTTTTGCGAAAAAAAAAAAAAAAAAAAACAAAGTCCAAAGAAGGAATATATTTCTCTCGGATTCTGATTATCACTTTGTTTATAGTTTTGTTACAATCAATAAACTTATTTTCTTTCAGGCCAAATTAAATATGTTAGGTTAGTCTGACCAATGAATGTTCTTAAGTGCACCCCATATAGAAAAGATTTATACTGTTTCTAGGCCAACGGACTTAATTAATGGCTACCCAATTTAAAGAGGCTGTGTGTGCCCCAGGATGATCTGTTTGCTACAGCCGGGATTCGAACCCGGAAGATTAGTAGATTAGTGCACTATTCACAATACTATGTCAATGGTTCAGAATATTCTAATAATAACAAAGTCTACCTGAATATAAATTCCACTCATTTTTAAATTTTTATATCGAGTTCAATCGCAGAGCCATTATAAAAAAAACGTAAAAATGAACAATCACTCATATTATATAGCGCCTAAATTAATTAAATATTTTTAACGTACCATTTAATTTAAGTTCCGTAAGACTTATTGTATTTGTTAAAGACTTGCGGAAATTATTGCACATTGCGGGAATTATTTTAATTAAATAATGGGAAAACGACAAAAGGTCGGAATCAAATAAAAGGAAAAAACTGAGCAATAAATAGAAATATTAATAATAACAATTGTCATTCCAATTATTGAGTTGCTTTTACCTGCCAACAACAGCAGCTAAAAGGCTGTAGCTTTGGTTCCATTCCACTCATTGTTTGAACACGCGTTTCCATTCAAAAGGGACACCTATGGTCCCTCACGCAATTTAATTTTAGAAAATTTCATAGAGTGAATTCATATTATAGCAGTGCCTTTCTATATGTTAATTAATTTACATCGCCTACCCCAATGCGGAACCAATTAACAGGAAATTAATTAACATCATATTTGTTCTAGAAATTTATAATACATTTTAAATGTAATGTTAGCTTAATTATTATGAACAAAGGGCCTCTGGTTGTGGTTTTCGAGTAAAACAAGGCAGAAACGCCGTTCGTTTCGTGAGCTCTACTGGCGAACTAGTAATTTATTCATCATCAATTAATTGCGCCTCGATTAATTAAACAGAGCCGGTTGTGCTGGAAATTAAAATATTCTTTGGTTCTATTGGAGGGCGGCTGTATGTGTAGTTGGCCATCCTGCTCGCCGAGGCTTAAATAATTGCTCGAAATACGGAGGGGGAGGAGGATTTTTAGTTAATTAATGTCACGTGACCACTCCTGTAAGTGGGTCAATGGTTCTGTCATTTCAGGCCGGGAATATTATTGACGCACTTGGAAATACTTCTTTTTAATTATATTTTTTTTAAATATACATTTTAGATGAAAATTAGAGACTTTCACATTTTTCTGAAGTTATGGAAAGTTGCATTTTAAATACTCCTCATGATTTGGATGGGGTCTCATATTCGTTACATCTTCATATTTGGATACTTCCGATGACTCCATTCATGCCGAATGTGCGAAATTTCGGTTGGCAGGATTAAAATCACCAACAAAACATGGATGAATTTCAGTAAACAAAAGTATTTATCTATAATTTTTATTTAGTTTTTCAAAAATAGAACTGAACAGAAGTGCTTTAATAAATAGAGATATAGCTTCAGGTAAAGACGGATAACACGAAATAGATGATTAATAGTAGAAACTAAGACGTTCTTTGTAATATTTATATACCAGGACATACATTTGAACACGTGAAGGCATTCAAGTATTTAGGTTCTATGATAACTCGAAAAAACGTAATCCAGGAAGAAATAAAGTTGCGGATAAAGGTGGGTAATGCATGTTATTATTCAGTTGCATAATTATTCACCTCGCAGCTTCTATAAAAAAACTAGGAAGATTAGCATTTATATTTTTTTCTTACGAATCTAGCAATGCCTTAAGGTTTTCGAGAATAAGGTGAAAAGTAAAATATTCCGTCTCAAGAGAGATGAGCCACTGGGGAATTTAGAAGGTTGCATAACGCGGAGCTGAAAACTTGTTAGTATAATTGAGACGTTGATTTCTTAATATTCTTATTTACTATACTAAAAAACCAACTTATTTGATTCCTTGTGCATTTAAATATATAATTTTTCATACTATATTAATAAAAATATTTTAAATTTATGGAATAATATTGTTTAGTATGATTTCGAACGAAACTAAATGCGTGCTAAATGAATCTTTAGAAAATAATTGTATTTATAAATTCCGTTTTAAAGGGCTTGAGAGTTCATTAGATAAAGTCAACTATAAGATTTGAATAGAACTAAATGATGAGAGTAAAAAAATGTCAAAATATCAATTTCGTAATAAATGCCCTTTAGTACCTTTAGGAAATCAGCGTTGATAACATTTTGGCGTTTCGAATTGGCGTGTAAAGTTCTTAGGCTCAGTGAAGAACGAATCCTCGGCGATGATCATCGAACGAATATATATATAGGCAACATTCGGTGGTATCGGCATGGAACTTTTAGTTTCACTAGGCCTAATATTATGTTAACTGTCAGTTTTAATCGTAAATCATAAGATAAAAAAATAAATGGTTTGATAAATAAATTAAAAAAATTGTTTAATTTAGCTTACTATATGAACAACACAAATAAAAAGAATTATTATTAAATTGACAGAACAACTCACTTTTTAAAGGAGAATTTTTCTACGTTATCTCATATATTGCCGACGAAGATGACTCCAACGAACCATTTCTTTTTTCTCGTCGGTGAAAAAATGAAAGTAATGAATTCCGTCGAGCCTATGCTGAGATACGTAGGGATGTTTATTACATCACGGGCTTGTGTTACTTGTGAAAAATAAAATAAAGAGATACGAAAAAAAAATGGGGTGTGCTATAGAGAGTGGAATAAAAACCCCATAGACAGCAAGTACAAGCCGTAATTGCTGGCAAATGGGCCAAGGACGTAAGCAATTTTTTTAGCGACTATTGAAGAGGCAACGCTTTTTATCTTCACTACAACAAACATTCAACACGTTGTCAATTTCTTTTCAACAGGATTCAAAGCCGGTGTAGGCCCAGCTTTGACGTTTCTTTGCCTATTGAAATATAATCTGTGAAATCGCTTAATATTTTTCTTTTTAATTTCTACTATTAATTGAACAGTAATACTTATAAACACTAGGTAATACTTAGCTACCCCATCTTTATAATTGAAGTGATAGTATCGCGGCTTCATAAATAAAAAAATTGTGTGAGCTAAGAAGTGATGACAAAAGAAAAGAAAAACCAGAATAATAAAATCAGATGAAAAAAACAAATAATAATCTATAAATCAGAGTTAATAGTAAAATTAGTAAGATTAGAAATGGATATAGTTAAGACAAATCTAGGACTGATAGTAAAGAGAAGAAATAGAAGATGCCAAACAAAATTATGAAAATAATTAAAATTAAAAAGTGTGAAGTAAATCGTATATTACTTTAAGACGTAAATAATGATGTAGGAATGGTTGACTGCAGGCATCAAAACGCTAAATTAAGTAGAAATTCAATGAGGAGAGACTTCGCAAGAATGCTGTCAGTCGCCCTGAAGATGGCCTAAAATTTAGGCTGAAACGTTGGCATAATGAATTGTTTCTACTTAATTAAGTGTTTTGATTACTGCACCCTTTATAAACTTCACAATAAAAAGTAAATAGCAAAAATAAATTAAATTGAAAAAGAGGTAAGATCAATGGCCCTTTTTGAATTTAATTAATTTATTTTATTTATTAATATAAGATTAGCTACATACTTTTTATTTTCATTATCTATATTATTAATTTTGTTTGTAATCTGATATTGCTTTTCTTTACTGTACTAAGACATTTTTACAACAACTTTATATTGTTGTGTTAACTATACTCATTTCTAATCTAACTATCTTACTATTAACTCATGCTGATTTATTAAATTTTTTTCATCATTTATTTTAAGCCACTACTTCCTAATCTTCATTGTTACTTTTTTTTAATTCTGTTAATTTAGCTAATACTTTTAAAGTACATTGAATATATTTTTAGGTCTAAGAGAGAAACGCTACTTGGGTCGAACGTTAAATAATAAATAATTTTTTACTATTTTCTAATATTTTTTTAACGACACCCGAACCATCTCATCTTCCTTATATCCTTATATCCGACAATCACTTAATGTATGCGTTTTTCGCTATTCTAAATCATTTTTCAAACTTCTTAGTTTTCCGAAGGTCTAATATAAATTATATGTAACTTATTTTATTTCCCAATAAATAAAATGTTTTCCCAACAGTCACTTTTTTCAGACTAATTTAATTTTTTCAATTAAATATAAAGGTAAATATATAAACTAATACGATTAGAGCGGTTTTCAGAACATTGTAGATCAATAAATTAATTTTTTAAATTAAATAATTAATTGACACATTTACGTTTTATTTTAAGGTGAATACATTTCTTGTTTCGATATATTTTTTTTTTATTAAATATTCTATGATTTCCAATAATATAAATTTTCAATTTAATAGCGAAAGAATTCAAGTATATTCTTATATGTCATTCATTAACTTAGATACATCACCTTTTTCGTTTAATCAGAGAACCAATTAACTATTTCTAACCATGTTAAATTAAATGCTAGAGAATTTAATCATTATTATTTGCAATTTATAGGGTCAGAAAAAAGAATATTTGGCCACTTTTTTTTTTGTATAAGGAAAAATCTGGGGGAAAAAAATGTGTTTACTACTTGAAAATTTGAAAATAAAGTTACAGTAGTGTGCCTTTTCGAACTTTTAATAAGAATCCAGTTAAACATTATTTATTAATTAATATCATAATTTTTTTCACTCTTTTGTGAATTTATTTCTTCACTTATCATACATTTATGCGCATCATTTTTATTCTCGAATGCCTATTGCCTCAAACTGAGAAAATTGCTATAACACTTCATTTTTTTTTCCATCGAGCGAAACTGCATTGGGTTATTGATTTGTTGTGGGTTTTGCGGGATGCCATGTGTTCAGACCTCTCAATAATTAATTCTATGGTAACCTCGCAAATGCGAATATAAAATCGATTTCACCATCTTTTTTTTTTTTTTTAAGTTTCTAAGGTTAAACTTTCTGCTTATCTGTCCTTTTGGAATATATCTCTATATAGAAAATTTAAAAAAAAAATAATAATTTGCCAATTCACAGGTTTAAATTCCATCATATTGTTAATTTTATTTTTCTTCAACCCAGTTTATCTATGTTTCATTAGTAACATTTTTTTTAGCACATCTTCAGCTTTTCAACGACGCATAATAAATCTATATTAATAATTTCATATTCGGAAAAAATAAATTAATTAAAAAATTTATATATTTTCTTACCCCCTTTAGAGAAATTATCAAATTCTTTCATGTGCTATATTAAGTCATTTTTTATCAATACTTATTAAATAAATAGACAATTTTTTTGGAATCCAGGAAATTAAAGGTACTTGGAAAGAAGAAATTTTAAAAATTCACCATTTAAGCCATCTCAGACTATTTTAATAAAAATAGAACCTACATTATATCTTACATCGATACGATTTCAATCAAAGTCGTTATAGCGTTTTCGGAGAATCGTGAAAAATGTGCAAAATGCATAGTATAAAGTGGCTCTTCTGGTTCCTAGATTTTGGTAAAATAAAAGTTGGTACAAGATCTCAGGCATATAAGCTCAAAAATATTAATTTTCAGTTTTATACAGCTAATTGTTTACTAGCTGGACTGACTAAAAACACATACCTTCATGCGGGACTTGGTTATTTGGACTCATTAAAATTGTATGTTCAGATGCATACTTTCAAAGTATGCTAAGCTCATTTATAATATTTTTAAAATAATTTGTAACTTATAAATATTATCACAGCTAATTGATAATATTTATGATAATATTAATAATTATGATAATATTTATGACTAGAAAATCGAGTGAAATGGCACATTCTTTCATAAATATAGATAAATCCATACAGCCAAATAGAAGAAAATAATTATACTCCATTGTCTTTTCATTTATTTAAAGCATACAAAAAAATAAAATAAATAAATTAGACCTCCGGTCGTGAAGTACTAAAAGTGAAAATGTTCTCACCCGTAATATGCAACTTGATTAAAAAAGGAATTCTCCGGTGATCTGTTAAGGACGTTTTTGGTTTCTTGCAAGGTATCGAGGACTTCATATTTTTTTTTTTTTTTTTTTTATTGTTCTCCATTAAAACATAGCTAGGCTAACTACCTCAGGGCAGTAACGTTTTGAATAAATATAACTATGGAGATTATATATACAATAATCACTTCGATTTACCCTGGGTCTTCTACGACATAGTATGCTATATATATTTTTATAAAATATATTAGCTTGTAAAAGTAATTCCTTGCACACTATTTTAACCAAACAAAAACCTAAATAATTGTTTAACAATTTATCTATTGTTATTTACAACTGAATTATACAACACAATTTGATAGTAAATTTGCTGAGTTAAGAAAAGTTGTGAAAATGTCTTGAGTAAGAACTACCCAGTGGTAGCACTTCACTATTTTAAGGCTGCAGATCCAGGATAAGGTGGTTATCAGGAATATCTAAGGACGATAGATTACGGACAAGTAGGTTTGTGTGGACAGAGAGTTTAGAATGAAAAGATTTGTATCTATGACGATCACGGTCTACGTCTGCAACAAATGGGATGTCTAGTTCATTATAGAGGAGGTGATTTGTGACAAAAAGCATTCTGGATTTTGCGAAGGATTTTAGATTGTAAGGATTGGATGCGACAGGAGTTAGATGCTTTAGTAGAGCCCAAAGCTCTATTCGATATGTCCAAATAGGTCTGATAATAGTGATGTAAATGAGTCTTCTTTAATTCACTGAAAGTTTTGATCGTTTCTCTAGTAAGTGTTGTAGTAATCGGTATCTTCGAGCAGTTTCTTGTCGTTTCAGTCTTGTATGATGATTCGAAGTAAGGCGCTGCATAAAATTAAAGCGATATAAGTTTACACGAATAGAGTGCGTTTCAAAAGTTTCAGGATCGCAATACCTTCCCTTACTGTATATTCCATATATAGATAAGTGAAAGTAAAAACTCGTATGTTCTGTGTACTATATTTTAGTCTTTGTTTTTAATAAGACCTAGAAGACAACTGAATCCCAGATTAAATGAAGCAAAGGAGGTTCTGAGTCCTTGGTTAGGATGCGCAGCTCACATCGCTACCTCTGGAGCTTGTGATTAATGGAGGTTTATATTACCTGTTAAAACCTTTATCCCCATTAGTTCCAGGCCGGCGTCGAAGGATTATGCAAATCTGGAGGGGGCTACTTCTTCAAAGTCTCCCCCCCTCCACTTCCATCCGACCCTAAAGAGCTGGAGGGGAGCAAACATTTCCACCGAGGGCACTTCAAATCCTCACCCGATTATTTTTTTTTCTCCCCAAAGATAAGACATAATTTATATTTTTATTCTTCAAAACCTTCTTCGCCACATTCCCGCCATCTGGCAAGGGTCAGGGTTTAGAAGGAGGTTTTACGCGGCACTCATATCCTAATTTTAACTTATCCAAATAAAATCAAAGAAATACCTTACTGAGAATACTTAAAACAATGGAATGGGGAAGAAAAGATTAGGTTCAATAAAATTTTAAGGGGTTTGTGTTTCTGACAAGGAAAAAAGCCAAGTGTTTTCATTAATTATTGAGATCGACCATCAGACATTCATTTACATTAAATCATTTTGTTAAAGTTTTTATATAAATTCAAGGGAGCGCGTGGTCTGATAGATATAGCATTAGGTTAATGTTTTCCGGGCCCCAGGTTAGATTAATGTTTGATTGAGATTAATTGATTAGTTATTTCAGACGTGGAGCGATTCTGGGATATGGAAACCCTCCTTGGGCACACCAAAGCTCTATAATGTGGGTAACTAAAATTGGGAAAAAGACTGACAGACGAGCGTGATTTTGGCCTAATCGCCTCCTTGCAAGGCTGTTGGCCGAGAAACAGTAGAAATGTCTAAAAGTACTGAACCAAAGGCACTTATCCATGATTTGAATAGATGCAGGTTTTTTTTTAAATATATGAAGGTGTAGTGGCTAGCATAAATAGCCTTGAATGGCCAATTTTTTTAAAATATAAGCATATATATATATATATATATATAATATATATATATATATATATATTATATATTATTTTATGTTTATTATTTCTTTTTGATTAGACCATTCTGAGATCTCGACCGTGGACTATTTTGAAGCACATTTCAATGTCTTTTCTGTTCAGAAAACCGCTGATAAATTTAATTTATTTATTTAGTAATTGTATAGTCTTTCTCCAGAAAATGACCTTTTTACCTTAGAAATAGGGCGTTAATGGAAGGAATTGCGTGTTATTAATCTGTTACAAAATTACTAAGCTCCCGGATTCTGTGGAAGAAACGTGAAGATATGAATATATAAAACTATTATCATCCCAGTTCTACACGGATGTTTAAGATTGTCACTTACTATGAAAGATGAGCAACGCCTAAGGGATTTTAAGAGTAAGGTGTTTTTTTCGTCCAAGGAGAGATGAGGTTAATGAATAATTTAGAAAGTGGCACAACGAATTGGACTGAAAAGATCGATAGGCGTATAAGAGGTATACCGAGGCGTATGTTGAAGAATTGTGTTAAATTTGATCTCGAGAATTGGACTTCGACGATGATAATCATGTAATAAATCCAATCGAGGAAAGTTCACAGGAAACGCGAAAATATCTCATTAACATATTATCAAACTCATACATTTGATTCGTTTTAAATTAAAATCCTAGCGTTGAATGTTATATAACAAAAAATATTCCCCAATAAATTTCTGACAGAGAAACTGTCACATTTTCGACCCGAACAACACCAGTATAGCTCGTATTACATAATGCAAACCAAAAGAAAGATTAATGTCAAAAGAAGCTATAGTTTAAAAGGGATTTCGAGAGTAAGGTAATATAATACTATATAACCTATGCTTTATTATATGCTGTAATACTATACAGCAGCGATTATTACAGCGGCAATTGGTTATTCGCTTAAACGAAGTTTTTTCTTAAGATTATCACGAAAACTGAATAACTCAAACACTAAATTTCTTTTTGAAAATCTATTTTAAAACTTAAAAAATGATATATGGTTGTAAATAACAATAAAAATGTTTAAACGAAAATATTAAAGGAATGTAAAAAAATAAACATAATTTTTAGTACATGATTCATCAATTTACTGTCTCAGAGTCGTGTATATATATATTAATATTATAATATTTTATTCATACTGTTAGGTGTGTGATTATAAATACATAACTTTATTTTAACAATAATTGAAATTAAGTCACATAATCAGTAACCAATGATCTTATAAATCGTTACTTAAATTCTAATGCTAAAAAAGGGTTACGAAAATTAGTGCAGTGGCACTAATCATAATTTTTTAAGAATTTCAGCTGATAAAATGTCACAACATTATTTAACAATGAGTTTTCAGGCTGATAAATTGTCACTTACATTCATAGTTGTGTGCTTTTCACATCTTATCTTAAAGATTATTAACTGTTTAAATATTTACCTTCCACGTCTGATAACAGGCAGAAAAAATTTAGCTTGTTTAGAGAAGTAACAGTTTAATGAGTTTTACCTGAAAAAAAAAATAAAGTTTAATAAAACACCTACTAACATAGAAACAAAAACCTTTATTTTTAAGACACATTCCTATTTTTCTAAAACATGTCTGAACATATATTTTATCTGAAAAGTTTTTAATAAATTTAAAGTTTAAAAATAAAAGAATTAAATGCTTTAATGGACACATTATCTGACGATTATTTTATGTTATAGAATATTCACTTGAGTTTGTCTCATTTTCGTTATGCTGCATTGCCTTCTACGACTTGTTAAAATGTATATTTTTTCCTCAAAATAATGAGTTTTTCAACGACATATTATATCTATAAATTACTATTCTTATTTACAGAATGATGGGGAAATAATAAAAAAAATTTTTTCAGTTTTCTTCTTTAGTTGGTTATCGAATTTTTTCATATTTACCAATTTTTTATCAATGCTTGAGAGAGATACAATTATTGACAAAGTGATACTGTCCAACTTAATAGAGTTGCTTTTACACACCGTACTAGTTTTTCCTTACGGGATTTTTTTAACATTACAAATGTTAATACATAATAACAATGTAAAAAGGTTATTTATTTTTAATAATCAAAATTAAAGGTATTTTCGACATTTCGAATATTTGGCATTTAAGACGTATCACATTATTTTAACCTGAATGAAATTAAAGCCGATGAAATTTTACATGAATAGAGTGTTGTTGTTTTTTTTTATATCTTTCTGATCGCAATACTTTCCCATACTATATATTACATATATAGGTGTGTTTTTGTTTGTTTTTTAATTTATTTAACGTCCCTTTATACTATTGTGCTTAATCGGATGATGCTAAAGTGTCTTTACAGGTTTAATCAGGATAGGAATCTTTAAAATGTATCTGGCCCCCGAAGAATGGCATGACCAAGGATTTATGCCATTAAAAATCCTTGGGCCTTATGCTGGGTTTGAACCTGCGATTTCTAGGATTGAAGCCTGTTATAGTAGCCATAGGTGACATCATTTATACACAAGTGAAAGTAAATCATAATTCAAAAATATTTTTGAAAAACTAATATTTTAGGGAAATATTAGTATTTGTGATAACTTCCCTTAGGTTTTCACTGCTAAATATTATACTTTGATTCTATAAATATGTAATATAGTGAATGTATAGTGAGAAGTACTAGGACTAGAGAAGTTAATTGACAAGCCGTCAGTTGATAGAATGACGCAGGGTCTAGTGCTCATTCCCCCATTTAACTCATCAACATGTTATCAATGACTCAACGTTTCCTCGGTCCACGATAGCAGTCGAACATAACTACATCATGAGCTTTCGTTTCTGCCTTAGTATAACTTCCTGTTCTGGAGATCCATTGTTTCTTATCATCGAAAAGCAACATTACAAAGATATTTAAATACAAAGACTTGAAACTCTCAAACCGACGTGTGTATCTTAAATGCATCAGTAAACCTATAATTATAGAATGCGTTTAGTGTCCGCAAAACAGCAACCATTCTTATTTAACTAAAGGGAATAAAGATTTATGTAATCAAGTAACATCAAACTGTAATTTGGCTAAACATTTAAATATTGTCGGATCTCATTTATTTAAAAAAGAAAGCTGTATAATTGAAAAGCATAAATCTAATATAATATAATATAAATCTAATAAAATCTAAGAATACTATTCACTATGTTTTATAGATTTAAATCATACCACAAGTTGAACGAATTTTATTACCAACTGAACATAATTTTTTTTTTTTTTCGAACATAAAAATATTAATATGGTATAATATGACGTTGAAAAGGTAACTTTTTTTTTTTATCTTATATACAAAATTGTAGTAGGGTAATGTAAATTGACCTACACAGTTTAAATATTGTACCTAACAATTTTAAATAGTTTTTATTATCTAATCTAAATCATATATTTCTAACTTAACTGAATATTAAAAAAAAAATTAAATTAACATAACATAGACGACAGATATGCCAGAAAATATTCAAAGAAAGCTGGCTTAAGGGATCTTCTGAAATAGTAACATTGACGTATAACTTACCGGTAGAAAGCGCAAGATTTTAGAAAAGTTAATATGCAATAAAATAATTCGCTTAGGTTTATATAAAGTTGTTGTAAACCCATAAAACTAAAGAGTATATGTTATTGGTAAAGTGGGAGGTTATAATAGTTAAATGTACAGGATTTCGTAAGTTTTATTCTTCTATTTAGATCGCTTAGGATTATTTGTTTTTTCTATAGTCGTTTAAAACATAAATTGCAATCAAGTTTTTTTTTTCTCATGAGAAAACTAAATTTTCTTTTATCTATGCTTCACTTTAAAATAACAAGCAAATAGACTGAACCGATTTTGATTTATTTTTTCATTTCTGTAGATGATTAAATATAATAATAAATAGATGTTATAAAATAAAAGTTATTTTCTTGCACTTTTCGTTATGATGCCACGAAGCTTTTACTTAAATTTTAGGGACCCACTTTTACAGAGACCTAGTTCGGGAGGGACATATTTATAAGTTAACCTTAAGTTTGAATTTCAAAATATATAATCTTGCAACTTTTTTTTTTTTTAACATTATTTCAACAATGCATATTACCTACAGACTATAATAAAGACTGCTTGTAATATTGGGTTGTGTCACATGAAATGTCTTTTTTCTAAGTACAGGATATTTATTAAAAATACGATATGAAAACCAGATAATTTTATTCGAAGTATTTACCTTCTTTTTCTACACATTTTTCCCAACGTGACACCAACCTTTTTATCCCCGAACTGAAAAACTCTGAGCTTTGAAGTGAAACAAAATCTGCAAATGCACTTTTCACTTGATCATCATTTTCAAAAAGTCTTCCTTTGACGAAGTTGTCTAAATTCCTGAACAGGCGGTAATCTGTTAGAGACAAGTCGGGAGAATATGGTGGGTGCGGAAGAACTTCGTAGTCCAGTTCTTTCAATTTTTGCACAGTATGTTTTGAAACATGGGGTCTCAGATGCACTTGCATTTAGTTGTGCTGAGAGTCCTTTAACTTTTTGGTAGGTGTTTCCTTCTACTGTATGTTTGAGTTGAGGACATCGTTTTCTATTACGGACGGAGGTCTTCCTCGGGGCAAGTTTTTCAAGTCGGTATCCCCAGTTGAAAACTTAGCAAACCAAAGGCGAATGGTCCGTTCATTAACACTCCGTGCCCCAAACGCCTTGCAAATTTTTCTAGCAGCCTCAGCTGCTGAATGGCCGAGTTTAAACTCGTACAAAAATATTACTCGAAAATCGCGTGTTTCCATGTTCATATTTGGAGGTATACTAAAAAGTGGGTAATTGATTGGGAAACCAATGTTTATAATAAAAAGGTAGAGGGTTAGTAACTGTTTACTTTAAATATGCAAACATTCGGAAGAAAACAACAGAGACCTGCAAAATCTTTTATGGATTTCAGAAACTATAAAAACGGACATTTCATGTGAAATAACCCATATATATTTTGGTTTGCAGGATAATCAAAATAACTTTAAAAACAGAACAATTTCATGTCACAGAAGTTTATATGTTTCATGTCTATATATATTTCATACATAGTGAAAATTCATAAGTGAAAGTTAAAAAAAAAAAAAAAAACAGGAGATATACTTTTATCACAATTAAATAAGCCGAAGCCTTTCTTGTGAAGGGTGAACTTGTGGAGCAATGTTTCGACCCAGCTAGTCATGAGCTTCTCTGTTTCTGAGGATCAAAGTAATTGGCGAAGCCCGAGTGTGGTGTAGACGGAGGTGTGATGTAAGGAGGCAGGCTGGCGTGAAGGGCAAGGAGACATCTGCAAGAGGACAACTTCCTCCTCGCTCTATATTTACACCAAAACCGCCCGAGAAAAAAAACACTATTTATACCCCACAGGCCTTTGGCATTATCTTACCGTTATTTTTAGACGTCTGGATCTGCTAATTTTTCATTTAATTGGAAACGGCAACACAACTGGCTGTGGTTCTACTAGATTTCTTCGTTTTTATTTTTAACAATTTTTATTAAAGAACTAGGAGGCCAGTGCGAATTTCGTTAAAGAATTAGGCAAAATATAAATTATTACAATTAAAAAAGAAGATACATGATAAGTAAAATAATGATGTATTTCTCAGAATTTATTTACCAAATATCAATTTAAAAAATGACCACAAATGACCAAGTCCCGCAAAAAAGTCTATGTGCGGTAAGTCTAGCGCAAAAACTAAAAGTCCTAAAATACTGAAATTTAATATTTTAGACCACTATACGTCCGAGATATTACAGCATTGCATTTTTTTACGCTTTTCTCAAGAACGGCTAAAACGATATTGATTAAATTCGCTATATCGATGTAAAATTTAATGGGCTGAAATATGATGTGGGTTTTATTCTGATTGAAATAGTCTCACAGGTCTTTTTGTGCTGTTATTTTTAATTTTCTTCCTTTAATGTACGTTTAATTTAGTAGATTTTAAAAAAAAATTAGGCACATCATCATATTAGCATTGATATATTACGGCTAAATATGCTGGTTGTAGGAATTTGATAAACAACTTTTTTTTTTTTTTTTTTTTTATTGAGATATATTACAATTTGTTACAAAATGAACAATAATAATATTGATATGAGACCACATTCATACTATATATACAGAAAATGATAATAATAGTCAAATTACATAAAATAGAAAATAAATAAATTCATATATATACAATAAAATAATAATAAATAAAAAAAAAACAACAAGCTATAATTGAGATAAATAAAAAGTTGGCAAATAAATAAACATCATACAAACTATCATAACTATATACAATATATATATAACTGCTAAAGAGACCCCAGCACGCGCTTTTCCTTCCACTTGTGGAGAAAAAAGCGGAATCCAAGAGATCCCAGCGCCTCTAATTCAACCGCGTCACTGGTCTGAACCAGTGGAGGTCGAGTTAGGGCGCTTTAGCCACAAACATACCGTACAATATCCTTACAATCCTCCTCGAAGATTGTAACGGCAGTGGCCGCGAGACGTGTTGATAAACAACGAAAGGAGAAAAGTGCATACATATTTCTTTATGCATTTTTTTAATTTTAAACTCAAGAATAGTAATATTGATTTATGTATGTATAGATGTAGTTGGATAGCTAAATATTTTAGGAAAACATAATATAATGCACGGAATTGTAAAGATTAATAGAGAGTAATGAAAAGCCAAAATATAATGGATTATTTAATAAAACACATTTTTCTATTAAAATTCAATTTAATCAATTCTTTAACAATTTATTTTTATATCTAAATATATTTAAAAATTCTTAATCTACTACAGTCAGTTTTATCGTCTTTCTATCGCCCTCTATTACATTTTATAACTTTGTTTATAAGATATTCTTTTTCATAAAATCATTAGCTTTCCAAGGGTATATTAACCATGTTACTGATCTTATTGCTGTAGCTAATTTTTTAAATCTACAATATTAAAGGTACTATGGCGGAAGAGAATTAAGAAAGGCACTTAAGTCCGTTCGGACCATTTCAATCAGAATGAAACCTACATGATTATAAAAAAGCGCATTAAATTTTATATTCATAAAGGGAGAGGCGATATGAAAATTCGTATTATAGAAACCTCTTTAGGATTTGACAATATACGAGCTATAAATAAGAATTTGATTTAAATTATAATCACAGATAATGTTATTTAACTTGCAAATTAATTCATTCAAAAATGATTTCATCTTTTCACAGTCATTGTTATTTCTTTCCATTTACCGCAGGTAACAATGAGTAAAAAACTGAAATATTCTGAAAATAATTACATAACAATTTTTATTATGAACGTATTATAGAAGTTTTTAATTTTTAGTAATGCCGAACAATTAGTAATTAATTATAAACTACCAAAAATTACATAAATGCAGGTTATAACGAAATTTAAGAAATATATTTATATATATATATATATATATATATATATATATATATATATATATATATATATATATATGTATATATTAATTAACTACACATACAAATAGATTTAATGGAACCAATATTATGCTTGAGTTGATTTAAGTATTTCAATTTACGACCTTGTAAAATTATAGTTTTTATTTTATTCTATTTTCTGTTTACGCCATTCTTTTTTTTTTTTTTTTTTTTTTTTTTTTATTGAGATATATTACAATTTGTTACAACATGAACAATAATAATATTGATAAGAGACCACATTCATACTATATATACAGAAAATAATAATAATGGTCAAATTTCATAAAATATAGCATAAATTCAAATATATACAATAAAATAATAATAATAAATAAAAAACAAAACAAATCGAAACATAAACCTATTATTGAGATAAATAAAAAGTTGGCAAATAAATAAACATCTTACACACAATCATAACTATATACAATATATACAATTGCTAAAGGGACCCCAGCAAGCGCTTTTTCCTCCACTTGTGGAGGAAAAAGCGGAATCCAAGAGATCCCAGCACCTCTATCTCAGCCGCATCACTGGTCTGAGCCAGTGGAGGCTGAGTCAGGGCGCTGTAGCCACAAACATACCGTACATGAGTGGAGGATCTGACCATTGTCAGAACTCCAGTTTAAATGTTTACAATAGGTCTCGTGGCCACTGCCGTTTCAATCTTCGAGGAGGATTGTAGGGATGGGTGGTGCTGGATAGGGATTGTGCTAGAGGGTTAGGATGATGACTAAGGTTCTGATGAAATTTGGAAAATTTGGATGGTACCAGGTCTAAAACAAACGGAATATTAAGGTCATGGTGTAGGGTACAGTTGGTAACGTAATAAGGAGCATTAACTATTGTTCGGAGGACTTTGGATTGGAAGGATTGGATGCGTTTAATGTTGGAATGTTTAGCTGTCCCCCACAGTTCAAGTCCGTAGGTCCATATAGGTTTCAGTACTGTCTTGTATATTAGTAATTTGTTGTCAACTGTAAGATGAGATTTTCTGTTTAGTAGTCTGTATAACTGGCCGAATCTGCGGTTGAGTTCTTTTCTTTTTAGTCTTGTATGTGGGTTCCACGTCAGTCTTTTGTCTAGTAAAAAGCCGAGATACCGGACTGTGTCTGAGGAAGGAAGCGGTATGGAATTGAAATTAACCGTTGGACAGGATTTGCGTCGGAGGGTGAATGTGACGTGAGTGCATTTGCTTTCGTTCACCTTAATGCGCCAAGCATTGCACCAGTCTTCGACAAGGGAAAGGTGCTTTTGGAGATTTAGCGATGCTGCTTCAGGATCGGAATTGGATGATAAAATGGCTGTGTCATCAGCAAATGTTGCCAGAAAGGTATTGGGGTCGGTAGGGATATCGGCGGTGAAGAGGATGTAGAGGACGGGTCCTAAGACGCTGCCTTGAGGAACACCGGCCTCAACAGTATATTGTTCGGAAAATTCGGAACCACAGCGAACTCGGAAGGAGCGGTTGGATAAATAGGATCGGAGGATTAGATATAAGGATTGAGGTAAATGGGTTTTGAGCTTAAAGAGCAGTCCCGGGTGCCACACCCGGTCAAAAGCTTGAGCTATGTCCAGAAAGGCACCCGAACAATACTCCTTGCACTCAAGGGCGGAGGAAATGTGGTCTACAACTCGGAGTCCTTGCTGAACCGTGGAATGTTGAGGACGAAATCCGAACTGATGTGAAGGAAAATTTTGAAATTTGGCTAGGATTCGTTTTAGTAGGAGCTTTTCGAAAATTTTTGAGAGGATCGGAAGTAGGCTGATAGGTCTGTAAGATGACGTGTTGTTAGAAGGTTTGCCTGGTTTTAGGAAAAGGATCATAGTTGAATGTTTCCATAAGAGAGGAAAATAGGTAGTGCGTAGGATACAGTTATAGAGATATGTAAGGAATGTAATGGCTTTAGGTGGAAGTTGTCTTAAGATTTGGGGAGTAAGGAGATCGTATCCAGGAGATTTGCGGAGAGGAAGCTTTTTAAGAAGATATCTGACCTCAGAGGGATTAACTGCTTTAGGTGGTAAGGATAGTGGTATTGGTGACGTGAGGAACTCTTCAACTGCTGCAGTATGGGTTGGATTAAGCTCTGGATGAGGAGTAAAAACTTTGGAAAGGTGCTGTGCGAATTCCTCGGCCTTATGCTTGTCAGAAGCAGCCCAGGAACCATCACAGCGCCGGAGAGGATGGGAAATGGTGTGGGATTTTAGGATTCTCTTCGTGACATTCCACAGGGAATTGTCACGAGTCGAGAGAGAGGAGAGGTAGGTATTGTAGGATTGGGAACGGAAGATCGCCAACTCCCGCTTTAATTTTCTACAAAAAAAAATTATAGGAGCGGCGATCTTCTGGGTGGCGGGTGCGTTGCCATAATGTTCTAGCTCGACGTTTGCTGTTGATGAGGTCTGTCAGGTGTTGTGGTAAATGGCTTTTGTAAGGAATTATTTGGGATTGTTTGGGAGAGGAGGCAGTCCAGGCGGCTTGTTGAATAGCGGTTGTAAAGGAATATACGGCGTCGTTAAGGTCATTTGGGGTTTTGAGAATCACTCTGAGGTCAATATCATTAGTGAGAATTTCGCGGAAGAGGTTCCAGTTGACAGGGCCCCTAATGAATGACGGTGGGATAGGTTTAGGAATAGGTGTTATGGATACATTTAGAATCAATGGACTATGATCAGAGGATAGTTCATCAAGGCGAGCTATGGAAAAATTCAGAGAGCCTAATCCGCTGTGGATGAAGAAGTCAAGGATGTCAGGATTACGGTTAGGATCTGTTGGCCAGTAGGTAGGAGAATCGGGAGGTAGGAGATGAAAGCGTCGGGAGTTGAGTGCAGACTGCAATGTCCGTCCACGAGAATTGGTGGTTCTAGAACCCCACTGTTGGTTCTTAGCGTTTAAGTCTGCACCCAAAATGAAGTGATTACCCAAGGAGTTGAGGAAGGATCCAAATTGGGCAGAGGAAATGGGATGTTTAGGAGGGCAGTATGCTGATGCGATGATAAGCGGAAAGGAAAAGGTTTTGATAACGATGGAAGTTGCTTGTAGGTAATCGTGGGCGGAAATTGGGTGTAAGTGATGGGTGAGGGATCGGCGGACTATGACAGCAGTACCGGCATGGGCTTTGCCGTCTGGATGGTCTGTCCGGTATGTCGTGTATCCTGGTATTTTAAAGTACTGTTTAGTGGTTAGTCTAATTTCAGTAATGAGTGCAACATCAATGTTTTTGTCCTGCAGTACGGCTGTAAGTTCGGCAGTGTGAGTTCTAACACCATTCGCATTCCAAAGGAGAATGGATAAGGAATTAGGTGAGGTCATTTATGGTTTTTTTAAGGCAGGAATGAGATTTGTTACGAGATTCGTAAGGAGTGATATAAGGGGCATAACAAGGGATTTAATTTCGGAAATAAAGGATGACATCAAACTGGTTAGGTCTGTGGCGTTTGAAGGAGGAGGAATATGAGAGATTTGTGGTGGATTAGGATTCTTAGGATTGGTTACATTTTGAGAAAGAGGTATATGTGGAATGGATTGAGGTACATTTTGTAGTTCCGGCAGGGCCACGGCTTCAGTACTTTGATTCCCACCTCCAAGTAAGTGGGCAAATGATACATTGGCATCAATAAGTTTTGAGGGTTCTCTTCTGTTTCTTACTTGTCTTGCTGTTTCATCCAGTACTTGAGGTTTTTGAAACCTGGTCCTCAGCTCCTTATAGATTTGGCATCCTTTATAGTTGGCCGGGTGGTCCTTCAGGCAATGAGCACATACAGCTGGTGTTGATTTTGGTTTTGTACACTCCACAGACTTGTGCTGTTCACCGCATTTCACGCATCGAGGTATGTGATGACAATAACTTTTAGTATGACCATATGCTTGACAATTATGGCACTGAATTATCTCTCTCTTTGTGTAAGGTTTTTCAACTCTTACACTGGAATAGTACAATCTATTGAGGTCATAGATTTTTTCAACTCCTTCAGCTGGTTCCAAATACACAAAAAAGAGAGGTAGAGGAATTTTATCCTTTAGGACGTTAGTGACTTGCCGCACTTTATAGCCCATCTCCGTTAGTTCTTCTTTAATAGCTTCAACTGGTGTCGAGGGGTGTAAGTTTCTGATTACAACCCTTAAAGCTCTCTCTTGGCGTAGCTGATAGGTATGGAAATCTGCTTTGGTTTCAGTTAGGTATTTCACTATTTTTCTATATGTCTCGGCAGTAGTAGGAGATATTTTGGTATCATTGATTCTACTCATACAGTAGTAGCTGGTAGATTCGGTAATTTTGTTCAATTGCGCACACAACAACTGGAAATTTCTAATATTTTTGACAAATATTGGAGGAGGCCGTGGTTCACTAGGTATAGGAGTAGATTCCATGTTTTCTTTTTCATTATTTAAAATCTGAAAAGGATTTGGGGTGAAAAACGGCGAATCGTCAGTCATCCCTTGTGACGATGTGCCAGGTTGTGGTTCAGATTCTGAATTAGTACCGGAAGGGGTTGCTTGTAGATTTAATCTTTTATTAGTATCACGGCGGGGTCTTTGTTTTGTAGGTGACGGGATTGAACCACTAGATCTAGATCTTTTAGTTGAAGCTTTGGAGGACATTACTTGATGATAATATCGCATTTCATGTATAGAAAGTAATTAAATAATAACCAGATGTGGGAAAAAAACAATAACTTAAAAAAAGTTAAGCAAGACCAGCCTTGCCGGGCTATTGGCAATCAGCTGATATGAAGAGGTGACTCAGCATTCACTTTACACTGTAAATTATATCACAACTTACCGCTGTTTGCTCCAATAATAACTGTTGTTGTTATCCTGAAGTCTGATGATGTTTTCAAGACTGTGCTGAAGTGAAATCCAACTGTAAAAGCAAGAAATCCGAGAGCCGACTTGAAATATGACTGCTATACTCACGCGCATGCGCAGAACTCTTACGCCATTCTATATATAAAAACGAAAGTGTTTAGGTATATTATTTATGAGCCAAAACGAACAAAGTTAAGACCATTTCTGAAATAAGTCATAACACAATTCTTATTAAAAAAATTCTAGTACGTTTAATGGCCTGTCTTTCTTTATTCTAGAGTTAATACATATCGTTTCAATATGTTTAGTAGGACCTGATCATTTGTAAGTCTTGAGTAACGAAAATTCCCTTAGCTTACTTAAATCATACATTTTATTTAAATTTATAATTAAGAAAAAATTAGAAATTAATAAATTATTATTGTATGATCATAATTGTCAATTTCATAAATAATGTCTTTTACATACACATTAATTAATTATTTAATATTCCCTAATTTGAGGCTGTAATTTGGACAAATACTAAATATAAATTTATAATAGCAGATCGTCTATATGTTTATCTATAATCTGTTACTTTTACCAGTTACAAAGCAGTAAATTTTGCGGACTGATGGAGTATAGTAGCATTTATTTATAATCATCTTGGTACTTTTTTCATTCAAACCAATATAGCTCTTTGCGACTAATGTTAAATAACAACAAAATGTTCTCCTATAATTTATATAAATGAAACTATCGCTAAATTTTGAATACAAGCAATCCCAAAAGAGGTAGAGTACGACAAAATTGTTTGTATTTTGTGAGCGTGCAATAACGTTCCAACAAAAAAAAAAAAAAAATCTATACATAGTTTAATAGTCTTTCTAAAAAATCTCTAAAATATTTTACATATTGTGTGAATGGGATCTTATATCACTAATGTTTAGATATAAACAAATTGTAATATATCTCAATAAATAAAAAAAATATATTTTACAATGAAACTCTGTCAAAAAATATATTATTATTTTTTTTTTAAAATTCTTTATTGCAGTATACTAAATCATACACTATACATACATAATGCTGTACCGAAAAAGAGCCAGTCTCTTAATTAAACGTATAGCATAGGAAATATATAGGGAACAACATACATATAGGATATAATTTCTCATTAATGAATAAAAGAAACACACACATTTATATCTATATAAAACAAGTTCCACAATGTCGAAGAAAAAAACAAATTTAAAAAAAAAAAAACTTAAAAAATGTATCTACAATAATATATGTTTAGTTATTTTCAATATTTATTATAACATTTTTGTTAATTATGAATTTGAAAAATAATTACTTACTATGCTATGTAATATATTTGGTGATAAGATGTATTCTCGATTCTGTATGCATGATTTTAATTTTAGTGGGGTATCGATAATTTCCACTGATTCTCAAAATATTTTGGATTAAAAAAAAAAAAAAAAAAATATATATATATTAAAATCTTTAAAATAGTTTAATGAAATATCAACCATATCGAATAATTTTTTTCTTAACCTATCTTCATATTCTTAGTATTAAATAAATAGTTAGAATAACATGACTGTCAACAGAATATCGGTGATCATACGTTAAACTTGGGTACTTATGAATACTTGAAATTTTTTATTCAACATTTATTGCATAAAGTGTGATAAAGGCAATATCTCGATATACATTACAACAGGTAAACAGCTTTATAAATTCTTTAAGCTTTTTCTTTAATTTACCATCTCCTCGAGATTATGTGACAATAGATAAGATATCAGAGGTGACAGAGCCGAGACAAATGAATGGAATATTTTAAAGGCTAAAACATTTATCAAATCAGGTAAGTTTCCAAGAAGATTTAGTATTTAGAATTATAGTTCAGAAAACAATTAATGGTCGATTACTGGCAACGGGTTGTGAATAATTTAAGGGTAAAATCCTGTATTTAAATTATTCAATTACTCTAGCCTAGATAGAATGATAGGAAAACGCTGAGCTAGGACTAGAACAAAGGAAAGCTAAAGCTACGTGTTGTAGTGGAGTTCTCTAGCGGACCTACCACGAAGACAGCGTTTTGGTTTTCAGACTGGTAATTAGTTGCTCACTAACGAAGGAGGGAAGCCATGTCCTTGCTCCTTGCGCCGATGTATACATGGCTTTCGATTTAGTTTAACGGTACGAAATTCGGAGTCCAAGTGAAGGCCGTGATAGTATATTGGTTAAATTATTTTTTGGTTGTGCATATATCAATATGTTCCTAATTTCTTTTCCGTATCTTGAATATTTAACAATTTATTTATTTTTTTCCTAAACTATTGTGTTAACTAAAACACCCTATCTAACTAAATATACCATCAGTTATATTATATTGATATCACTAAGTCTTAAGGCAAGAAAACGAAATAAAAAAAAGATCAGATCATTTTTCGTTTATTGTTTTTAATAATGGACTTTTGTTATCGACTAAACAAATTTTTAAAAATACCCTCTCCCCCAACCTAAATTCGAGTGTTTACGTTTCAAGATGCGCAGAGACCGATTAACGAATACAAATAAAATCCGTTCATACGCCGTCCGCCGTCCGCGACAGCTCTCCAAAACCCCGGGACCAGTTTTTTTTTTTAAATTCGTCACAAAAAGTACTAGAAAATGCAATGATGATCCTAACACCTATCCGTTGATAACAGCTAGTTTTATGTTTTGTTTTTTAAAAAGGCCAATTAGTGAGTGATTTTATTCAATAACTCAGTTAATTTTGTAGATAGAGAAAAAAATTATAAGTATGTTTAACCAAAAAGCCGCGAATAATTATTTAAAAAAAAGAAAAAATAAATAAATTTTACCCATCAACACGCCCATAACTCAGTTTTTTTTTTGAAGATAGAGAAAAATGTGTTGAGTTTTGTAATCAGTAAAGGGCGGGAAAAAAAAATAAATAAAAAAAACCAAAGAAGAGAGGAAAAAATAGATGAAAACGTGAAAACAAATTCTAAGAGGGAAGGGATTTTCTTTTTTTTTTTCTCGATTACAAAGGTTCATTACTCAAACTACTTAACCAAAAGAGCGTAACAGCCTCCCATGGTAAAGGTCACGGGTTCAAATCTGCAGGTGGTCCTAGGATTTTTTAATGGGAGTAAAAAATCCTAAGTTACGCCGTCCTTCGGAGGGGACGTTAAAAGGTGGTACCGAGCCTGTGCGATGTCAGGTACTCGTTAAAGATCCCTATCCTAATAAAACCTGGATAGGCAAAATTTAGGACTCACACTGTAGCATCGTCCGATTAGCCATAGTAGCATAAAGTGACGTTAAATAGATAAATAAAAATAAACCAAAAGAAGATTAGAAGAATTTTATTAATTTTGGAAGGATCGTTAAATCGAGATTCTTGATTATTATAGTCATTTAAACACTCCAAATACGATTGTTTAATCATTGAGCCGACGTTTTAGCCTAAATTTAAGGGTTCCTTTGGAACTAAGAAGGTGGAAAAAGGGTTTATTTATTTTCTTAAGATAGTGTAAAGTTTATCCCAAATTCAATACTATAAGTCTTCTTAGTCGAAATGTTCCAATGAAAAAATCATTTACTTTATTATTCGAAAAAGTTATTCTTGCAGACGTGATATAGAGATTAACAGTTAATGTTCTCCTCTTTCTTCTTCAGCTTACTCTTTAATATCAATCTTTAGCCTTTCAGCGTTGAGTTGATACGACCCATGGAACTCCATCTTCAATGCTTAACATGGACTTGTAAATTGATTTTCTTGGTAGGTATTCGCACGTTACAAAGTGCTATTTACAATAATCGAACTTAATCATTTAAAAAAAAAGATAGAGTGTGATATTTGTGACGGAGGATGGTTGTTTTTCCCGCTTAAAGCAAATGGAAGATGAATAAAATAATGTAAGGCAACGGAAGAACCTATCAATAATTAAGGAGTGGAACAGAAAAGGTTTCTCAGGAAAAAAATGAAAAGCATTGTTTCACTGATCTGTACGGCTGTTTTTGTAGTAGTTTTACTCTTAGTAGTGAGATCGTGGACTGGAATGAATTTGTTTTCACTATACATAGAAACAACGATGATCCCTTCCAGTGTTCTTAGGCCATTGATGACACCGTGAATTGAGTATACCTGAAGCACAAACTCCTTTTATTGTATTGCTGCAATCACTTAGATGCTCTCAATAGCATTACTCCCAGCAATAAGGTCTTTGCGAGCAATGATCTGTTTCTCTCACTCCTGTCCGACGAAAGCGAATGGAAGTCGTCTTGCCTCTTTGGAGTGAAAGTTGGGAGTGTGCTTGAGCATATACGAGCCAATGATTGACCGATCTGAAACTGCTTTACGCTCGAAATGGAGAAGTCAAACATACAATTGGTAGCGAAGAGAAATGTTATTATTTGCAGCCTTATTATAGCTATTTGTGTGACGCACTTTCTCTATTACTGTATGTTTGTTAGGCGGATCCGATCTCGATTTCTATGTCTTTAATAAGCTTAGTAATATATGTTATATTTGTTATAACATCTAGTTATATTTGGAACAAATATTTCATATCTCTAAATATATGAAATGATAACGCGATTTCGGTTTTCACCATTATTTAGAGCATTCTTTCCTGCAAGTTTATAAGGGAAAATACATTGCAATATAGCATTTCTTTAAACGGGAAAAAAAAATTTTCATTAATCAAAGGCATAAAAAAAATCATTCCTGAAATATAGAATAGAATAGAATAGAATAGAAAAAAAGGTCCTAGACTAGGTCCCCTAAGAATAACAGTTATGTACAATTTGAATATATAATATGTCTGGCCAATAGACAATAAAAACATGATTAATTATTATTTACAATGATTATTAAAATTATAATTATTTACAATGAGAAGTTATATACATAAAAAATAACAAAGAATTAATAAAAATATATATCTTCTAAATTTTATCTTATGAGAATAAAAATTGTATTTAAACAAAATCAAATTGAAATTTGGGCGGTAAACAGTAATCTTCATTCATTCAATGCAGATTTCCAGATAGAATTGACATCACATTTGCTAATCGTCTATTTGGGATGACAGGAGGTATAGGAAAAGTTGGGATTTGAATGAGGATAAAGAGGCAGCATGGCGGATATGGATTGGTAGAGAATTCCAGAGTGTGGTAGAGCGAACAATGAAGGAACGATCAAAGGTTTTGGTTCTGTGGGTAGGAAGGTACAGGTCAGAATGTCGCGATCGAGTTTCATAAATATAAGGAGTAAGGTAGACATATATATACCGTTACAAAGCTCAAGATCTCAGAAAAGTTAACATGTAATAAAAGAAATCGTACAAGTTAATATAAAGTAGTTGTAAGCCCATAAACTTATGAACATATTTTATTGATATTTTTTTTATTTTCTCTGGCGCGACAGTAGTAGGCCCTTGGCCTTGTGGTATAGACTCCTGGGAGAATATACTCACGTTTCTTGATGGAATGTTTAGGATAGGTTCATCACTCCTTACGCCTATTTTTGCAAGTTGCCATCAGTAGGCTGACGGGTCTCACATACCCGGGGGAGAGGCTGTGAGTGAACCCCCATTCAATTATATTCTTATAAAAGTCCCGCTGGGACTTGGATTCGAACTCACAACTCTGGCGTGGGAGACTAGCGCGCTAGCCACTCAGCCACCGGCACCCCATTTTATTGATAATTAGGAAGGTTAAATGTACAGGATTGTGCTAGTTATATTTTTCCATCTTAGAAACAATATTGCTCATAACGATAGGTCCTAGCGACAAATGTTAATGAACAAAAAATATTTTCTATTAAATATATATAATTATTAACCTGTCTTATTAATTATTAATTAACCCTGGAATAAATTTAAAACAGCAAATATATATAGGAATTATTTTTCATGCAGAAAATAATAATAATAAAGTAGAAGGAATTTATTTTAAAAAGAAATATATAAAACTTGTATTCTTCTACTTTCCATATTGGTCTAAGATTGATTGATCGTTCTAAGAACCTCTCTGATATCTTTTTTTAGTTCCATTGCGTAATTGTTTGCCTACCTTCTATACATACTTCGATTGATTTTTCTTTGGAAATTCGTTCAATGTTGAAAAATTATTAGTTATGATAACCAGTCTTGTGTATGAGTTTTAGCTTGTTTGCACAAATATACGTAACATTAACGTAGTTGAGAACATGCGTTTTTTATCAGGCTGAGCTAATGTATGAGTTATGATGTTTTACATGATCACATTTAGAACACGTCATGAGGTTCTTAATTTTGTGGTTTTTGTTGGTTAAATAATAATATAGCCCTATAATTCAGCGAAATATCTCTACGTCATAGATTTACGATTTTATTATTTCGCAAACAGCTATCTTGGTTACTAAAAAATTAAAATAAGTAAAAATAAAAATTCGAATATTCAGGTCTCTATGGATTAGTTGGTTGGTAACAAAGTAAGGAGCGTCTAGGATTTGTCGAAGGATTTTGGATTGCAAGGATTGGAGACGGGAGGGATTCAATGGTCTAGTGAATCCCCATAGCTCTATGTCAGAAGTCCAGATAGGTCTTATAATGGTTGTGTAAATGAGTTTTTTGAAGTAAAGAGGGAGTTTTGATCGTTTGTCAAGTAAGTGTTTTAATAGTCGATATCTACGAGCAGTTTATTATCCTTTGAGTTTTGTATGAAGATTCCATGTAAGACGTTTGACAAGATGGAAGTCCAAGGTATCGTATTTGTTCAAGATTATTGATGAAATTATTGATTTTTTATGAAAATCGTATTTCTAGTACACCGTTAGGACGAGGAACATTGAATGTAGAATAATTTAAATTTTACTTCAACCAGAATTAACTGAAATTTATCGGACCTTTGAGGTGACATATTATAATGCAAAATCTGACATAAAAATGACGTTTCTGAATTTGAAATTTTTTAAATCTATCAATAACAAACATATTTGTTTTGTTTTTTAGTTATCTAAGGTCAATTTCTTATTATAAATACAGGAATCTCAACGAATAACGTCGATAACGTAAATCCATTTTTATCAGTCAAAGCGATAATAATGAGCCTGCCTAAGGCTAGATAAATAATGAATTTCGGATTATAATACAGAACTATTTTACTGTCTTCACGAATAAGAATATAAATATGAAACAAATATACAGAGTAAAAACAGAGAATGGTAAGTAGCGAAATAATGAAATGGAGATTATTAATAAAAAGAATTTATAAGACATTATTCTTTAGTATCGCATGGTATTAATATGAATTTTGTTTATTTGATTTTTCTTCATTTAAATATTTTTTCAAAACATTTTTACTTCACGTTGAACTTATCCTACAACCTTTCAGATAATCCGCTTTCTTGTGTGTTTTTTTAAATTTTTAATATTTTTTTTTTTTGTGGTTTGGCGCCGTTTTATACTCGAGTCTCTCAAGAAATCAGGATCCTAGTTCGTAAAAGTTCCTCAATACATCTGCTTGTCATCGACGGGATAAGTTGAAGACTTAGGCATTTCCTTATATATCTTAATTTTTAATGTTCCAACTTTTTTATTATTCTTTTAAAAATGAATTTTTTAAAATGATAAATCAGATTTAATAAGGAATTTTAAAAACTAGAATCCTGCAGGTGGGTGAGATACCCCGAAAAGTGAGTTATGTGATGATACTGTAAAAAAAAAAAAAAAAAAAGTGTTTTGGAAGAAATATAGGAAAATAAGCCCTAATATTTCTACTTTAAAAATTTCTTCCAGATATTAGGAATATAATAATATATTGGAGACAAATTATAATAGATAATATTTTTAAAAACATGTACTGGAATTTGCTATTAGACCAAGTATAAACTTCCATATTCATTCAATTATTTAATATATTATATATATATTATATATATATATATTATTATATATATATATATATATATATATATCCTATTTTTTGTTTAAAATTAATAAGAAGGAGTAAAAGAAAATATCCAGAATAAGCGCTAACGTCTACCCTCTGTGAAAACTGGGGATTTCCAGGGTTTATAATAAGCAGCCCGGGTTGGTAATCATAAAATAGGGGGTGACACGGGGTTTGGGGTATAAAAAAAATTATAGGGAGCTGGCGACACAAAAAAATACATCTCTTGGGGCCGGGTAGCCTAGCTCATCAGTCACCTGTAATAAATTATCTCTGGGCCTTGGGAGCCCGGCAAATACTTCAGGGTATGCCGCTCTCACTGGCCACCAATTGTAATTGATGGACTTCCAAGGATTTATCAAATATTATATCGGCGAGATTTATTTCAGGAAGGGCCTATTCCGAACCACTCGAGTACCATCCTTCAAGGGGTTATCCTTCCCAATCGTTCCTTACTTCCTCCTCAGATTAAAGGGACGAAGATGGGTTTTGATGGCGAAGATAAGCTACTTTTTATATCTAGTGTGAGCTAAAATTACGAATGAATCCAACAGTTTGATTAGCTAAGATCAAAAGCTACAATAGTAGACGAAATTCCAAGTGCTCCATTAATTATTTTATATGGACAGATCGTCGGCACCATGCTAAACTAACGAATGTGAAAAATCGTGTTTATCAAATTCGATAGTGTGCCGTAGAACTAAAAAAGGTTGCTATTATTACACAATGGTTTATTATTTTTAAATAACTTTATTAGTGTATAACTGTGTATATATCTGTTTAAAGGCAATTAGCCAATATAAAAAGCAAAATTATATTCAGTGTTTCGATTTTCCTGATAAGTTCCAATTTTCACATTCGTAAGTACCCGGAGCCGACGATATAACATATTGTAAACAAACAAAGGAAACCCTTTATTGTTCGATGCTAATCAACAAATCTTCCCTACACATTTTCGTCCAATGATCGCTGTCCGAGCCAGAGCCCCCGTGATGAGACTTATTACAATCCTCCCATCGACGTTTCGTCCTACCAGTCGGTTATGAGCATACCAAAATTTTAGGAAGTCTTTCTTCACTCAACTTTACCACCTGTACACACCAGATTGAGTCACCCTTTAGTACCTTATTCTCGAAAACCTTAAGTCGTTTTTCATTGTTCAAAGTAAGTGACCACCTTTTACATACATGTAGAACCGTCGGAATAATAATGGTTTTATAAATTCAAACCTTCAAGTTTCTTGAATTGTAAACTGAATGTTACACGCATTTCCCGCCTTATTTAACGAAGCTTATAAGCAAAAAAAAATTTCAATTATATCACCAAGATCCTCACTACTAATAATATATTTTGTCTTATCAGTATTTATTTTAAGACATATTACTCTTTACCGGTTTTTATTAACCTACATGCATTTAATTGTATAGTTTTCGCATCATTGTCACACTAAAGTATGAAAAATTACTTTCTTTACAATTGTTTTATATATTATGGGTTATTTGAAATATTAAAAAATAATATTAATTCCAAATCGTGAAATTAATTTATTAAAATATAATTTGTATTTACGTTATTATGATTTAACACACGGCTTAAACGCAAGAAAAGGGAACTTTTTTTCCCAAACAAGGGGATATTTTATTTTTAATTTTTTTTTAGTATGCAGCCAAATTCTAGAAGCTTGTTTTAGTTCATACTATCAGTATAAGAATTTGTTTCTGGAATGGTATGACAGCCATTTGATCGTAGGTGTTTGAAATAATAAAATGTATATCATTATTCGAAGTAATAAAAAATGTACAAACATAAAATTAAGAAAGTATATTGAGGATGTATAGTCGACTATATAGACTGACTCCCGATTAATTCCACATATATAACTTAAGAAAGATATAGTCTCAGTGGAAATAGTATTAACTATTTATTTCCAACATTTCGGCCATGATTGTATGTCTTTATCAATGACATATCTTCCTTTTGAATTTCCCAAATATCAGTTTTTTATATATTTATAGTAAACTGCGAATGAATTAGATAACAGATGGTTTTCAATCAGGTTCTTTAATATGTAGAAGTTGTTAAATAATGTAAAAAATATATCTTTTCCAGCTGTAATACACGCATTAAATGCTGATAAAAGTCAATACCTAATTGTTCATTTGTATTTCGAGATGATTCCGTTTTCTTCATGTTTCTAACAAGAAAAGGATTCGAAATGTGTCTCACCTATTTTGAGAATTTTTTTTTTTTTTTTTTTTTTTTTTTTTTTTTTTTTTTTTTTTTTTTTTTTTTTTGGTAAACTAAAGATTCCTCGCGCGGATCTCATTACCGCGTATGGGGAGCGTCCCACGGGTGGCGGATGTGGGAATGGTCGGTGGAATTTCCTCGGAAGCTCCTCCCGGCTAAGTCCGATGGACTCGCTGACCAACAATGAGAGCGGCCCCCCAGGCTTGCTGGAGGGTGTGACGTAGGTTCGAACGCCCTACTCACATATTTTAGTTCACAAAATATCACCAAAAGTCATGGATTCCTCTGAGGTAAAACGCTCATTATCCGGAGGTAAACTAGTCCCCCGTTCGGGTCTCCGGGTGGGGACTGCTTCAGGGGAATCATGGCGCAAGATGAAAATTAGAGATCTAACAATAGGGACGTGGAACGTTAGAAGTTTAAATACGGCAGGTGGGTTAAAGTCGGTCGCGAATGAAGTTAAGGGGTACCATTTAGATATCGTTGCATTACAAGAGATTCGCTGGCCAGGGGAGGGTTCGTTAACAGAAGGAAAGTATACTATTTGGTACGGGGGGAGCGTTAATTATTGTCTAGGTACCGGGTTTCTGATTAGGAAT
Source organism: Piezodorus guildinii (assembly GCA_023052935.1). Lineage (NCBI taxonomy): Eukaryota > Metazoa > Arthropoda > Insecta > Hemiptera > Pentatomidae > Piezodorus > Piezodorus guildinii. The sequence goes on from CM041293.1 coordinate 40,917,693, forward strand.
AGATTTCTTTCCGCATTACGGGACGTACAGTTCTTTAGTGAAAGAATATCGGTTGCTATATTTCAAGGGCGTTGGTTTAAAATCGCGTTTATAAACATTCATTCTCCCACCGAAGACAGTGATGATGAAGTAAAATGCGAATTTTATGATAAACTAGAGTCGGTTTACGATAAGTTACCGCGAAATTACATTAAGATAATACTAGGCGACGCGAACGCAAAGGTTGGAAGGGAAGAAGTATATCGTCCTACAATCGGTAAAGAAAGTTTGCACGAATATAGTAATGATAATGGGACCCGACTAATAAACTTTGCCATTTCGAAAAACCTAGTAATCAAAAGCACTACATTTAAACGTAAGGATATTCATAAGTATACGTGGACATCACCGGATGGACAAACACGGAATCAAATCGATCATGTTTTAATACAAAACAGATGGCAAAGTAGCATAATTAACGTGAGATCGTATCGAGGTGCAGAATGCGGTTCTGATCATGAATTAGTAATCGCGAAACTTCGACAAAAACTAAATACAAAAAAGAGAACACCGAACTATATTCGTCCCGAGAATTTTGATTTAGTTAAATTGAACAACCTCGAAATTAGAAAACAATTCGCGATAGAAGTAAAAAATCGGTTCGAAGCTTTGGAATCTTTAGACGAGGAACACAAAGATGTAAACAAACTATGGGAAGGGATCAGGGATAATATTAAAGAGGTCGGTAATTTATGTCTTGGAAAAATCGAAAATAAAAAGAACAAACCTTGGTTCGACAGGGATTGTCAAAATATGTGCGAAAAAAGAAAAACCGCTAAACTGAATTCCTTAAATAATCCAAGCGATAATAATGTGGCTTACTTTCGGTTAGTAAAAAACAAAACTTCAAAACTCTTAAAAAATAAGAAAAGAGAGTATCTTAAAGGCAAAATAATAGAAATAGAAAAACACAGAAACGAAAATAACGTAAGAGAGATGTACAAAGGTATAAACAAATCGCGTAAAAGATTTGAACCTCTATTGAATGCGGTTAAAGATGCAAATAACAATATAATTGCGGATCCTTCTGAGATATTAAATAAATTTAAACAACACTTTGACGGCATCTTAAATACGGAAAATAATAATCAATCTCCTCTCTCTGAATATCAGAGCGCTGAACCATGGATAGACGCACCGAGTAAAGAGGAAGTCGAAATGGCGATAGGAAAATTAAAACGTTATAAGGCCGCAGGAAATGATAATATCACGAGTGAATTAATCAAGGCGTGTGGAGAAGCGGGCGTTTCCAAAATACATTTTTTAGTTAAAAAGATCTGGGAAACTGAAAAAATGTCCGAAGAATGGAAAGAATCAATACTTATTCTGATTCACAAAAAAGGACCGAGGTCGGATTGTAACAACTATCGTGGGATCTCTCTTCTCCCAGTATGCTATAAAATATTCTCGTCAATTCTAACTAGTCGAATAACGGAATACGCTGAGGAAATTATCGGAGATTACCAATGTGGTTTTAGGCGGAATCGCTCGACTATTGACCAAATATTTTCCTTACGTCAAATATTAGAGAAAAAATTGGAATACAACGGTGTAGTCCATCAACTTTATATCGATTTTAAAAAGGCTTATGATTCAATAGACCGTCAGAAGCTATATAACATCATGATTGAACAGGGAATACCTAAAAAGTTAGTAAACCTAGTAGAGATGTGTTTGTCGGAAACATTCCATAAAGTTAGAATCGGTCATAATTACTCCGAGAGATTTGAGGTGCGATCGGGTTTGAAACAGGGTGACTCCCTTTCACCTGTGTTATTTAATATAGCTTTAGAATATGTCATAGAAAAGGTGATGTGTACCGAGAAAGGCTTAAATATGGGTGACAAGATTCCGGTTTTGGGGTATGCCGATGATCTGGTACTGCTAGGTGAAGACACGGAAACCTTACAACTAAATACAAGTGTGTTAATAAAAACCGGTAAAGAAATAGGACTCGAATTAAATACCGATAAGACGAAGTATATGATCAGTAGCAGAAACGGTGTCGATCTTGGTGATATTGATGTATCAGGTCATACTTTGGAACACGTAGAGAAATTCAAGTATTTAGGTTCAATTATAACTAGAAAAAATGAAATCCAGGAAGAAATAAAGTCCCGGTTAAAGGTGGGAAATGCGTGTTATTATTCAGTTGCTAAGTTACTTAGTTCGCGGCTTCTATCTAAAAACTTAAAGATTAGAATTTATAAAACTATTATTCTTCCAACGTTTCTTTACGGATGTGAAACGTGGCCGCTTACTTTAAAGGATGAACAGCGGCTTAAGGTTTTCGAAAATAAGGTATTGCGTAAAATATTTGGTCCAAAGAGAGATGAGGCCACTGGGGAGTTTAGAAGGTTACATAACGCGGAATTGCGGAGTTTGTACCCTGTGAATATAATTGAGTTGATAGCATCGCGGAGACTCAAATGGGCGCGTAAAGTTGTTGGGCTTAGTGAGGAACGGATTCCGAGAAAGTTGGTATTCGCTGAACCGACTGGTAGGCGTCCGAAAGGTAGGCCGAAGCGTCGATGGGAGGATTGCATTAAGGCTGATCTCGGGGGCTTGGGCTTGACCGGTGAACATTGGACGAGTCTATGCAGGCGAAGTTTGGTGGTATCGGCATCGAACCTTCGGGTTCGGTAAGCCTATTATTATTATTATTATTATTATATTATTAAACTAAAGATTAAGCTATTAGACTCAGCAAAGTGTTCGCTCCCGAATAGTCACGTAAGAAACTCGGAAAGTTTGCGCGCGAAAAACACATTTTATTTGATATCTCCGGTTCTAGTGAATGTAGAAAAATAATTTCGGTGTCCAAATTGTCCTGTTTCAAAGCGGAATAATTACTGTGTTATGCTAGGTAATAACCCTACAAATATTAATAATCTCGTCGAAACAGTATTTTTAACACGGTTTCTTAAAAACTGTGAGTAAGATTCCTTTTTAGAAGTGAGGGAGAATGCTTTTAATAAAGAATATTAAATTTACATATTTTTACGAGATTATTTATTTTTAAAGTTTTTACACTTAACAACCCTTTTTTTTCTTTTTTTCTCTCTCCTACGTTTCGGCCTTTGCCAGTTTCAACAAGGATCCTTTAATCAGTCCTGTATATTGCATATATAAAAGTATGTATTATTATTATAAAAAATAAATTAGGCTGAAACCAGCTTGTTATTGCCTACTAAAATCTACTTTATTTCAGTAGGCAATAACAAGCTGACAAGGCTGGTTTCATTCAGCCAAAAGTATACATATTTTTTTAATATGACAATATATATTTTTATACATGCAATATACAGGACTGATTAAAGGAGCCTAGAAAATGGCTAAGGCCGAAACGTAGGAGAGAGAAAAAAATAAATAAAAGGATTGTTGAATGTAAAATATGGATAGTCTTTTTATTTAAAAATAACCTTAAAATTAAATGTGTTCACTCAGATTAAATATATAATAAAAATTAATAAACTGAACTAAGATTTTTAATATTTTTAGGGTTATCACTAAGCATAAAACTTAAATATTTTTTAAAAAATTATTCCGCTTTGGAATAGGTTAGTTTATGATACCACGTCCATCTTTCTGCCTTCACTAGAACCAGAGATAATAATTGAAATGTGTTTTTCGTGCGCAAACTTTTAGATTTTTTTAAGCGACTCCTGGGAGCGTTGGAACCTAATATTTAGCAGAATGTAATAGTTTAATGTCTATTTTTACCAACGAAAAACAATTCATCAAAATCGGTGAGACATATTTCGGATTCTCTACTTGTATGTAGGAAAGTGTTGAAATTTGACTATATTATTCGACTTGTGGTGTGTATTTTGTTGATCATCATAGTTGTTGATTTCTACGATTTAATCTATATAATCATGCAAATAAGAGCAGAGAATAGGATTCCATTCCTACGCAGAAATGGAACGTGCGAGAAGGAGGAAGGCTTCAATGCTATCTCAACGGAACCCGAGTCCCACCGAGGAAACTGAACAATGCCTACGTCAAAGGACGCGAGGAATATCGCGCGTACTCTTAGCGTCTCAGTCTCTGTAATTGATTTCGGACAACGAATTTAGCCTCCAACGAAGTCTACAAAAGACCGAAACCCAGTGGTAATAACAGCTAATGGCAATACTACTTCACCATTCTGAGCACAAAGCCATTATAGGGAGGAAAATCACAAAACCTTACCCTCCTTCTGAAGTCAGTTATAAAAATCTGGTGCGGGCAACACACGACTTTCACTTCCTCGGCTGTTAAAATCAATTTAAAAAATATTAAATATACTTCAATATATTTTAAGTTGATTTTAATAAAGCGTGTATTCATTTTCGTTAGAAACATATGATTTAGATCAAATAATATAATATTAACTAATTAATATTAAATTTTTAATTAGAATAAATTTATTTCCAATTCGCTACTTTATACTAATTTTACAACTTTGTGTAGCAGATCATATTTTTTCAAAAATCTTTCTAACGGTATATTATACATTATATTACTTACTGTTCTTATTGTAAAAAAAATACATAAAAATATAGTTTTTTCTCTTATATCCCTGTTTGTTTTTTATTTATTTAACGTCACCCTATGCTACTATGGCTAATCGGACGGTGCTACAGTGGGAGTCCTAAATTTTGCCTATCCAGGTTTTATTAGGATAGGGATCTTTAACGAGTACCTGACATCGCACAGGCTAGAGACCACCTTTTAACGTCCCTTCTGAAGGACGGCATAACAAAGGATTTTTTACTCCCATTAAAAAATCCTAGGACCACCTGCGGGTTTGAACCCGTGACCTTTAGCATATGAAGCTGTTATACTAGCCACCCAGCTACAAATGATCCCTCTTTTATCCTTTAGTTGGTTATCAAATCCGTCCATCTTTATTTATATTTAGCCGTCCTTTATCAATATCATTTTTTTTTTTTTTTTTTTTTTTTTTTTATTCGTATATATTACAATTTGTCATAAAAGACAATAATAATAGTGCTACAGGATCTCATTCATACAATATTTACAATATAAACAAAAGGAATGTCAAATTACATGAAATAAAATCAAAATAAATAAACGTATACAATAACAAAACTTATAGACAAAATAAATACAAATAAATGAAGTTAACAAATAAATAAACAAAACATGTCTCATTCATACCTATGTACAACATTTACAATCAGCTCGGGAACCCCGGACGGGGCTTGTCCCCCCACTTGTGGAAGGACAAGCAGAGTCTAAAGGGTCCCAGCGCCTCCCTCAGCCGCATCACTGGCGAGAGCCAGCGGAAGCTAAGTGAGGGCGCCACAGCCACAATCACACCGCACATGAGAGGAGAATCTGACCAGTGTCAGAACTCCAGAATAGAAGTTTACAATATGTCTCGGGGCCACTGCCGTTTCAACCTTCTAGGAGGGTTGTATGGATGAGTGGAGCTGGATAGGGATTGTGCTAGAGGATTAGGATGATGAATGAGGTTCTGGTGGAATTTGGAAAATTTAGATGGAATCAGGTCTGAAATAAATGGAACATTAAGGTCGTGGTGTAAGGTATAGTTGGAGACATAATAAGGAGCATTTACTATTGTTCGAAGGACTTTGGATTGAAAGGATTGAATGCGTTTGATGTTAGAACGTTTAGCTGTCCCCCACAGTTCAAGTCCGTAGGTCCAGATTGGCTTCAGTATTGTCTTTTAAAGTAATAATTTGTTGTCAACTGTAAGCTTAGATTTTCTGTTTAGTAGTCTGTATAACTGTCCGAATCGTCTGTTAAGTTCTTTTCGTTTAAGTCTTGTATGTGGGTTCCACGTCAATCTTTTGTCTAGTATAAGCCAAGATACCGGACTGTGTCTGAGGAAGGAAGCGGTATGGAATTGAAATGAACCATTGGACAGGATTTGCGTCGAAGGGTGAAGGTGACGTGGGTGCATTTGCTTTCATTAACCTTAATACGCCAAGCATTACACCATTCCTCGATAAGACAAAGGTGTCTTTGCAGGATTAAGGATGCTATTTCAGGATCGGAATTGGATGATAGGATGGCGGTGTCATCTGCAAATGTTGCCAGAAAGGTGTCAGGATGATTAGGAATATCAGCAGTGTAAAGGATGTAGAGGACGGGTCCCAAGACGCTGCCTTGAGGAACACCGGCCTCAATGGGATAAAAGTTAGAAAATTCTACACCACAGCGAACTCGGAAGGAGCGGTTTGAGAGATAGGATCGTAGAATGAGGTATAGAGACTGGGGTAAATGCGTTTTAAGCTTGAAGAGTAATCCGGTGTGCCATACCCGGTCAAAAGCTTGCGCTATGTCCAGAAACGCACCAGAACAATACTCTTTGCATTCAAGGGCTGAGGAAATATGGTCTACAACTCGGAGTCCTTGTTGAACAGTGGAATGATGAGCACGGAAACCAAACTGATGGGAAGGAAGATTTTGTGATTCTAATATAGGCAGGATTCGTTTTAGAAGGAGTTTTTCAAAGACTTTTGAGAGGATGGGGAGTAGACTAATAGGTCTGTAGGATGAAGTGTTGCTGGAAGGTTTACCTGGTTTTAGGAAGAGAATGATTGTGGAATGTTTCCACAAGAGAGGAAAATAGGTGGTGCGTAGGATGCAGTTGTAGATATAGGTAAGGAATATAATAGCTTTCTGCGGAAGTTGACGGAGGATCTGGGGAGTAAGGAGATCATGTCCAGGAGATTTACGGAGGGTCAGTTTCTGGAGAAGATATTTAACCTCAGAGGGATTAATAGCTGCAGGAGGTAGTGAAAGAGGTATTGGTGACAAAAGGAAGTCTTGTACTTCTGCGGTATGATTGCTTAGGGATTCCGGGTGAGGAGTGAATACTTTGGAGAGGTGTGTGGCGAATTCCTCGGCTTTATCTTCATCAGACGCAGCCCAGGAATCATCACCACGCCGGAGAGGATGGGAAACTTGATGGGATTTTAAAATCTTCTTCGTGACATTCCACAGGGAATTATCACTAGCTGACAGAGAGGAGAGGTAGGAATTAAAGGACTGGGAACGGAAGGTCGCCAACTCCTGCTTCAATTGTCTACAATAGAAGTTATAGGAGCGGCGATCTGTTGGGTGTCGGGTGCGCTGCCATAATGATCTGGCACGGCGCTTTGCATGGATTAGGTCTGCAAGGTGTTGAGGCAAATGGTTTTGGTGAGGAGTTATATTGGAGTGCTTAGGATAGGAGGCAGTCCAGACAGCTTGCTGAATGGCGGTGGTGAAGGAGTAGACGGAATCGTCAAGGTCTTCTGGGGTTTTGAGGGTCGCTCTGAGGTTAATATTATCGGTCAGGATTTGGCGAAATAGGTTCCAGTTGACAGGGCCTCGGATAAATGACGGTGGGATAGGTTTTGGAATTGGAGTGAGAGATACTTTTAGGATCAGTGGACTATGGTCTGAGGATAGTTCATCAAGTCGAGCTACAGATAAGTTGAGGGAGCCTAATCCGCTGTGAATGAAAAAGTCAAGGATGTCAGGATTACGGTTGGGATCGGTTGGCCAGTAGGTAGGGGAATCAGGAGGTAGGAGATTGAAATGACGGGAGTTGAGTGCAGACAGCAAATTTCGTCCACGAGAATTCGTGGTTCTCGAACCCCACTGTTGATGCTTGGCATTTAAGTCTGCACCCAGAATGAAATGATTTCCTAAGGAATTTAGAAAGGATACAAATTCGGTGTTGGAAATGGAATGTTTGGGAGGGCAATATGCTGATGTGAGGGTTATCGGAAAGGAAAAAGTTTTGATTACTATGGCTGTGGCTTGTAGGAAATCATAGGTAGGAAGTGGGAATAAGTGATGAGATAGGGACTGGTGCACAATGACAGCAGTACCGGCATGGGCTTTGCCGTCTGGGTGGTCCGTACGGTATGTTACGTATTGAGGTATTTTGAAGAACTGTTTAGTGGTTAGTCTAGTTTCAGTAATAAGTGCTACGTCAACGTTTTTGTCTTGCAATAAAGCTGTAAGTTCGTCAGTATGATTTCTAACACCATTCGCATTCCATAGGAGAATGGATAAGGAGTTAGGTGAAGTCATTTAAGGATTTTTTAAGGAAGGGATTAAGTTTGATACAAGATTAGTAAGTAGTGATATTAGCGGCATAACGAGGGATTTGATTTCAGTGATGAAGGATGTCATCAAATTTGTAAGGTCTGAGACATTTGATGGAGGAGGAATATGAGAAATTTGATGCGGATGAGGTTTTTGAGGGTTGGGTGAATTTTGAGGAATAGCTGGTTGTGGAACGGGTTGAGGATTTTGAAGTGTGCGTTGTTCCGGCAGGGCCTCGGCCTCTTTGTTCTGGTTCCCACCTCCAAGTAGATGGGCAAATGAAACATTGGAATCAATTGTTTTTGAAGGTTGTCTTCTGCTTCTGATCGGTTCAGCTGTTTCATCCAGATTATGAGGTTTTTGGTATCTGCTTTTGAGGTTCTTGTAGACTTGACATCCCTTGTAGCTAGCCGGGTGGTCCTTGAGGCACAAAGCACAAACAGCGGGTGTTGATCTTGGTCTTGTACACTCTTCTGACTTATGTTGTTCACCGCATTTCACACAGCGTGGAATGTGGTGACAATAACTTCTGGTATGACCATATGCCTGACAATTGTGGCACTGAACTATTTCTTTCTTAGTGTAAGGTTTTTCAACTCTTACACTAGTATAGTATAATCTATTGAGGTCATAAATTTTTTCAACTCCTGCTGATGGTTCCAAGTCCACAAAGAATAGAGGCAGTGGAATTTTATCTTTTAGGACGTTGGTGACTTGTCGCACTTTATAGCCTATCTCCGTCAGTTCTTCTTGGATAGCTGCTGCTGGTGTCGAAGGGTGTAGGTTTCTAATTACAACCCTTAAAGCTCTCTCCTGGCGTAACTGATATGTATGAAAATCAGCTTTGGTCTCAGTCAGATATTTTACTATTTTTCTGTAGGTTTCGGCGGTAGTCGGGGATATTTTAGTATCACTGGTTCTACTTATACAATAATAACTGTTAGGATCGGTTAATTTGTTTAGATGCGCACACAGTAGTTGAAAGTTTTTAATATTTTTAACAAATATTGGTGGAGGTTGTGGTTCTTTTGGTATAGGAGAAGATTCCATTGTTTCTCTTTCAATTTGAAGGATTCGGTGGGTTCGGTGTGAAAAACGGCGATTCTTCAGTTAATCCTTGTGATGATGTGCTAGGCTGTGGTTCAGATCCCAAAGAGGAAGCTGAAGCAGTCGCTGGTGGAATCATTTTTTTATTATTATCACGGCGAGGTCTCTGTTTTGTAGGAGACGAGTTTGAACCTGCAGATCTAGATCTTTTACTTGTAACTTTCGAGGACATCACTTGATGAAAATATCGCATTGATTAAAAAAAATAAATAGGAATAAATATATAATGGAATAAGAATAAGAAGGAAAAAAATAAATAAAAGAAAGATAAGGAAAAGAAAAGCAAGCCCGAGCTTGCCGAGCTAGCGGCAATCAGCTGATCAGTGACCCTCCTTTCACTTTTTCGTGATTGTACAAAGTAAATTATAACTTTGCTTACCGAAATTTCTCCAATATTCACTGCTGTAGTATTCCTGAGGTCTAGTGATGTTTTCCAGACTGAACTCAAGCGAATTCCTACTGAAAAAAGCAAAAATCTGAGAGACGAAGTAACGTATGACTGTTATCATCGAGCGCATCAGCTGATTTGTTCAATATCATTAAGATGATAATTTTTTGGAATGTACAAACTTGAAGGTAGTTAAGAGGAGAAACATTAAATATATATCGGCATTTAAACCCTGTCAGAGTATTTCAATCAGAATAAAACCTGCATGATGTTAAAGCCTATTAAATTTTACATTGATATAGCGAGTTTAATCAAAATCGTTACAGCCGTTTTTGGTATAAAGTGGCTCTTCTGGTTGGCCGATTTTGAGAAAAAGTTATATATATATATATATATATATATATATATATATATATTATATATATAGTTATAAATTACTATATAATTATAATAAATATATATATGGCATATGTATATTATATATGTTATAAATTACAATATTGTCGAGAGTTAAAAACACGTCTATACAAATAAATAATTTAAAAATCATTCCGACAGATTTATATTCCAGTTAAATAATAATATCCTATGAGTATTCTTAATGATTTTGTTTGTATAACATGAGCAATATCGGCTTAAACGTTTTCGTATTTACATTTCTGAATAGTTTTCCAATGCTCGGCAAAATATTTTGATTAACTACAAACTTGACTAAACCAACTGAATGGTTGCTAAAGTTAGAGCAAACGCAGTTGATGACCGAACTATGGACAATTAGTTTCAAGTAGATGCTAGCTGGCATTTAACAGTTCAGCAAATAATTTGTGATTATCCAATCATTCGCTTTAATCCCTCAATACCTAGATAATTAACACAGTGTGTCTCAGTTTTGTGAATTAAATAAATCATTTAACAATAAAAAAAACGCCAATTATTTCTAGAAAAAAATACTTTGGAGTACATTGTCTTTCTGAAATCTGAAAATTTAATTCTGACTAATTTAATTAGTTTTCTAGTAAATTCTGTAAAGATAATTATTATCATGGTGATGTTTATAGTAGTTATTTGTTAATTATATTTTCTAAAGGAAAACAAAACAACAATTAATAAATGAAGAAATAATAAACACTAAAGTGCATTAAAGTAATAGTAAATGACTTTGAAAAAAAAGGAAAAAAATTATTTTACATTAAAAGAAAAAAATATTTAGAAAGTTCCATTGAACTAAATAATGCTGTTAACGTCATAATCTGTATTATTTATTTCAATTAAAGGTTGTTATTGTTTATATATATATAATATATATATATATATATATATATATATATATATATTATATATATATATATATATATATTTAACTTTGTTTTATTTTTATTTTTTTATGTAATTCGACTTTATCATTGTTTTTTGTAAATTTTATGAACGTGGTCTCATATCACTATTACTATAGTTAATTTTGAAACAAATTCAAATCTCAATAAATTTTTTTTTTAAATCATTATTCTACTGGTATGATTAAGTCCTTTGTTTTATAAACATTTTACGAAATGAAGGTTTATATTATAGATTTATCCTATGTTACTTTTACATATTACTATATATCAAATATTGAAATTCGGATATTAACAAAAATAAGGCGTATATAAATCTTAAATTGATATAAAACATTAAATTATATTACGACCTCAAAATACAGTTTTGGGTTTACTCTTTGTGCAACATATTATACGTATATATTATCGTTTTATACTTCTTTAGCACTGTATAGGTTTAATAATTAATTGAGATTATTTACAGACTATTAATAACTTTTTACATGGAGGTGTAAGAAACTTTAATTTTTAATGTTGATTTTTTTTAAATTAACAGGAAATTCCCAAACCCGACAGACAGGCCTAGAACTTTTTAAGGACGTAGATAATCCTTGGTTATGCCGTCCTTTTAAGAGGACATAAAATAGTGGTCCCGAACATGTGCGATGTTAGGCAGTAGTAGGTTGTGTTCTCTATCTTAAGAAATTTTGGATAGGCAAAATGTAGGTCTACCACTGTAGAAACGTCCGATTAGCCAGACATTAAATAAATTAAAAAACAATATACAGTTTGAAGTTTATTTATGTGTATTACAAAAAATGAGTGTTAATTCTAGATTCGTACTAAATAAATGAATTCAGTATTGAATTTTACTTATTAAAAAAGAAAAAATTAAATCTTGAATAAGAATAATAAAAAATGACACATTTTAGCTCACATAATTATTTATTTGTTCATAATCCGTGACAAATTTGACTAATTTAGTATATCCAAGATTTTATTCTCTATACAGTTGAAAGTCATAATTCATGAACTGTTTGTAATAACAATAAAATCTGATTATGTAGGTAAAATTTTAAAAATCATCGCTCCACAACACTTTTTACAGTTCGTGATGCTCAGTTTTTTATTTAGTATCCACTGGCGGTCATTACTAATTACAAAAAAAAAATCCTAATATGAAGCGTGTGGCCGAGAATTGATTAAAAAAACAAGGCTCATCTGCAAACCGTAAATTGAGTTTTGCGTAATTAATAAAACATTCTTCACTCGGGTATAAACAACTCCGATAATTACTTGCCAATAGGCCCTGATGAAGCATAATTTTCCACGTTTTTTCACGGCGGAATGTCATAATTAATGTTCAGCCCCAACGTTTGATTTAAGCCCTGATGAAATATTAAAAAAAAAAAAAACTCATGTCGCTAACAAACCCTGCCTACAGAGATTCCAGTCAGATCTCTTTGTATCAGTTACCCATTTAATAATACCTCTTCAGGATAAAAAAAAAAAAAAAAAAAAAAAAAAAAGATAAAGGGGTTTTATCTTATCATGAGTGTTTTTTCCCGTCCTGGTGTGAATCAATAGTCATTTCGTGCCCTAAAATCCTGCCTTCCTCTCTCGAGTACGACCGATCAATTGAATTCCAAAAATAGAACTTCGAGAATGGCGAAACAGGTTTTTATCTGATAATAACAAAGACAAAAAGATAATGTCAATATTGTTACATTTTTTTTTTAGATTTCTAGTAATATAAGAAACGTCAATAACCAATAATCTTCTTCTTTGAAACAACACAACATGGTAGAGTTTTATAGTTTAAGAACATAACATTGATATGGTATTTGTTTTTAAATTATCCGGAAATTCAGGTAGTATAGTAACTGTCAAATGCGAACAAATATTGACAAGTACATGCTTTTTTCTAAGGTTTTCAAGAATAAGATACTATTTAAAATGTTTATTTCAATAAGGAATGAGACTATTGGAGAATTAAGAAGGTTACACAACGCGAATCAGCGGAACTTGTACTCTGTCAGTGTCATGTAGTTGATAGCATCACGGCGAATTAACTGAAGGTGTTAAGTTTTTAGCTCCATGAAAAGCAAAGCCCGAAAACGTTCTTAGGCCGAAGCGTCGCTGGGAGGATTGGGTTAAGTCAGATCTCGGGGGCTTGAGCTTGAAAGGTGATCATTGCACGAATCTATACAGGCAATATTTGATATTATCAGCTTGGTACTATCCGTTTTTCTTAAGCCTATTATTACTAGAAGCTTTCATTGCTTCAAATATTTTTAACCTTCAATTGCTGTTGATGGAACTTTTTTTAACACCTTTGTAAAAATTAGGAATAAAATGAAAATTTCAATATTTAAAAAATTCAAAATATGAGTATAAATCATTTATATCGTATCAATTAACTTTAAAAAACCTAATCACAACATATTTTCTAATTTTTTAAAATATATTATAATTTAAATTAATAAATTATAACTGGTTCTTGAAACCAAAATATGATCTAATTTAGTCTTTTTTTTATCATACTTCTATGTAATTAACTCATTTCTTCCCACTCTTAATTATTTTTTTAGATGAAAACCGATCATAAATTTTTCTATTGTGCGTCGAAGCAAAATTATTTATTATAAAGATAATAAGTTTTATGAAATTAAGAAAATAAAAACGTGGCAACTTGATGCACTAATAACTATCAAAGAGCGAAAATCGCTGTGATAAAAAACGATGGTACTATTATCGACCGAATGATTTATATTACTCAATGGAGGCTTCTTTCTAAACACTGTAATCACTAAGATGTGGGTTCACGTTCTAGTATGCCGCCTACGCTTCCATCAACCACGTGTGAGGCTTTTCTGTATGTTTGCAGTGAAGTTTAGTTTCTTCTTACTGTATAAGGGGTACATGCTACTGTAGAAACTCGGCGGGTTTAGCAAAATAGTACAAAAAATGTGCTATAGCAAACGTAGTGAGTACCCCTAATATATTAATTTTTTATGTAAGGTGAATTACCATATAGCAGTCCACACTAATATTCCTCTTTATTAAGATATTTTTGAAGCTTTCGGCCTCACATCGCCAAAATCGTCTATTTATGTATTTAACTCATTTTATTGTCTGGGATCACTTGTAGCTGTGTGGATAGCATAACAGCCTCCTATGCCAAAGGTCACGGGTTCAAACCCGCAGGTGGTCCTAGGATTTTTTAATATAAGTAAAAAATCCTTAGTTATGCTGTCCTTCGGAGGGAACGTTTAAAGGTGGTCCAGAGCCTGTGCGATGTCAGGTACTCGTTAAAGATCCCTATCCTAATAAAACCTGGATTGGCAAAATTGTAGCATCGTCCGATTAGCCATAGTAGCATAAAGGGACGTTAAATAAATAAACAAACAAATCATTTTATAGTCTAAGCTATAGATTTCTTGTCAAATTTGAGTTCTAAAACAAAATGGGCAAGACCTGTTTGCCAAGCTATATATGATATTGGGTTATTTCACATGAAATGTCCGTTTTTATAGTTTCTGAAATCCATAAAAGATTTTACAGGTCTCTGTTGTTTTCTTCCGAATGTTCACATATTTAAAGTAAACAGTTACTAATCCTCTACCTTTGTACTATAAACATTAGCTTCCCAATCAATTACCCACTTTTTAGTATACCTCCAAAAATGAACATGGAAACCGCGATTTTCGAGTAATATTTTTGTACTAGTTGAAACTCGGCCATTCAGCAGCTGAGGCCGCTAGAAATATTTGCAAGGCGTTTGGGAAAGGGAGTGTTAATGAACGGACCATTCGCCGTTGGTCTGCGAAGTTTTCAGCTGGGGATACCTATTTGGAAAACTTGCCCCGAGGAAGACCTCCGTCCGTAATAGACAACGATGTCCTCAAACATACAGTAGAAGGAAACCCCTGCCAAACAGTTGAAGGACTATCAGCACAACTAAAAACAGGTGCATCTACCGTTTCCAGACATTTAAAGTGTATTGGGAAAGTAAAAAAGCTCGATATATGGGTATCTGATGATCACACTCAGCGGCAGCAAGACCCCATGTTTCAAAACATACCGTGCAAAAATTGAAAGAACTGGGCTGCGAAGTTCTTCGGCACCCACCATATTCTTCCGACTTGTCTCCAACAGATTATCATCTGTTCAGGAATTTAGACAACTTCGTCAAAGGAAGACTTTTTGAAAATGATGTGAAAAGTGCGTTTTCAGATTTTGTTTCACTTCAAAGCTAAGAGTTTTTCAGTTCGGGGATAAAATGGTTGGTTTCACGTTGGGAAAAATGTATAGAAAAAGAAGGTAAATACTTCAAATAAAATTATCTTGTTTTCATATCGTATTTTTAATAAAAATCCTTTACCTTGAAATCGCAAATTTCATGTGACACAACCCAATATATCAGTATGGGTTGTTATTGAGCAATACTCCTTATTTAAAGAATTAAATAACAGTCTAATTATTGCAAAATATTGATTTTTTATATTTTATATGTCATATAAATTATATGAATGAACTGTATGAATTAAAAACGTAGTAACACTAATTATAACTCAGGACTCATGCCAACGCCAATTCATTGAATAATAAAGTAAACTACTTATGTTGCAATCCGAGGTTTTGTTCTCAGTAAGGTTATATTGTTTGTTGAACAATGGCTTTTTTGAGAAGGCGGTGTGATCAGCACTGAAAAGCAACCGCCAGATTTATAAATTAGTCCAAAAGAGCTTGAATAATTGATATACGTATTTAATGATTTATAAGATTATATATATATATATATATATATATATATATATATATATATATATATATATATATATGTATAACAACTTTTAAATAAACTTAGGTTAAATGAAAGTTAAAATAATTACAATGAGATGAAAACATGAGTCGCAGCTTAAACAATCTAACAATTGATATTATTATCTGCAATAATCAATAAATTTAATCCGCTTTTTACCACTCTTCATTACATTATAAAACTTTCTATATAATATGAATTGTTTTCAAAAACCTTTTGATTTCCAAGAGTATATTTACAATGCTTATGTTCGGAAAAAATAAATTTACCTACAAAAATATGTTTGCTTTTTTGTCCTTCAATTCTTTCATCTGGCATATTTAACAATTTTTTTTTTCGTAATGCTTAACAATATAAAATGTTTAATTTCTTCGTATCTACAAAATTAAAATTACTGTTCAAGAAAACGATCTGAAAAATAATAAAACCTTTCGCGTGATATTAATAGTTATTAGATTTTACATCAATGCAGGGAGTTTAATCAAATTTTTTTTATTTATTTTTTTATTGAAAATATTTATTTATTCGGATATATTACAAGCTGTCATAATAGACAAAAATAATATTGCTACAGGAATACATTCACACAATATTTACAATATAAACAAAAGGAAAGTCAAATTATATAAAATGTAACTAAAATAAATAAAGGTACATAATAACAAAATTTATTAATTAAATAAATATATCGGTTAACAAATAAATAAACAAAACATGAGCACACTCATATTTATACACAATGTTTACGATTTGCTGAACTTTTTTGTTAACTGATCAGAAGTTACCTGGAGCATGGTGGTTAGCATAACAGCCTCCTGTGCCCAAGCTCCCGGGTTCAAATCCACAGGTGCCCCTAGGATTTTTTAATGAAAATAAAAAATCCTTAGTTATGCCGTCCTTCGGAGTGGTGGTCCCGAGCCTGTGCGATGTCAGGTACTCGTTAAAGGTCCCTATCATAATTAAACTTCGATAGGCAAAATTTAGGACTCCCACTGTAGCATCGTCCGGTTAGCAACATCAGCATAAAGAGACGTTAAATTAATTAAACAAAATAAACAAACAACTTTTTCGAGACTTGTCCATTTCGACTGAAAACTCCTAAGCGTGTAACAAATACCAGAGAAAACTTAAATCCGATTATTTTCAAGATCGCAATAATTTCACTTACTATATAGAGAGACCATTTAGATAATATTTACAAAAACAACAACAAAAAACAATATCGTAAAGGAATCGAAAGAAAAAATGATAAATTAATAAATAAATGAACTTCTTGTATTTAACATCCTTATGTACGGGTATGTAGTTATGCTCCAAGGCTTGTCCCTCCATATATACACATAAATGTAGGATTCATAAGAATCCCAGCGTTAATCTTTGATTTACACGCAATTTGTACTTATTTTAGTACTTGTGTGGAGAATATAGCCATTGCCAAAAGTGCTGAATACATATGTATTAGCAAAAGTTTTCTGGGCCACTTCCGTTTTAACCTTTCCAGCAGGAACGAAGGGATGCGAAGAACTAGAAAGGGATCGTGCCACAAGATTTAGATGGTGCTAAGGAACTGATGAAATTTGGAGAAGGATGATAGGAAGGTTATCGTAATGTAATTATAACATTTATTTTTCTATTACTGGAAAAAGAGAAGGGTTAGGAAACCATGGTGACTAGAGGTTTCTTAAGAGCTTTAAGATTTGGGAATAGCGACAGCAGAGACCAACCACCGTTCAGATGATTTTAAAGCAAAAAAAGTTCCAGGACATCCATCCCGTAAGATAAGTGAAAAGAACCCTGTACGCGAAGGAGGGAAAGGAGAAGCACTGCCTGAGAATGCGCATATATTGGGCAAACATTAATGCAGACTCACAACGAAAAAGCTGAATGACATAGTCCTTAGTTTGTCTAAAAACCGAATATTCGCAGATTCTTTCCTTATTAGAAATGTCTATGATAGGAGGGTTATTATAATGTAATAATTAAATTTACCTAAACGATTAAATTAACCCATGGATAATAGAGGTGTCGAAAGATCTTCAAGATTTGGGAATAGCGACGGCCAACCACCGTTCAGATGATTTAAAGCAAAAGAGGTTACAGGGCATCCAACCCGTAAGAAGATGGGTGAAAAAGATTCTGTAGACGAAGAAGGGAAAGGAGAAGCACAGCCAGAGGATGCACATGTACAAGGCAAACATCAGAGCAGACTCACAACGAAAAAGCTGAATGACGTAGTCCTATGTTGGTATATTTGGAAAAAAAAAAAAACGGTTTAAATGCCGAATATTCACAGATTATTTCCTTATTAGAAATTTCTTTCGTTGTTAGGATTTCAGTCCGGTTTTAAGGAGGAAATATTCGATATTCATGGGTTTAGGTGATCCAGAGGCATCGTTGGGATAGAAAACCTAAGGAAACCTTATAGATTGTTTTGCGGTCGGAAATGCAAAATATATATATATATTTTTTATATTTTATTTCCCTGTGACCACAGAATAAAGAAAAATATATAAATATTATGAAGAGAAGGACGGTTGCCAAGAGTTGAGAGAGAGGGAAGTGCTATCTGGAGCCAGGGCCTCCTCGATTAGACTAATCCATATATCAATGGCAGCTCACATCCAGTCCTCTCTGTGTCTCTTATCTACAGCCTCCGCCCAGTTTTTTGCAATCCTTTCCTTCTACAAAAACAACTGCCGATGAAAAATATTTCGAAACATATAAGCGACGGTAAGAGATGAAATTCATACGCAAATAAATCTTGGGACGGAATTAAATAAAAGGATAATGGAAAGAACAAACAAATGGTGAGCATCCTACAAGTTTCGCTACGCTCTCTACTTGACAAAATATGTAAGTTACTATA
Organism: Piezodorus guildinii; assembly: GCA_023052935.1. Classification (NCBI taxonomy): domain Eukaryota; kingdom Metazoa; phylum Arthropoda; class Insecta; order Hemiptera; family Pentatomidae; genus Piezodorus; species Piezodorus guildinii. The sequence goes on from CM041293.1 coordinate 40,936,310, forward strand.
AAACGGTCATAATGTCGATGACATGGATGTATCAAGGTTTAAGTGTGTGGATAAAAAGCTGAAATAAAATCGCGTTACGTTCACCTTGGTCGCTTACTTTAAAGGATGGACAATGCCTTGAGATTTTCAAGAATAAGATAGAATTTAAAATTATTTGATCCAAAGAATGGTGAGGTCATTAGGGAATTTAGAAATACAAATCGTACAAATCCCCAGTTTGAATGAGGTTTTAAAATGGGCGTGAAGAATTGTTAGGTTTGCTGAAGAACAGATTCTTAAAATGTTAATACGTTGGTCGAGGCGTAGATGTAAGGGTTGTTTGTTTGTTTATTTATTTAACGTTACTTTATACTACTAAGGCTAATCGGAGGATGCTACAGTGGAAGTTCTAAGCATCATAAACTGAGCATCATGAACTGTAAAAAATATTGTGGAGCGATGATATAATATTTACTTACCAAACATTTTTACCATTTTATCGATCAAATGTTACCTTCATAACCAGATTTTACTGTCATTACAAACAATTCATGAATTATGACTTCCAACTGAATAGAGAAAAAAATCTTGGATATACTAAAGGTGTTGAAAATTAGTTAAATATGTCACGAGTTCTAAAGGAATAAATAATAATGTGAGCTAAAACGTGTCATTTTTTATTCTTCTAATTTAAGATTTGATTATTTTTTCTTTAATTAAGGAAAATAGCAATACTGACTTTATTTATTTAGTACGAATCTAGAATTAAATCTCATTTTTGTAATACACAAAATAAACTTCAAACTGTATATTGTTTTTTTATTTATTTAATGTCTGGCTAATCGGACATTTCTACGATGGTAGACTTACATTTTGCCTATCCAGGTTTTATTAGGATAGGTATCTTTAAACAGTACCTAACATCGCACAGGCTCGGGACCACCTTTTAACGTCCCCTCTGAAGGACGGTATAACTAAGGATTTTTAACTCCCATTAAAAAATCCTAGGACCATCTGCGGGTTTGAATGTAAAGGTAGTGCTATAAGGTTATGATTGTGTTATGAGGACAGGACGGTTGTCGAATTTTCGTCCTTAAGCTATATTTATGTTTTTATAGGTACCCCTGCCCCACAATATATACTTTCTCTTAAGACATATTTCATAAATATGTAAGATATAGTAATAATAATGTCAGAAATAAGCAAGAACGAAGTGCTTATGTTATATATCACATCTTAAGAAACATTTTGTGATCGAATTACCGAGAAAAATTGTTAAAAGGTTTTAATTTCGAATTTTAACTTTGTTCTAAAGAGTGAGGAGGTCGCTGGGGAATTCATAAGACTACACAACACAGAATTGCGGAGCTTGTACCTCTTCGTTATAATGAGTTTATAGCATCATGGCGACTCAAATAACGTGTTGTTAGGCACAATGTAGAACGATTTCCGAAAAAGTTAGGACAAAGCGTCGATGGGAGGATCGTTTTAAGTCTGATCTCGAGACATGGGTTTGAACAGTGATAATTGTACGATTCTGTGTAGGCAAAATACTACTGTCATCGAACCTGCGATTATGCTAAGTCTATTATTAATTATTACTATTTAATTTCGAAAATCCCTTTGTTAAGATTGTCGATGACAAAATTACCGCGTATAACCAACGATTTATTTAAATATAATACTATTATCAGTCTATTGAGTAGAATAATTCGTTAATAATATATATAGATTTACAAAACATACAGAAAGGTAAATAAAAATTGGATTTTCTTATATTTTTACGCAAAAAACGCCGCTAAGGTGAATTAAAAGAACCCGTAACCACCTTTTATCTTGTTTTTTTTTAATGATATTGGGTACTAAAGCAAATCCATTACCCAACTTTACTTCTCTGAGCGAATGGCTAGGCTTTACCTTGAGTCGTTAGATCCTCGGAATGTATTTTCTCTGAATGTAATTAAAGTAAGCGTGGACGATTTTAGAATACATCAAGTACTGATTCGCCGTTATATGTATAGGAAACTAGAAATAAAAAAGAAAAAAAAATACGATAGCTTTAAGCATTTTAGTATTCGATTGATAACTTCAACACATATTTTTATTTAGTACAGTATTGATTGTTTTCCTATTACTATCAAATAGCTTTTTTTTACATATTACATATTCATCTCCTTCCTGATAATTTATGTTGTTGGCCTATTTCTCGAGAATATTGAGACAAAAACCGTACGATTCCCTGTCCTATAGTAGGGGAAGTACAACAGACCCCGGCTAAAATAGTTCTGAACAAGCTAAATTCCGCTAAAAACGTAAAGTAAAATATTAAAATTAAACGATTATAAACGTAAAACAAAGCTAAGAAGTTCATCAAAATTAGTTGATTTCTAGATTTGATATTTTAAGTACTAAATCTTATAATTCACAAAGAATTTTTATATATTAGGACATGTAATCGAAAGATCTAATAAAAAAAAAGAAACGTTGGTCAGCCGTTTTTTAGCCGATTTGTAATTATTATGTTTGGCCTAAAAGTTATTGGTCATGCCAAAACGATGCTCGAAATTCGTTCTAACTCAAAGCGGTTACAGGAAATATTTTTTTTAAAAATGGAATCATTATTCCTAATTTAAACTAGTTATATTTAACACATAATGTTTTTGTCTTGGAGTCCTAGTGAATTTAATTTAAATGAATAAATAAAATAATTACATTAATAAGAACAGTTATTCAGAAATTCCTTTTATTTATAACAGTTCATTAATTAATTTGTAAATTTCACAATACCTAAATCAATCTCTTATAAACAATGGTTACAAAATAACATATGTCTAAATTGAACTTGGGTTAAACTGGTTTTACTAAGCTATAACGACCTGGTTTATCCCTAAACCTGGATGTGAAAGGCTTAGGTACAGGCCCTTCGGAGAGGTCGGGTTGGGTTAACCTCAGAGCCTATAACCAGGGAGTCAATAACCCAATAACAAGACCATTAATTGGTTTTGTAAGGTCTAACTTAATTGTTTATAAAGAAAGTAATATTATTTTCAATTATTTAAAAAATAATAATTTACAGAATAACAGAAATCAGAATGTCAATGTTTGATTTAAACAAAATCACAAGAATTTTCTTCAACAAAAAAAAAAAAAAGAATTTTTCGACCCGAAACAAATAATGTTTATAAACTTTTAAATCTATTTGTTTAAATAAATAAAGGGTAAGCTGTTTTTTTTTTTTTTTTTTTCTTCTTGAAGAAAATTCTTGTGATTCTGAGTGTATGTATATATGATTGTAACATTAATACAGATGTCATATTGACAGGATAAATGGGTTGGTAAATTAAAGTTTTAATAGCGACAAAATCCAATAATCAAGATAAAATTTCACCAATACTTCCTTTAGTTCAACATTTGTTCAACTTATATATTTACCGGATTTTTTTTAACAACAGCGAAAAGATGAAACGGTTTATGTTTTCAAATCTATACAATAAAAGGTACCATAGTGAAAGAAAATTTTAAATATTGCCATTTCAACCCAGTCAGACTATTTCAATCAGAATGAAGCCCCATTTAATTTTAAACCAATGTAGCAAGTTTATTCGTTAGAGCCGTTTTTGTGAGTAAAGGTGGGGTATAAAGTAGCTCTTCAAGTTCGTCGATTTTAATGAAAAAGTTGTAACATCTCGGACTTAAGTTGCATCTAAATATGAAATTTAAGTTATATACGACTTATCATTTTTATGTAAGACTTACCACACACGTGTATTTCCGATGAAAACTCGAATTCAAAAATTGTCACGACCGCAATACTTTAATATATATATAAGTGAAAGTAATATGTTAGTTACTATTAAGCAGATACGGTGGATGGATAAATCACGGTATACTCGTCTGGAAATAAAAGTATTCAAGTGATGTAGAAGCTAGAAAAATAATTAAATGCAGTTCAGAATAAAATCGCGGTTAAAGGAAGGAAACAAATTTTATTATGTAGCGAAATTACTTTACGTTCATCATGGTCGCCTACTTAAAAAATGAACGATTCCTTAAGGTTTTGGAGAATAAAGTTGTACGAAAAATCTATGGTCCAAATAGGGATGAGGCGAATGGAGAACGTTGAACATTACGCACAGCGAAATTACAGAGTTAATATCTGTTAAAAATTGTGATTAGAATATTTTCACGATCCTAATACTTATTATATATTTCATATATTGGTTAGTGAAACTAAAAAAATTATAAAAGATTAATTTTTGCCCACGATCAGTAACATAGTATTCGCTCCAATTAAGAGAAGATAGGGTGTAGTTAGAGATATGCTAGAAGAATGATGGAGAAGGCTAGATGTATTAGATAAGCTTTAGTAAACAATGGTCGCTATAGATTAGCCCTGATGACAGTGGATATTGCGTCCCGTGGCTTACCTACCACCGGGCCTGTCACAGCTAACTCCTAATCAACGGAATTCCCATTTCCAGAAATTCCTCTTCATCCCCAAATATGTTATAACAACTAGGTAATGCTACAACAATTCTGACCTGGAAAGAAAGTCTTCGTACCTATCAGGGCATACCTGATCAGTCGTTACCGAAGGTGAAAGGGATTTGCGGTTGGAGTTTTGGTAATAGTTTCTATTGAGTGCCAACAAACGGTTGACCCTATGTATCAATATGTTCAACTAACTCTACATGCACATGCAATATTTACTTATTATCACCAATAACGTTTAATAATCATTTAAAAATCTAGTGCGGACAACACACGACTTTCACTTACCTCCGTTTTTAAAATCGATTAAAGAATTTCCAAATACAGTAGGAGATAAAAATGAATGAAACCATAAAATAATTAATTAAATGGAATTTCTATAGAAACATGTGTTTTATTAAAAACTCTATTATATTATTATCTAAAATAATCAGTTTTATCTGCTTTTCAACACTCTTTCTTAACTTTTACAAGTTTGTGCATTGGGTAATGTTAGGGGTACTCACTACGTTTGCTATAGCATGCTATTTGTGCTATTGTGCTAAACCCATCAATTTTATAGAGAAAATAACTGTAGAAACTCGACGGGTTTAGCAAAACAACACAAATAGCATGCTATAGCAAACGTAGTGTGTACCCCTATTTATTCTAAAATCTTTAGCTTTCCAACGGTATTTTATACATGTATATCACTGTTCTTAATTTCAAAACAAAAAAGGGCATTAAAATATATTTTTGAAGTTTTCTCATTTAGTTAGATATCGAATTCGTTCAACTTAGATATTTACTAAAGGGTAAAATAAGATATAGTAATTATATAATAAAAAAGGAATGTCTTGAAAATGGGAAAACAGCCCCGAAACGTCGACTAATATGAAAAACTAATAAAAAGCTTATGAAATAAAGTGATTGGGTGAGGAATGGAAGGCAGTGTGTGCTTTTTTAAATGTTTATATTAAGAAAACTTCCAAAAAAAATTAAAAAAGAAAAGAAATTAGATATTTATCTGTTTTTTTAGCAATGCTTAATCAGACGATATAGGTAATTTTTTCGAATCCACAAAATTATAGGTACTTTAGAAAAAGAAATTTTGAAAAATTAGCATTTAAACCCTGTCAGACTATTTAAATCATAATAAAACCTACATGATATTATAGCTCGTTTAATTTTACATCGACATAGCAAGTTTAATCAAAATCGTCTAAACTGTTTTTGAGAAAATCGAAAAAAGGTGCAAAATGCTTGGTATAAAGTGGCTCTTATGGTAAGCTCGTTTTGATGGAAAAAGGTTTTGTAACGTCTCGGTCGTATAGTTGTCTTAAATATGAAATTTCAGTTTCATAGGACTTACCGTTTCCGCCGGGAGTTACCATTACTACAGCACACCACAGACCTTTTTGCGGGACTTGGTTATTTGAACTCAGGAGATCCTAAAATGTATATTTCCATTGAAAGCTGGAACTCAAAAATTTTCACGATCGCAATAGTTTCCCTTACTATATATAGTTAGGGGAAGTAATAAGTTGGATTAACGTTCAAAATAATAGGTAATAATACAAATAATAGTGGATAAATTAATAATGTAAAAAAAAAAAAAGAATGTCTTAACATTGTCTGATTTAGATGGATAAAGTGTATGCTCTGTACAATTAAGCAACCCACTGTATTTGTTAAGCATAATAGTTATTTAATAAATCATTTTATATTTTTATGTGAAGAAAGTAGATTTTATTATGTGTATAATTAAACAAACATAGAAGTTAACAATATTCCTTCACAGGGATTTTCCCTTTAGTTCTTGGAATCGAAGATTTAGTAGCGTAAATTTAAACTGGTTAACCTGCGGATTGTTCTAATTTGCAGAGTTCCTAGAAACATGAAGGGTTCGAACTTCAATGCCAAGCCAGAAATCGATATTTCAATTCCAATTGTGAAAGTTTCATTAGATCCATTAATATAAGGAAAACGGTGATGTTTGTTAATTTAGTGCAAAGAATAATTAATTTCACTTCTCCTTAATTGATTTAGTTCAAAGAAACCCGAGAGACAAATTTACCTCTTCCCACCTCTCGCCCTGAGAAATTTCGGTCGACAAAAATAGATGGTCTGAAAGCCGACATTAGAAAGGGGAGGAACAAAAACGGCATTGAGAAGTGGTAATAAACAGAATTCCAGGCGGATGAGAAAGGGGGAGGACTTAATGTTCGAAGAAGCCAGCTGGAGATGTGGAAAATTCATTATCAGAATAGCTCTGAGCTGGAATTCTCCAGGGAATGCTCCTCTCAGTTCAATGCCATAGCGAAAATCCAAAATTGATGAAAACCATATAATAAGGAGATACAACAAATGTATATATCTTTTCTTGGCATTAGTTCATTTATATTATTATTATTATTATTGAGGGTGTTAGATAGAGCACTAGCATACTCTTCTCTGCGTCCTCGGTTCGAATTCTGGCTGTAGCAGAATATTATCTAGTCAGTTAATTCAGTCTGGGGGCGATCCTAGGATAAATTAATTAAATATATATATATATATATATATATATATATATATATATATATATAAATATAAATTTAGGGGCCCACATCAGAGAAGAGTTGTAAGAATCAAAATAAATTCCAACAAATCTCACCAAATAAACTTTACCCTTCGTCGTAAACCTATGACATCCTGTTCTACAGTATCCTCTAATAATATTCCGCTTATTTCATTTGAACTTTTCCTGAATTTTAATCCTCCTTTCCCACACACGGGGTCGCCTTAGTGGGATAGTGACTTCTACTTGACAAACGTCAAACATGAAATCCGCACACTAGACTGAAACGACAAGACACTGCTCGCCGTTTTCGGTTACTTCAAAACTTATTAGACAGACGTTCTAACATTCCACTTAACTATAAAAGGCTCATCTACATGAATATCATAAGACCTATCTGGACCTACGGAGTTCACTTTCGATCCACTAAACCATCAAATTCTTCCGTCTTCAATCCTTATTATCCAAAATCCTTCGAATAATCCTCAACGTTCATACTTGTCAAAATAAGTCATCTATTAAGACCTAATATTACTTATTACTGATTTGGCCGAAGCAGTATCAATCCTTCCATACAAACTTCCCCACTTAACTATACTTTAAATCCTTGCTGCCTTTCCATTCGGGATCAATCCTCCGAAGTGTCTGAAAAGAAGATGGCCTCAATACCTTCTAGTTTCGATTACTTATTGGAGTTCTGCCAATGGGCAATTTCACTTCATGTGTTTTATCTAACAGATAATATACTTAATGTATTAACCAATACAGTTGTAAATATCAAAAAATAAATACAGATAACTAATTTTGGGGGTCCTTGTATGAAAATAATAGGATGAAGGGATCCACGAACAATTTATTTTGTTGGTACCAATGACTTCTTTCAAACTGGACGTAAGTACCTCCTTGAACAATATTAGCTTCTTTCTGTCATAATAATTGTTTTCTATTTTTTTACTAATTATAATAAGTAACAAAGTAAAGTATAGGCAATATTTTTGTAGGCACCAAATAATTCTTCTGATAGTTGTATTTTCTATCAAGAAGTTTTATAATGTATAATGCAATACTAAGTACTCAGGCATAACTGCAGTAAAACCTTTATCTAATCTATGGGTTGTTATACTAAGATTAAAGTATTGCACATGCAGTAGATTAACACACATATTAACAATTTAAATAAATCCTTCAAATTTATATTTATTCGAAACGGTGTACGAATATAGAAATAATTTTTGGAATTTCTGAGACCTTAATAAAAAAAAAAAAAATAGCAGCTTAGAAACAAATTTTAGAATAATAGTAATAGCAATTGATATCACAACTATTAAAAAACACTATCAAATTTTCAGTCGGAAATAGTTTTTATAAATGTCCTGCTATGAATGATCATTATTTATTATCTCACATTTGATTAGCTATCGATTCAGTAAAAAACAAAACAATAAAATATGAAGATAAGTTTATTGGTTTAGTATCTTTTCTTAAACGATATAATGAAGCCTTTATTATAAATCTAACTAAAATAACAAACAGACATGAAGAAATTTTTGGTTTTAAGCATGATTGTTTAGAGATCGTTCAGTGTTGTTAATTGAGAAACATGTAGTAGGATTTCAAAGAAAAAAAAATACAACTTACATTCTTCGAAAATAAAAGCAAGAATACAAACTTAGTCTATCTGTCCATAATATTTCGTTGTCTGAGGCTTACCTGAAAAAAAAAAAAAAAGTTAAGAAAATAATAAAAGAATATATAATAAAATCATTATCATTTATGTTGTTTATTAAAAAAAAAGAGGGAATGATTATTTATTTATAATATAAATCAATTTAATGGAGCGAATAGATCACTATTCTACTATGGACAAGATGCCGGCTTCGAATCCTGCTCATGGCAGATTAATTATTTATTCTGCTATATCAGCCATGGGACGGCTCTGAAATATGGAGTGGGTACCCGAAAATCGGTGGAATACCTGGCTACTTAGCACACATGATCACCGAAATGCACGTCCGTTGGTCTAGAAATATACGAATTTATATGTACTGAACCTATCACCTATCACGCACTTATGTCGCAAAAATTTTAATTTGTAATAAATTATATTCTTTAATATCATTATTAATTTATAATATACGGCTTATTATATCCGACCGTATTGCTTAACTTAGGATTTTAAGATCTTAAGTTTTTGATTATGAACACAATAAGCGGCAAAACGTCACTATAAATAACAATGTGCTTAAAATACATTAATTTAATTGAAAAGTAAATGATGGTAATCTTTTAGTTCTTTTTAACTAAAACATTAATATGTATATATATTTTATTGCGATCATGAAAATTTTCGAATTCCAGTTTTCAAAGAAAATACACGTTTTAGGGTCCCCTGAGTCCAAATAACCATGTCCCGCAAAACGTTCTGTGTGTGTGTGGTAACTCCCGGGCGGAAATGGTAGGTCTTATAAAACTGAAATTTCATATTTAAGACAAATATACGCCCGAGACGTTACAAAACCTTTTTTATCAAAATGAGCTTACCAGAAGAGCCATTTTATACCATGCATTTTGCACCTTTTTTCGATTTTCTCAAAAACGGTCCGACGATTTTGATTAAACTCGCTATATCGATGTAAAAGTTAATGGGCTTTATTAACATTATGTAGGTTTCATTCTGATTCAAATAGTCTGACAGGGCATAAATGCCGATATTTTACATTCTGTTGCTGTAAAGTACCTTTAATTTTGTAGATTTTATAATAATAAATATATTATCTTGTTTAAACATGGAAGTTCTACCGCTGGGTAGTTTCTTCACAAGCCTTTCACGCCCTTTATTCTAATTCAACAGTTTTACTTATTGTATTTATGTTAATACATTGTAAAATTCAATAAAATATGAATAAAAAAAAAATATCTTGTTGTTTTAATAAAAAACATGTTTCTACAGATTCAATTTAATTAAATCTTTCAAGTGAAAGTCGTGTGTTGTCCGCAACAGATTTTCTTAATTTAAATTGATTAATTTGATATCTTACTTTAAATAATCTAATACCATTAGATCATTTAATAATAGCTTTAATCAATAACGTATTTATCATTCCTTTTTAGACCTGTGTTAATAATAATGTTTATCATTATTTCCAAGAGTTACCAAAATCGTTTCTAATTGTGGAGAAAGTTCCAAAGTAAACACTCCATAGCCTGTAAGCTCCTTACCTTCCCGCCACTTAACTTATCCTTACGACGAACAATTTACCAAAACCTTTCCTTATTAATACTAAGAAAGGAGAGAAGGTGATGTTTCAGTTTTTTAATTAGTTATGAAGTTAATAATATTGTAAAAAAAAAAATTGAAATGAAAATAAATGCAGATATATACTTTGCCATGTATGTCCTACATACAAAATTACTGGGTATATAATTGTTTATTAATATGTTTATTTTTGACAGCCATTAGCTAAGTATTTGATTTAATGAGAATCTGTTAATAATGGTGTATATATCAAATGAAACAGAAACTTTTTTATTTGATACATTAAAATTAAATTTAAAAACGCCGAAAATTATTACACAATGGTTTATTGTTTCCAAATTATCATATAACGGCATAAAAATGTAAATAGCTGTGCTTGCGATCGACTTACGTGTATATGAATAAATTTATTACAGAGCTTAAGAAAAATATGTATATTCGATAATAAAAAAAGAAATATAATCAAAGGAAGTAGCCAATCACCAAACGCTATATATACATGTATATAAACTACTATAAACTGATTTTCATGACTTTTTTATTCTAATAGGAAATTTAATGGTCTATTGATTAACAATAATGAGGATAATAAACTGTTTTACTATTTCATCTTTATTCCTTTTAATTATATTCGAAATAGCTCAGATAAACATTGAGATTACAGAAAAGATTTTTAACAGAGTTTCTTCCTAGGAGGGTGTATGATTTATTTATATTTTTTTTTCCAAAATGTTAGTAAAAAGATATTAGAGTTCTCAAAAGACTTTTATTCATTTTTTTTTTATAAGCATCTATAATTAAACTAGCCATACCATGAGAGTGAGTTATTAAAAGTAAAACAAATAAATTAGTAATAATAGAAAAATATTTTTAGTAGTATAATATAATATAATAATTCAACAAAGTAATTTTTACACAGAAATTAACTGGTGATTAAATTTTAATGTTAAGCCGTTAACAACTGATTCAATCCTTCAAGACCTCGAAACTCTTTTTTATTTTATTTTTTAAACATGAGAAAGAATCAGTTTATTATTGTAATAAACTCATTTTAAAAATATATTAAGAATATTTATAAAAATCCTATAAAATTAGCGTATTTTTCACCCTAGTTAGATGTATTCTTTTCATGATTAATAAATGAATTATTTTTAACCTAAAGAGCATTTATTTCGTCGAGGTTGATGTGTGCGTAAGATAAAATCTTATATATGGATGTTTACTTTTCATCAAATGTTCTAATTTATGTTATAAAATAGAGGTAATATTTAACCCAGTTGTATTTTTAACTAGTACATACACGCGTTTAAACAATGTTACGGAACGTTTTACTTTGAGCGCTGGAATCTATATTTCACTTTCGACGATAATTATAAACTGAACGGATGTTATGAATATTAATTTTTTTAAATCAAAGATTAAATTTCTTTCGTAAATTTAACTCAAAACAAACTGAATTTTTTTCAGAAGATTAAAAAAGCGTTGTAATCGAATACAATTATTTTGAGAGGATTAAATTTGTAAAAACATAACTAATATTTATATCACCGTTGTTTTAAAATATTTTCTTTATCATTTTGTGGCACGTTTTATTAGTTTTATAATTTACATAAAGTTTGTAACAATCTAAAACTAAATAATATCATAAAGTTTTTGATCTTACTTATTCAAAAATTTAAATTATATATAATTCGTTATAAAATAAATTTACTATTAAATAATTCATAGATATTAACAAATTTTTGTATAGTAATTTTACAATCTTCTTTGGCATTAAGTGCAGAGGAGGGGAAGAAGTTGTACATTTTTTTCCAAATAAAAATACGTTTTCCTTATTTTTTTACTCCAGGTAACAATAGATGTTTCAGGATATAATATACAAATTATTATACAATTAATAAGATTTAGTCACGCAAAATATATTACTTCCACCTTATTACGGAAACGTTGGCTTCCTAAAATAACATTGTGAATAGCGCCCTCAACAGAAGTATGTTAATTACATCCGATGTCAGATAAAGTTCACACGCGAACTGTTTTAAAATAATGAAAATTGCCGCCGTAATGGGAACTTCATTCATGAACACTCACATAGTCGCGAGAATCAACCGAAAATAATTTATTACGCCCTTTCATTAAATAAAAATATCTTTAATACATATATATATATATATATATATATATATATATATATATATATATATATATATATATATATATACTATATATATATATTATCAAATTAAAAAATATATTAATAATAATAATAGGCTTACCGAACCCGAAGGTTCGATGCCGATACCACCAAACTTCGCCTGCACAGACTCGTCCAATGTTCACTGGTCAAGCCCAAGCCCCCGAGATCATGAAAATCCTCCCATCGACGCTTCGGCTTACCTTTCGGACGCCTACCAGTCGGTTTAGCGAATGCCAACTTTCTCGGAATCCGTTCCTCACTAAGCCCAACAACTTTACGCGCCCATTTGAGTATCCGCGATTCTATCAACTCAATTATATTCACGGGGTACAAACTCCGCAATTCTGCGTTGTGCAACCTTCTAAACTCCCCAGTGGCCTCATCTCTCTTCGGACCAAATATTTTACGGAGAACCTTATTCTCTAAAACCTTAAGCGTTGTTCATCCTTCAAAGTAAGCGGCCACGTTTCGCATCCGTAAAGAACCGTTGGAAGAATAATATTTTTATAAATTCTAACCTTTAAGTTTTTAGACAGAAGCCGCGAGATAAGTAATTTAGCAACTGAATAATAACACGCATTTCCCACTTTAAACCGGGACTTTATTTCTTCCTGGATTTCATTTTTCTTGTTATCATTGAACCTAAATACTTGAATTTCTCTACGTGTTCAAAAGTATGAAGTAGGAAGAAGTATGTTCAAAAGTATCAAAAATATTAGTTATTAAAAATATGAAGTATGATAATTAACTAAGTTAAAAAACACTGCATACAATTTTGTTAGTAACATGCTTTTAATAATTGATTATCATACCACAAATAGAACCTAATTACATACCTATTTTGATACAGTGAATATAAAAATGAGGATAGATATTTTAGATCAATTATTTGACAAAAATTCGTGGATAAAATAAATCATTTTGAAGTTTTTTATTTTTTATTCACAAGTAATATTAAATATATATTTTTTTTTTTTACATGAATGCATACTAAAAATAAAAAATAACTAAAAAAAACCCCTGCACCACTACAACCCATGAAGGGTCTTGGGCTCAGTACATATAGAGATTCTTACTGTTACTAGGCCAACGGCCGTGCAATGAGGTGATTAGGCCGAGGTACCCAATTTGGGTACCCACTTTATACAGACTGGGGTCTGTCCCAGGAGGGTCTCCATACCCTAGGGTCGCCCCCCTTCCCTCTTCCGACTGAAATAACAGAATAAATAATATTCCACCACAATCGGGATTCGAACCCAGGATCCGGAGCACAGTAGACTAGTGCTCTCCCTATCCACCAGTCCACGCCGGTCTTTTGAATGCATACTACCACACAAAAAAATAATTAAAACAAATGCTTCCGATATTTCATTATCAATATAGTATTGTTGTAGGGTAGTATTTGAAAAAAAAAATGTATTTTATGATATTAAAATTTCAGTTAAGAGTATAAATTTTGCAATTAGAAAAAAAATGCTCTTAAAAAAATTATATATTTCGATAATATTCCTTTATTGTCGTTCAGGTGTAATAAGATGTTTTTTTTCGAAAAATAGACTAAAATATAAAATGTTCAGCACAAAAACAAATTAATATTTAATTTCCGGTAATTATAAAATAGAGGGAAAACATTATTTCCTTGAGTTTATCATTAAATTAAATGGAATTTTTTTCAAAGAAATAATATATGAGTTTTGTTTAACTTTTCTTTAAAACTATTCAATTAATAAACCAAAAATCACCAATCATCTATTGTTTTTTTTTTGTTTATTCATTTAACGTCACTTCTGTAATACTTTCGCTAGCAAAATAATTTTTGCTATTCCAGATTTAATCAGGGTAAGGATCTTTAACGAGTACCAGTATCTGTCACGCTCGGGACCACCATTTTATGTTCCCTCTGTAGGACAGGATATCCAAGAGCTTTCTAACTTCCTTAAAAATATCCTAGGGCTACCTGCCGGGTTCGAACCCGCAACTTTGGCCATAGAAAGCTGTTATGTTAGCTATTACACTACATGTGTCCTCTTTATAGGTTTGTTATTGTCAATAATGAACCTTTGTAATTGACAAACAAAAGCGTATGTATATAATTTTTAATTAGTAACAGATACTATACTTGAAAAAATATAAATAAGTTTTGTTGTCATGTATTTATTTTCCCTATTCTGGTTTGATTAAGATCGCGATATTTAAGTACCTGAAACGCATAAGCTGGGGACCAGATTTTTACAAATCCTCTCAAAGACGATGTAACTTTTGTTATGCTTGATGTAAATTTTGTTTGCTTCAAGTTTAGGGCTATCTGCACGGTTTGAACCCGCGACCTTGGTTATAGAAGGCTCTTATGATAGTCACTATACCCATAGGTGACCCCGGTGTAATGTGTAATGGAAAAAATCCAAGAGGATTAGCTAGAGCTTCATGTCACGCTTTGACTTTTGTCTAATCTATATTTATGGAAATTTCATTGATAAGGTTAATCTACTGACTTACCGGTGAGGTAACTAGATATGCTTTAAGCTTGGTTTTTTCGCACGATTATTTCAATATATAATGCTCATCTTCTACAAATGTCAAAGCGTCCTCTGAATTGTTCTTCCGAACGCTGTAAATGTTGTATGTGAAATCATGAATGAGAAAGGACCAACTGGTCTAAGATAAGTATCCTTGTTCAATGTTAAGGTTTCCATTCAACACAGACCGGACTCGAATCACCCGACTATTGACATAAAATCCCAGACATTATGGGACGTTTGACATACTTCTTAGAGAAACGGCTTTACCGCTTAACACGCCTGGAGTCTTTCACCTATTTCCTCATGGGGAGAGAATGTCATGGCAAGGTTTACCTTTTTTTTTACACCGATACCCTAGAGTCTAGACTGGAAAATCTACGATCAGTCCAGAAAAAAAAACATACAGAAAAAAACTTAACGGCACTAGGTTAAGATAAAAGGTCAGTGCACTGGGAAACATAGGGAACGAAAAAATATGGTGCTCGTAACAAAATACTTTTACTTACCTCCGTTGAAAGTATTTTTAAATAACGTTAAAGGGGAAAATAAATTAATAAGGAATTAATTACATTAAGTTTCATTATAAACATGTGTTTTATTAAACAAAGTATTATATTATTATCCACAAGAATCAGTAAGTTTCATCGGCGTTTTTTCACTCTCCCTAAGTTTTACGATTTTCTTTGTAAGATAATAATTTTTCTAAAATGTTCCAATGGTATATTATACCGTTCGTATATTCAAAAACACACACAAAAAACAACAACATTAAAACATATATTTCCTCTTTTCTCCATTAGTTGTGTAAAGAATTAGTTCAAATTATATATTTACCCGTTATTTATTAATGATAACACCATGATATGATTAATTGTTTCGAATATACAAAATTAAAGATACTGTAGGAAAACTAAATTTAGAATAAAGGCATTTAAGCCCTGTCGGACTATTTCAATCGAAATGACACATACTTAGGATTAAAACTCATTAAATTTTACATCAATATAGTGAGTTTAATCAATATCGCTAGAGCTGTTTTTGAGAAAATCGTAAAAAGGTGCATAGTGCAATGTATAAGGTAGCAATGTATAGTTTTAGTGAACCGATTATGATGAAAAAGTTTCAGTTACATCTCTGGTTTTTAGTAGACTTAAATATGAAATTCAAGTTTCGTACGGCTTGACTTATCGTTTTCGTGCTGGACCTACTACACAACAAACACATACACAGACCTTTATGCGAGACTTGGTCATTTGAACTCAGGGAACCTTAAAACGTGTATTACCGTTGAAAACTGGAATTCGAAAATTTTCACGATCGCAGTACTTTCCCTTACTACATATTTCATATATAAGTAGATGAATGTAAAAGTTATCGTAAGCATACTAATTACATTGAAAAAACATAATTTAAACTTACAAATTGAGACTGCTTATTATTGCTTACAATAAAAAAATAACAACCTTTCCAAAACAATTTATATATTGCAATAATATTCCTTTATTGTCATTAAAGTGCAGCCAGAAGTTATTTCCTGAAAGGTTTACAAGAAAACCTATTATTATAAAAACTAAATATGTTGTCTGTCTACACAATCCCCTTGACTCATAAACTGTCCTAGGATATTTCGTAACACATTGGATAAGCCAGGCGTCTTTGGCGAGAGCTTACCATTGCAAAGTTTAGTTGTAACACGAAACACGTAGGAGGAGCAGAGAATAGATACGGAGCATGGCCTTATTTAAGCAACAACTTAGAACAATGCAATATAGTTTGTATGGCTCGCTCTTATCGGAGGTCTTAAACGTAATAGTCCACCAACTCTGTCTAGATCCACCGTTCACTGCTCTGCTAGAATGTCAACTTAAATGCAAAGCATTTGCTCTGTAACAGATTGGTAATTGTTAAATATTCAAAAAGATTAAAACATAAACAGTCTTAAGTTTTTTTTTAATAGATCTCGATGATAATAATGGTGGGCCATTGGCCTGAAACGTGTACGCCTAAGGTATGATTTTTATTTCATAGATTTTAATAAAAGCAATATTAATAATTAATAATAAGCTTAATTAATAATGATTACAAAAAAAAATACTCAATACTATAATTTTATAGTTTTAATATCTTGGTGATAGAATTTCATTATTGAGTTTACCAGATAAGGCCGCTGGGGCATTTAGATGGTAAAACAACGCGGAATTACGGAGCTTGTACCCTGCGAGTTTTTTTCCTGTATATTTATTTAACGCCACTTTATGCTACTGAGGCTAATCGGACGATATTACAGTGGGAGTCCTAAATTTTGCCTATCCAGATTTTATTAGGATAGAGATCTTTAACGAGTACCTGACATCGCACAGGCTCGGTACTACCTTTTAACGTCCCCTCCAAGGACGGTGTAGCTAAGGATTTTTTACTCCCATTAAAAAATCCTAGAACCACCAGCGGGTTCGAACCCGTGACCTTTGGCATAGGAGGATGTTATGCTAGCCACTCTGCTACCAGAGATCCCTCAACCCTGCGAGTAATATTGAGTTTTTAAGATCGGGGCAACTCAAATAGGAGTGTTAACTTGTTGGGCTAAGTGAAAAAATAATTTCGAAATATATGCATTGAAGCGAATGGTAGGCATCTAAGAGGTATGCCGAGGCTTCGGTGGAAGAATTGTGTTAAATATGATCTCTGTGTCCAGAGCTAGGATGGTGTTTTTGGATGAATCTGGTGGTATCGGCATTGAACCTTTGGTTTGGTATATATGATATATTGGTAAGCCTCTTACTATTTATTTTGAATATCTCATTGACGAAATTTGATCAGTAACTACCCAATTACCAACATTTTTCATCATTTTATTAAATATACATGATTTTTATGTTTAAGACTTGAATAGAAGATTTTTTTTTTTGCTTTAATGTACTGCTATTCGGGTTTGGGCTGTTAAATATTTTACATTTTAAATAGTACATTTGACAATTTATGTGTATCGTAGTGTATATATATTTTAATTAGTTTCATTAATTTTTCTAGATTAATTAAATATATGTTTTGTTCAATTAAGTAAATGTGACCCTATAAGTTCTGTAATGTTAACATAAATAATTATAACTAACTCCGAAGTATTAAATTATCACATTAAAAAATAAGTAAACACTCAAGAAGTACGTATAATGGCCAAAAGAAGTCAGGCATTTGTTATCTAACGGAAATGTTTTCCGCGTGACTAAACCTTTCAGGAATTTTCCGCGTCACGTTAGAATTACTAACCTATAATGTCATTGAGCATTGCTTCTCAGGCTTTATTTTTGCTTTTCTATAACTATTAGCTTATTTATTTATTTTTTTCGTTTTGAACATATTACGTATGGTAATTTGTTTTATTCAAAATATTATTTCATTAAAGATCAGGACGTTTCATCCAAATTCCATTGCAAAGTCTTTAACTTTTAATTTACATTGAACCACTTTATGAATTTGTAATTAATGTATTTATCTTTACTACGGATTTTAATGGACGACTAATGTATACAGAGCTATATTTACAGAGTACGTATATATTAAAAAAAAAAAAAAAAACTCTCTAAAATATATATTTACAGGGTATTTGAGTATTTTTTTATTAATGACGATAACCAGAAAAACAAATTTTAGCGTGAAATAAACTTGAAGTTAAAGGAACCGAATGCGTTTCATTTTTCAGTTAAAAAATATTGGAATTCGTCAAGAAACTTAAAAGCCGGATTTTTAATAGCTATTATCTTTCCTAATGTTCTGTATGAGCTTGAACATAGATGTTAACTTTATGAATAGACACAGCCTTAAAATTATTTCTTGGAATAGATTGCTTTATGGCTGATATTAAGGATTTAGAAAGCGATTAGTAGTATCGGTATCGAATATACTATAAGTAAATAAAATATAATGTACTATTGTAGATTTAATAATTATGTTTGCACAAAATAATTTATAAATCTAATAAAATCGGAAAAGTGTAAAGGAGAAGATGGAGTACAAAGATAAGAAGAAATCTTTACGAAACAATTAGAAAACAAAATCAAAAGAAATTCTTTATTAACATTCAGTGCATGATCAAGAGGGTCATCTGTGGTTTACTGGCTAGCCTTTCCAGGTTTAATTAGGATATGGATCTTTAGCAAGTACGTGACATCTCACAGATGACATTACCATGTTACCTTCCATCGCAAGGGTGGCATGACAAAGGATTGATTACACCCTTTAAAAATCTTACAAGGATGACAAATGTGTCTCACTGATTTTGATGATTTTTTTTTTAAATTAAAACTAGCTATCAAACCATTAGACTCTGCAAAATGAAAGGGGTCAATGCTTCTCAGAAGTCGTGCAAAAATATGTTTGTGCGCGAATAACACATTTTATTTAATATCTCTAATTTTAGTGAAGGTAGAAAGAAAAGTTTGGTGTCAAAATTATCTTATTTTGAAGCAGAACAATGTAAAAAAAACAAGTCATTAAATTATTTAAGTTTTTACTTGTAATACCTTAAAAAATAATCATGTCAAATAGTCCTTTTATTAGGTTTCAAGATAAGATAATTTTTAGGAATGAACATTTAGAAATATTAGTAGAGTCTAATGGTTAAATGTCTGGTTTAACCTAAAAAAAAAATTAATTTGAATCGGTGAGACACTTGGGATTCTCTCCTTGTTAGTGCCATCTGCCGGGTTTCACTCCGTGACCTTGGACATATAAGACTGTATGATAGCTACTACACCACTAAATGACCTCTGATTATATTGTTTATAATTCATTTAACGTCAGTTTATGCTACTTAGGCTTTTCAGACGATTTTCTCAACGGTTAACTAATCATACCTAATATTATTTATTTTTATAACTTTTACTTTCACTTACCTATATATGAAATCTACAGTAAGGAAAAGTATTGCGATCGTGAAAATTTTCAGAATTCCAGTTTTCAATGGAAATACACGTTTTAGGGTCTCCTGAGTCCAAATAGCCAAGTCCCGCAAAAAGGTCAAATGAAACTGAAATTTCATATTAAGAAAACTAAAACCCGAGATGTTACAAAAACATTTTCATTAAAATCAGCTAACCAGAAGAGTGGCTTTATACCATGTGTTTTGCACCTTTTTACGATTTTCTTAATAACAGCAATAACGATTTTGATTAATCTCGTAAGTCTATGTAAAATTGAACGGGCTTTTGTATCATGTAGGTTTTATTCTGATGGAATTAGTCTGACACTGCTTAAATGCCGATATTTCAAAATTTCTTCCTCTAAAGTACCTTTCATTTTGTAGATTCGAAATCATTAACCATATCATCTAATTAGCATTGCTAAAGAAACAGGTAAATATGAAAGTTGAACCAATTCTATATTCAACTAAAGGAGAAAACTGCAAACATATTTTCTTAATGCAATTTTTTGTTTTTGAATTAAAGAACAGTAATATACATGTATAATATATCGTTGGAATGCTAAAGATTTTAGAAGAAATATTATCTTATGCATGCTATTGTAAAATCTAACGGAGAGTGATGAAGAGCCGATAAAACAAACTGATTGTCGTAGATAATAATATTATAGATTATTTAATAAAACACATGTTTCTATTAAAATCCAACTTAAATAATTCTTAAAAAATTATTTTCGTTTATAGATTGTTTAAAAATTCTTGAATTGATATAAATAATGGAGGTAAGTGAAAGTCGTGTGTTGCGCGCACCTGATTTTTCAATTTATCCGTGTGGGTTTATACGTATATGCATTGACTACTAAAGAAGAAACATAGTTGATTAATAGGCCAAGAGGCGAAAAAGGCTTCTAGTTGGTAATGTGAGTGGTTAAAGGGAGCTTAAGACCAAACACATGGCCCGGGGAGAGTGGAGAAGTTCCGGTCACACGCTGCTCGACCAAACCGAACACACTCGGCAAAACAGTTGCCACACTTAAGTCTAACTTAGTCCTAAAAACAAGCCTTGCGTTAGAGAACTAGTGATACAAAGTAACCTCATTATTCGAACTAACCGTAATAGTTTGATAGTGACCATGAGTTGAGAATAATATCAAAAAATCTTTCATTTAATACTTAGGATATCTTTGAAACATCTTGTATTTTAATTATAACTAGTGGATCAATGCTTTAATGTGAAACAAAGGTTAAGGAAAATTTAATTTCCACATATAACAAAAACTTGGTATGTATTTATTAAAAATCTATAGAAATAAAGAACGTTTCTTATATTATTAATATTTTATATTGTTGTTGTTGTTTGTTTGGGTTTCGAGGCGTAAAACCCGGGGGTCATCAACGCCTTTATTTCATTTGTTTATTTTATTTAATATCTATCTCAACTCCAAAAAAAATAAATAAATAAACGTTAGTCCCACCAAGATTATTTTACTATATTATGTACTACAGAATCCCTATATTTTATTTAACAGCTGCTGGGCCTTAAGAAATTTTAGCAATAATTTTATATTATTTTCGTCATTGCTCAATAAGGTTCCTGTATCAAGTCTTATTCCTAATCTTAAGGACATTCCTCCAGTATGTGTCTGACAGTAAGTGGGTTGTTACAGTGTTGGCACTTTGGGGGTGGCTGTTTTTGGCTATTTTATATTTCAAATGAACTATTTAAATTACATTTTAAAAATTAAGTCGTTTCCATTAGAATCCCACTTATTTTACAGTGCAAAATTCGTTTTTATGAAATAAAATAAAATTTGAAATAATTGATAAGAATGTTATTACTATATATTTATAGAAACTTAACCGTTCTGTTAAAAACTTAGTTAGAATTCAGTACGGAATATTGTTTCTAAAATACCTACTAAATGGAAGAATATAACTTCCATAATCTTGTATATTTAACTATTATAACCTCCCTCTTTACCAATGACACATGTTCATAATGTTATGGGCTTACAACAATTTATATTAACTTGTACGAACTCTTTTATTGCATATTAACATTTTAAAATCTTGTGCTTTTACATATGTTATACGTCTATGTTCCTACTTATATTTCAGGAATAATTTTTTTGATGATTTGGTAACCGAAAATTTATTTTCTTCTGTTTAAACAAAAGTGGACGAGGCCGAGATTATACTCAGCTGCAAGTTTTTCCCCTAATTTTTGGGTACCGATATTATCGCGACTGAGTTTGCCACTGGATTTTCACACCCTATTGTCGCCCCTCCTCTCCCCAGCTGAATTAATAGAATAATTGATATTCTGCCACAACCGGGAATTCGAACCCAGGACCCGTTTCTAGTAGACTAGTCAGTGCTCAATGTCCCTCTCAATAAATCATAAACAATATAAAATATACGTTTTAAATTGAGAATGCCTGAAGTTGTATAAGAGGTAACAAAAACGCAAAACTTTGTATTGAAGTATTAATTAACGTATAGAGTATCAATAAAGGCGCTTGATTGAATAATCCTTAAAATAATATCAAAATAAAATATGGCGGTAGGGAAAAACTAATGAGAAGCGAATGGTTTTGAGATTCTATAACAAGTTTTTTTTTTTTTTTTTAGGATATCTGCAACTTAAGGCTTCAATCATAGGCTGAAACGTCCGCACATCTTAAAATAAATCTTCTAGTACGTTATTTGTTCGCATATTTTATCACTTCCACCTTTCAGTTCTTTTTTACTAATCACAAATCATCCGAAAAACTATTTATACCCATCAGTAGTTTTAAGGACTAATTAGACTAACTTTAGTTTAATCAAAAGCGTGGTTATCACAGCAAACAAATTATAAAATCCTCTTTCTCTTAAGTCCGGATCAGATATTTCATACGTTTCCACCACTATCGCTAAAGAAAAATGTTGAATTTTCATGAGTTTAATCCAATATAGAGCAAGGCACTTCATCACCTTTATGTGAAGAGAGAGAGAGAATTTAAACGATATTTTTATAAAATTTAAGCTACCATAAATTTAAGTCTGGAAATTTATCAAGAGAATCGTATTTATCTTGATTTTAAGCTCTTTCCGTTATTATGTCGGATGGCTTCTTTATGATTTTTGTAAGTTATTTTAGCTAGTAAATTATAAGAAGGTATTTTATATTTTTATATATCAAATACAATAATGGAAGATATCCTACTAATAAAATTGTCGGTATGTTTTTGACGTATTTTTTTAGTATTCGGAGAAATTTTCTTTTACACCTCTAATGAATTGTAATGAATCTTCTCTTAATGCCATAAAGAGGCACATCTAATTATATAAAAACTTTAAATACAACATCAAAGATGATATAAATAGTTAGTGGAAGAGCTACTTAAAAGATCAGTGACGCTGGTAAATGAGAGGCGCTGCGATCTCCTGGCATTATGCCTTCCACATCCACTTGTGGATGCGGGGTTTAATTCAGGGTATTCTGCGCAGGGTGTAAATATTTCAACTATGTATGAATTTCTCTGCTAAAATCCGATTCTTTCACTGGCCCCTTTAGGATCAAATGAATTGAAATCCAATTTCTGTTTGATTTTTTTAGACAGAACACTGTAGTAATGGAGATAAATTTCAACATAAATTTCGGCCTGTTTATCTCTTTTTTTTTAGTATTCGAGGTTTAATTCAAGCCTATAGCCTCAGCAAATTAAAAAAAAATAGGGATTAAAAATTGTTATGTGTGTTCATTTGATGTTGAAAAAGTAATTTATGGCGATTTAACTTTGTTCCCAATCCTTCTATTCTAATTTTTTTATTCTTGTGAAAAAAGGATTTCAGCCATCGCAATCTGGTCTAATGGGAATAACAAACTAAAATTTAGTCTTAAATAAAAAGGTAGTTAGGCACATGAGCGTATTTCTTCACTAAGGATACACGTAATTCAGAGAACATTTAAGGATAGATTGAGAGAGTTTACTTCTTCATTATTTATTACTCATATTACATGATTGGTAATAAACTTACGTAAAACAGGAAACTGTGAAGAAAGATTTCAAACTTCATGAAATTAAATGTTTACGTCCTTAACTACCACACAATTAGCGACTCCCTGCTAACTTTAGTTGAAGGATAACATTGTTCGTAAAAGCTGAAGAACTTTAAAGCATGCTAAACGTGTTAATGAATAATAGTAATAGGCTTACCGAACCCGAATGGTTCGAAACCGATGCACCATTATTTGCCTACACAATTACAACCAATGACTTAACCTAAGATCAGACTTAACACAATCTTAGTACATATATTATATCATAGAAACAACGCGTATTAACTGTTAAGAGTTCATTCTTCACCAGCCTAAAACATTACTCCCAACTTCAGGTTTTGTGATTTATTAAATTTCCTGATCTATGAAACGAGGCTAATAAATAATATGGATAAGAAAATATCGGACAAATAATGATAAATAATATAATAAAAGTTTGAGAAAATATCAATAAAATCAACTGTATGCTGTCTCAAAGTCTAGTATTTCATTGGTTACTAAGACTTGAATAATCCTAAGATTTTACTCAACATATTAAATGTTAATTTAAATCGTTAATATTTATTACATATTATAGTTTAATACTTTATAAACTAATGCTAATATTATTCACTTGTTAAGAAGGGATACCAACAAATTATTAATTAGAAAAGAATTGGATTTTTAACATTGACAAAAGCTAATTAGTTAAAGTAAAATTTATAACCTATATTTATCAATTAAAGTACCATTTCACTCATTTTTTTGGTACATTGGTACCTTGTATATGAAGCTCTTATAGTCTAAGTTAAGAGACTTGCTGTCTGGAAGGGAAATAAAACTGGGTTTGTAAAAATTCTTACTTTAAGTAGTATTTTTTTTTTTCTAAGCCCCATGGGAGTTGAGGGTTGGAAATCGGAAATAGAGAAAGAAATATGGGATCTCTTTTTCTGCATTACATGCGTTATAAGAGGGGAGAGAGGATACAAACATTTTCGGTATATGGGAGTCACGTCTAGTGATGGGGCTCACTAGTCTTTCTGAGTCAGTTAGTCAAGTTATGGTTTCTCAGCCTAGTCTGAGGGTCCGTACATAGTCTTGCCAGCGCTGTGGTCGTCCTGTCGGAGTCAGTGTGTTATACAATGGGTTCCTGCAGTACCGGAGACTATCAAAGAATTTGATATGTCACCGGGAGATGAACTCTGTCACGGTCGGAAGTTCGAAGGTGTCGTGTATTTGGTCTGTCTTCGTCCTCTGTAGAGAAGTATGCCTCACTATTCGTCTCAGCACTCCATTTTGAAACTGCTGGAGCTTTTTAGCTTTTTTACCTAACTGCTTTAAGTAGTTATATAAAAATATAATTTTAAAAATTGGTTTTCTACGAGTAAGTACTCGAAAACTATAAGCCTCCTCAAAAATTCTAAATACTCATTTAAAAGATAATTTCTAACCACATGGAAGCAAAACAAGTATTAATAAATACACTGAATATATAACAAACATATTGAATGAAATTACAATAAGTATCCATGTTTTATTTAGATGTTCATTCAATCTATATAACTTTTTTTTAAATAATTAAAACTGGGTAAAAAAGTTTATTTTTTTATGATAAAACATGATAGTAGTTATTTATAAAGCCTCAAAACCTTCCTTTTTTCGTGGAAAACTCATCCCACGAATGGGATTGATTGAAATTTATTTTGTAAATAAAGTGGGCCGGTATACCATTTTGATGATATTTGCAGAACAGCTTAAACGTTTTGAGTAATTATGAGTATGCTTTCTACTACTAATATATTTTTGTAAATTTAATTGACTAAAATTAAGTTCAAAAAGCCATTAAATAATAACACATTATTTTTTCACATAAAACAGAAGATAGAGTAACTTACAGATACAAATAAAGTCGTTACTCTTACCATACAATAGGGGTACTCACTACGTTTGCTATAGCATGCTATTTGTGTTATTTTGCTGAACCCGTCAAGTTTCTACAGTTATTCCCTGTATAAAATTGATGGGTTTAGCACAATAGCACAAATAGCATGCTATAGCAAACGTAGTGAGTACCCCTATTATATGAATTACCAGATAACAAAATATTGGCTAGCGAAGTTACAGCTAGTTTTAGTTTTATAGTTTTCAATAATGAGTCTCTGAAATAGACGAAGAAAAAAATCACACTTTTTTTTCACAATTTGAGGCCTTACGTTCAAGATATGTTTATCATAGATTTAAAAAAATTCGTTTTTCTGCCGAGTAAATTAAGAAATAACTAACTAATATTTGTAACTATTCAGTAAAGAATAAAATTTTTCTACAAAACGAAAAAAGAATCATTGAGATCGGTTCAGAAATAGCAGAGATAAAGCGTTTTGAAATTACCAATGGCAATAGACAATTTTTATTTTAACTATTTATAGCTTTTTATTTTATTTAATTGCCTATAAAAAACTATATAAACGGTTCTATCCTAATATAGTTATTTGGAAATAATAAACCATTGTGTAATAATTTGCAGTGTTTTATACTTCTAGCGTACTTCTTCAACATATACATGCACATTCGTTAGAATGATATCTGATAAAATATCACTTTTGAGAAATATTCAGAGACATGAGATCAATAAGGTCGACACAAGGGGACTGCAAGTGACAGCTTAGGTCTTGGAAACGTCCACATTGAGATGATTAAGTAGGAGCAATAAGCTTATCCAAGTTCCATTTGCCCGGGACTATATCGACTGGAAAACATCCATGTTTCTCTGAGTCTATCTTCATGATTTATGTATTTTTCTTTATCTGACGATTTCCAATCATAACCATACGTTCAAAAGATAGTTAAAGTATAATTTATTTTTACTTTCACTTACTATATATAGTAGAGGGAAAGTATTGTGATCGTGAAAATTTTCGAATTCCAGTTTCAACGGAAATACACGTTTTAGGGTCCCCTGAGTCCAAATAACCAAGTCCCGCAAAAAGGTCTGTGTGTGTGTGTGGTTGGTAACTCCCGGGCGGAAACGAAAAGTCCTATGAAACTAAAATTTTATATTTAAGACAACTATACGCCCGAGACGTTACAAAACCTTTTTCATCAAAACGAGCTTATCAGAAGAGCAACTTTATATATACCATGCATTTTCTCGAAAAAGGTTTCGACGATTTTGATTAAACTCGCTATGTCAATGTATAATTAAATAGGCTTTAATATTATGTACGTTTTATTCTGATAAAAACTGTCTGCCAGGGCTTAAAATGCCGATAGTTTAAATTTTGTTCTTCTAAAGTACCTTTAATTTTGTATATTTTATAAAAATAACCATATTATCTAGTTAGCATTGATAAACAACAGCTAAATATGTAAGTTGTGCGAGTTTAAAAAACAACTAAAGGAGAAAACTGAAAAAAAAATATTTTAATGCAATTTTTCGTTTTGAACAGAAGAGCAGTAATATTCAGGTATGATATACCGTTGGAAAGCTTAAAGATTTCAGAAAAAAATATTATCTAATACACAAGAGCATGTAAAGCTAATAGAGAGTGATAAAAAGCCGACAAAACTAAGTGATTTTTTTAGATAATAATATAATAGATTTTTAAATAAAACACATGTTTCTATATAAATTCAATTTAATTAATTATTTCATAGTTTCTCTAATTTTTATCTCTAACTGTATTTGAAAATTCTTTAATTGATTTTAATGACGGGGGTATGTGAAAGTCGTGTGTTGCCCGCACCAGATTTTTTTCTAATGTTATGTCGATTCGAATAATCCGCATATGATAAATTTCATTTCAAGCACCATAATACTCGTATGTTTTTAAGCAGATTATTTTTTTTTTCCTCGATAATTCATTTAATTTTCACTCAATAGGACTTTCTAGAGAGAGAAATGCCTTATTTATTGGCAATCCTGCCCAAAACATCGTGTTGCTCATTACAGCATACTTATCCGTCCTTATAAGGCATATTGCACGTACATTTTCCTTTTTTTTTATATAAATAATTTCTCTACAAATCTTACTTTGTTTTTTTTTGTTTTTTTCTGTTTTAACTACGATTAAAATAAGTTAAAACAAATAACAACTAGCAAGCCTTAAGGTAGTACATGCTAACAAACGCGAGTACACACCATGAAATGTTTAAGATAAGTTTGAGTCCCTTTTGTATAAATAACATCTTTAGACATTTTTAAAAATAGTATTTAGGTTTACTTTACCTTTTTTACAAGCACTGCTTTCTAAGTTAGATTTGATCTCACTAATAAAAAGATAATTACAAAAAAACTGGAAGTCTGGTTGTAGAGTAAAACTATTTGACGAAGATTCATGTTTCATACAAAAGCGTTCAAATATTCAATTTGCTATTAAAAACATTAATTTGAACAGCATTAGTAATTTTTTTTTCATCCGACCACAGTATTTTTATTTGATACGCAAAATCTCAAAAATGTGAGATATTTAATTTTGTTTTTTATGACTCTTTCAAAGTGTCATTTATGAAAATAATCGACCAGGAGTTAAATACTAAAGAAATTAAGTTTCTTATAAATTGTTTTTTAAACGATTCTTTTAGAGAATTAAATAGGAAATAAATTTTTAAAAAAAAAATAAGATTTACAGGATTCCGTAAGTGAGTTAAAAAATATTTTGTTGGAGTTGTATGTTTCATAATTTGCATAACTTTAAAATTTTCAAAGTATAAAAATTCTTTGTATAACAATAACGAGCGAGCCTGACCGATGCCTGTACCATTCATTCTAATGTCTACCGTTCAAACTAAAAATCCCTAAGATCAGACTTAATTCTCTTGGGATATAAATTACGCGTCAGTTTAGCGCATATTAATTATATTGGAAATCGTTCTTTACAAAACTTTATAAATTTACACTAACATTATTTATAATAGAATGCTACAAATTTAGTGATTCAGCGTTGTGTAACCTTCTAAATTCGTAAAAATGTTATATTCAACCTTAATCTCGAAAACCTTAAGAACTTATTCATCCTTTAACGTTACCGTCTACGTTTCATGACAGAAACAACAACTTTATTTCCTCTTTAATTTCATTTTTCTGGTAATAAGGCACCTAAATAAAGTAAAAATAATAAGCTTTCTAAAATTTAGAAACTTTTTTTGTGCTAAAATATTTCTTATATAACGTTTGTCACTAGGACCAACCGTTTCTAGTTTAAATTTAAAAAATCGCGTTTTTTCTACATTTTTTTTTTTAAGTGCTGGGGGTATTTTTGACAAGCTCTAGCAACATTTGCCTGACATTCCGCATAGGAGTTATATTGGTTTAAATTGAAAAAAATCACCAATGTACCAATGTTAATTTAATAATTTAATTCTTATAGTAGGCGATAGTAACAAATAGTTGTAGTACAGTTGTACAAAATTAGTGGTTTTCCCAGTTGATACATTAGTTTAGGTCACAGATAGACATCCATATTGTACGGTTTCTCCATTTAGGAAGAAATTCAAAAGCCACTTTTTTTTCCATTAATTATCAGAAACAATTAGAGTAAAATAAGAAATACACATACCCTATTTCAGGGTTGTACGATCATCAAAGTATAGTTTTAGAAAATAGAAAATAGGTTTTCCTAGGACAGGATCCGACAACACGATATACGTTCACTAACCTTGAGAGTGCTGCATGCCATCAGACTGCACAGCCACCGCAGCTTTTCAAACCACATCCTGAGTTGGAAATAGGCAAACTGCAATGGTGTGAATGTTTCTCCTCAATGATTTTGCAACATTCTGAAGGGAATGGCTGAAGGCTCAGAAGACTTTAATTTATATGAAGGTTGCCGGTTTCAATTGCAATTACTGATTTGACTGCGAATAAATCAAACTAGCAACAATGGAGTTGGAGATTTCTTAGAAACGGAAAAGATAAAAATGTATTCATAAACGAAAATATTTAAACTAATCTTAGGTATTATTTAGCCTATATGATTAATAAAATTAAAATGCCAGTTGTTTCATAAAAATAACGAATTTCAGCGTTTTTTTTTTTTTTTAATTCTTTTTTTAATTTCACGAATTTTAATATGAATATAATTGAATATGCCCAGCATAATACTTTTTTGTTATGCTTTAAATTTCTTAGTATTACATATAATTTGCCAATATTTAATTATTTATCATGATCGAGTTTTTGTTGACCGGAAGAATGAGGAAGATGGTTGTGGGTGCGGTCATTAAAGAGAAACACATATAAAAACAAGTCTTATTTTAATTATGTGCCGACGTTTCGGCCTACATTGGGGGCCTTCATCAGGGTTGACTCTTCTTTAGACTTCAATAATGACTTTTTTAGACACGTCTCAGAGTCAACCCTGATGAAGGCCCGCAATGTAGGCCGAAACTTCGGCACATAATCAAAATAGCACTTGTTCTAACCATCTTTCTCATTTAATTATTCATCTTTTCATTTTTATATGGGATGTACGAATAAATATTATGGCTTATTTCATTTTATTTACTTTCATAATTTATTTTTCAACAGTAATGAGCTGAAAGGGCAGATGTAACTTCGCAAAAGATAATTTACCATGTGTGATATTTCTTAATCAGTATTTGATGTAATATTATTACATAATATATTAGTTTTAAATTTTAGTAATTCAATGTTATCCTTATTTTCTGTCATTTTAACTACGATTGTATGGTATATAATATATAAAATTGTCTATACTTCTTAACATCAATGGTAGTTTTTTTTTAGTAATAACAATTTTTATTGAGAAAATCTTACAATCTGTCCCAATTTGGACATTAATAGTATTGCTGAATGATATCAAACATACTACATTCATACAATATTTACACAACATAAAATTACAATAAAATATATACACAATAATGAATCAATACAAAAGTCAATAATTCACTTATACCTATATACACATACACACACTCATACATACATCACATTGAGTGGAGAATCTAGCCAGTGCTAGAACTCCAATATATTTACAAAAGGTCGCGGGGCCACTGCCGTTTCAACCTTCTAGGTGGGTTGTATGGATGAGTGGAGCTGGATAGGGATTGAGCTAAAGGATTAGGATGATGAATGAGGTTCTGGTGGAATTTGGAAAATTTGGATGGAATTAGGTCTGAAATAAATGGAACATTAAGGTCGTGGTGCAAGGTATAATTGGAGACATAATAAGGAGCATTTACTATTGTACGGAGGACTTTGGATTGAAAGGATTGAATGCGTTTGATGTTAGAACGTTTAGCTGTCCCCCACAGTTTAAGTCCGTAGGTCCAGATGGGCTTCAGTATTGTCTTGTAGATTAATAATTTGTTTTCAACTGTAAGTTCAGATTTTCTGTTGAGTAGTCGGTATAACTGTCCGAATCGTCGGTTGAGTTCTTGTCTTTTAAGTCTTGTATGTGGGTTCCAAGTCAATCTTTTGTCTAACAGTAAGCCAAGATACCGGACTGTATCTGAGAGAGGAATCGGTAATGAGTTGAAATAAACTGGCGGACAGGATTTTCGTCTAAGAGTAAAGGTTATGTGTTTACATTTATCTTCGTTCACCTTTACACGCCAGTTATTACACCAGTGTTCGATAAGGAAAAGGTGTCTCTGAAGGTTTAAGGATGCTGTTTCAGGATTGGAACTGGATGATAGGATGGCGGTGTCGTCTGCAAAAGTTGCCAGAAAGGTATCAGGATGTGTAGGAATATCAGCAGTGTAAAGGATGTAGAGGATGGGTCCCAAGACGCTGCCTTGAGGAACACCGGCCTCAACGGGATAAAGGTTAGAAAATTCTTCACCACAGCGAACTCGGAAGGAACGGTTCGAGAGATAGGATCGGAGAATGAGGTATAGGGACTGGGGTAAATGGGTTTTCAGCTTGAAGAGTAATCCAGAGTGCCATACCCGGTCAAAAGCTTGCGCAATGTCCAGAAACGCACCAGAACAATACTCTTTGCATTCAAGAGCTGAGGAAATATGGTCTACAACTCGGAGCCCCTGTTGAACTGTGGAATGCTGAGGACGGAATCCAAACTGATGGGAAGGAAGATTTTGAGATTCTAATATGGGTAGGATACGTTTTAGAAGAAGCCTTTCGAAGATTTTTGAGAGGATGGGGAGTAGACTAATAGGCCTGTAGGATGAAGTGTTGTTGGAAGGTTTACCTGGTTTTAAAAAAAGATGATGGTGGAATGTTTTCATAACAGTGGAAAATAGGTGGTGCGGAGGATGCAGTTGTAAATATAAGTAAGGAATATAATAGCTTTCTGCGGAAGTTGTCGGAGGATCTGGGGAGTAAGGAGATCGTGTCCAGGAGATTTACGGAGAGTCAGTTTTTGGAGAAGATATTTGACCTCAGAGGGATTAATAGCTTTAGGAGGTAGGGAAAGTGGAATCGGTGACATAAGGAAGTCTTGCACTTTTGCGGTGTGATTGATGTGAGATTCCGGGTGAGGAGTGAATACTTTGGAGAGGTGTGTGGCGAATTCCTCGGTTTTATCTTCATCAGACGCAGCCCAGGAGTCATCACCACGTCGGAGAGGATGGGAAACATGATGGTATTTTAGGATCTTTTTCGTGACATTCCACAGGGAATTATCACGAGCTGATAGAGAGGAGAGGTAGGAATTAAAGGACTGGGAACGGAAGTTCGCCAACTCCCTCTTCAATTGTCTACAATAGAAGTTATAGGAGCGGCGATCTGTTGGGTGTCGGGTGCGCTGCCATAATGATCTTGCTCGGCGTTTGTTGTGGATAAGGTCTATAATAGGTTGTGGAAAATGATTTTGGTCTGGATTTATATTGGAGTGTTTAGGAGAGGAAGCAGTCCAAGACAGCTTGTTGGATGGCGGTGGTAAAGGAATAGACGGAATTATCTAGGTCATCTTGGGTTTTGAGGGTTACTCTGAGGTCAATATTATCGGTCAGGATTTGGCGGAAAAGGTTCCAGTTGACAGGGCCTCGGATGAATGATGGTGGAATGGGTTTTGGAATTGGAGTGAGAGATGTTTTTAGGATCAGTGGACTATGGTCTGAGGATAGTTCATCAAGGCGAGTTAAAGACAAGTTGAGAGAGCCTAATCCGCTGTGGATAAAGAAGTCGAGGATGTCAGGATTGCGGTTAGGATCGGTTGGCCAGTAGGTAGGGGAGTCAGGAGGCAGGATATTAAAATTTCGGGAGTTGAGTGCAGACAGCAAATTTCGTCCCCGAGAATTCGTGGTTCTGGAACCCCACTGCTGATGCTTGGCGCTTAAGTCTGCACCCAGAATGAAACGATTTCCTAAGGAATCCAGGAAGGATACAAATTCAGAATTGGAAATGGAATGTTTAGGAGGGCAATATGCAGATGTGAGGGTTACGGAAAGGAAAAAGTCTTGATTACTATGGCTGTGGCTTGTAGGAAATCATAGGTGGGAAGTGGGAGTAAATGATGAGAGAGGGATTGGTGGACAATGATAGCAGAACCGGCATGGGCTCTACCGTCTGGGTGGTCAGTACGGTATGTCATGTATTGCGGTATTTTGAAGTACTGTTTAGTCGTTAGTCTTGTTTCAGTTATAAGTGCAACATCGATTGTTTTGTCTTGCAACAACGCTGTCAGTTCGTCAGTATGATTCCTAACACCATTCGCATTCCAAAGGAGAATGGATAAGGAGTTAGGTGAAGTCATTTAAGGATTTTTCAAGGCAGGGATTAGATTCGATACTAGATTTGTAAGGAGTGATATAAGCGGCATAACAAGAGATTTGATTTCGGAGATGAACGATGTCATTAGACTGGTAAGATCTGTGACGTTTGATGGTGGAGGGATATGAGAAATTTGATGTTGAGGAGTTTTTTGAAGATTAGGTAAACTTTGAGGGATAGATTCTTGTACAATAGATTGAGAATGTTGAGGAAAATGTTGTTCCGCAGTGCCTCGACTTCATGATTCTGGTTACCACCTCCAAGCAAGTGGGCAAATGACACGTTAGAATTTACAAGTTTAGGTGGTTCTCTTCTGCTTCTGGTTGGTACTGCTGTTTCATTCGGATCCTGAGGTTTTTGGTATCTGGTTCTGAGTTTCTTGTAGATTTCACATCCCTTGTAGTTAGCCGGGTGGTCCTTGAGGCACAGAGCACATACAGCGGGTGCTGATCTTGATCTTGTACATTCTTCTGTTTTATGCTGTTCACCGCATTTCACACAGCGTGGTATGTGATGGCAATAACTTTTGGTATGACCATATGCCTGACAGTTATGGCACTGGACTATTTCTTTCTTTGTGTAAGGTTTTTCAACTTTTACACGGGTATAGTACAGTCTGCTGAGGTCATATATTTTTTCGACTCCTGCTGATGGTTCCAAGTCCACGAAGAATAGAGGCAGTGGACTTTTATCTTTTAGAACGTTGGTGACTTGCCTCACTTGGAATCCTAATTCTGTCAGTTCTTCTTTGATTGCTTCAACGGGTGTTGAGGAATGTAGGTTTCTGATTACGACCCTTAATGCTCTCTCTTGGCGCAGCTGATAAGTATGAAAGTCAGCTTTGGTCTCAGTCAGATATTTTACAATCTTTCTGTAGGTTTCAGCAGTAGTCGGAGATATTTTAGTATCATTGGTTCTACTTATACAATAATAACTATTAGGATCTGTTACTTTGTTTAAATGCGCACACATCAGTTTAAATTTTTTAATATTTTTAACAAATATTGGTGGAGGTAGTGGTTCTCTGGGTATAGGAGAAGATTCCATGGTTTCTTTTTCATTTTGGAGGATTTGAAATGGATTCGGTGTAAAAAACGGAGATTCATCAGTTATTCCTGTGCTGGGCTGTGGTTCAGATCCTAATGAGGTAGCTGACGCGGTCGCTGGTGGAATCATTTTTTTATTTTGTTCACGGCGGGGTCTCTGTTTTGTGGGAGACGAGTTAGAACCTGCAGATCTAGATCTTTTACTTGCGGACTTTGAGGACATGACTTGATGAAAATATCTCATTGATTAAGAAAATAATAATATTAAATAAATAATGAGATAAGAATTAAAGATATAAGAAAGATAAGTTAAAGAAAAGCAAGCCCGAGCTTGCCGAGCTAGCGGCGATCAGCTGATCAGTGACCCTCCTTTCACTTTTTCGTGATTTTACAAAGTAAATTATAACTTTGCTTACCGAAATTTCTCCAATATTCACTGCCGTAGTATTCCTGAGGTCTAGTGATGTTCTCCAGACTGAATTCAAGCGAATTCCTACTGAAAAAAGCAAAAATCTGAGAGACGATGTAACGTATGACTGTTATCATCGAGCGCATCCCAATGGTAGTAAAATTTATTTTCATTTTTATTTTTATTTATTCCATTGTTGTTGTTTTTTTTTGTTTTGTTGATTCTATATTACATAAGGATATCGTTGTACCCTTTTTTCTATTTTTTTTATTTATGAGAACAACTAAATAGTTTTAACTATTTATTAGTTCCTAGTTTCCATTCGCCCACGGTACGCCCTGATGATAGCCCACAATAGGGTTCGAAACGTTGGAAAACTAAAAGTTGAAACTATTTAGTTCTTTTATTAACTGACCGCCACCCGGACTAATTCCTTCCAGTAATTCTCAAACGGTCAACTAATTATATTCAATTTTTTTATCTATTTTTTTAATTATTTAAAAATAATTGTATATATTCTTTGTAATCATTAATGTAATTTTTGTTTTTGTTTTATCTGACCATTAATAATTTCTAATTTTTTTTGTACATTTAAGTTATTCTTAAAGGACCTTATCCCAGAATAAAGTTTTTTTTTTTTATTTATTCATTCATTATTTAATGAAACACATATTTCTATCAAACTCAATGTAATTATCAATCTTGTTTTATCTCTAAAGTTCTTAAATTAATAATAAAGACAGATGTAAGTGAAAGTCGTGTATTTCGCGCACCAGATTTTTTTAAAAGCATATGTGAAAACTATTAACAAAGAGCATATTAATTAACACAAAGTATTGGTTAACACTTGGTATACTTGAATGACAACTGAGCAGTTGACTGCGCCCCAAGCGATTATCGCCGGCTGAGAGCAGCATTGGCCCCAACTGCCTCATTAATGATTCAATGTCTCATTTCCTCCGAGGCAGAACAAACGGGAAGGGTGAACAAGCCTAAGCGAAATAGTTGCCTAATTGCATCCACCTATTCAGAGCACACTCAACCACCGGCAAGCTTTGCAATCGATAGCAACATAGAGGAGTCGTTCGCTTTACAAGAGCGATTCGAAGAAGCATTGCTCCATAGATACAAAGGAGGTAGGTGAAAACTATCGTATTAAGACTGCAGAACGTTGCAGAAATATTAAGAACGTCGAACGTTGCAGTGGATACATAACAAAGATACGCAATGACAGTTTCTTTTGAGATGATTACCTATATATGATGCTCTTGGAATTATATACAACGATAATATACGCTAAAATATAGGATGGGTTAATCCATTTGGAATCGTCCAATTTGCGTGATTTTTACTTTCACTTACCTATTATGGAATACATAGTAAGAGGAAGTATTGCGATCGTGAAAATTTTCGAATTCTACTTTGCTTTTAGAGTTCCCTGAGTCCAAATAACCAAGTCGCACGAAAAGGTCCGTGTGTGCGTGTGGTAAGTATAGCACGAAAACGAAAAATCGAACGAAACTCAAATTTCATATACAATACAAATATAAGTCCGAGATGTTACACCAATTTTTTCACTAATATTAGTTTACCGGAAGTACTGTTTTAATACCATGCATTTTGCACCTTTTTACGATTTTCTCGAAAATGGCTCTGAGATTTTTATTAAACTCGCTATATGGTTGTAATATGTAATATACTTTAATATTGTATTGGTTGAACCCTGATAAAAATAGTCTGACAGGGTTTAAATGGCGAATTATTCTCCATATGGCGAAGAATCCTTATTAGGAATATCCTTATTGATAAAGAACTCCTAAATATATTTATACAATATGAACAAATTTGCTATCCAACTAAAAGAGTAATATAATTTAATAAACAATAAGAGAAAGATTTTTAAAAAATATTATCTTTTACACAAAGCTGTAAAAGATAATGTAATGGAGAGTGACGAAAAGCGGATAAAACTAAGCGATTATTGCAGAAAATAATATAATAGATTATTATTTAATGACACACATGTTTCGATAAAAAGTCGGTGTAGTCATTACAAAAGATTTCCTAAATAGTGAAGAAAGTAATTTAAATAATATTTTTAGGTCGACTGAAAAGAAGGTGGCTCGGGACCTACTGAGTTAAAATAGATAGTGAAGTGCTACCACTGGGTAGTTCTTTCTCAAGACATTGTCATGACATTTTTTTTCATTCCTCATATTTACTTCTTGTGGTCATTAATACACTTGTAAATTTCTATTAATAAATAAATAAATTTTCGAAAATTAATATAACCCTGACTAGTTAAAAGTCTATAAAGTAAAAGAGACCTCGTCATAATCCTACTTGTAAAAATATTAATCTCACCTAATTTTTAATTTTCAAAAAAAGCAAATATTTATTTTTCGTGATGTTTATAAGGAAATATTCTCAAAAGGAACTAAGTGAAACATTATGAAACCAATAAAGATTACACACCTGTATGTTGAATATAAGTGGCATACATTTTCAGACAGACTCAGCTGGTTTACTAGTTAGACGATTATTCTCGCGGTTAAAAAAAGCATGTTGCATGTTTCAGACCGAAATAAAAACTAGAATGATAATAAGAGTACTATCTACATTTTTGGTCCGTAAAACACATTACCTAAGTAGCTGAGAAAATTGTTTAAAAAATTTACGAAAAGTTATATAAATTGAAGCTGAAAATTTTAGATCGCTCAAAAAAGAAGTTTAGAAAAGAGTCTCACGCTTATTTTTACTTCTATAGTCTTGCCATTCTTCTACTTAATGTAAAAATTTCGATATTGTAAGTATTTTCCTTTTTTTAATATACAGGGTTATTCCCATGTTAAAGAGATTTTCCGCCTCGAAGCTTACATGCAACTGATTCAATACTAACAGTATTAGCCAAAAAAATATTTTATCCACGATTTTATTCTCAGAAAAAGATATATAATAACAGGTAAAATAATTAATCAAAATCTAAAATGTTGAGCGGTAAGGTCTGGACGATTTGGAATGGATTGACCCAGGATGTGTTTAGGTGGTTTGTTATGACGAGCTCTTGTTTATGTGTAACTATTTATAAAACAGAATGTTGGAGAGGCAATCATAGTTAACTGTTTATTCTGCTTTTCTTTATTTATTCCTTTGACCCTTCTTATACTTTGTGTTTAGAAGGAATGAGGAATTTAAACTGGGGTGTGTTTGAGCAGGGATTTTAGGACGCACAGTGGGAAATATGACCGATTTAGTTGGACAAAATTCTGAAACTTGTCTATATTTAACCTTTGGGGTACCACATTACGGAAAAAAATATATTAAAAATTATTAAAAAAAAATTATATAAACTAATTAATTTTTTGACACGACTGGCAAGCGTACAGTGATCTAACATCTAATTTGTTTGCTAGAATCTAAAACTTTCCTATATTTTACGTTTGAAATCCCAGAATATGGGAAAAATAATAAAAAAAATCTAATAATGGATCGGAGTTAAAAAGGCTAAAAACCTGCTAATAGATGTATTTTATATCATTTAGGAAATTCTTGAAATTATAGATTGTAAAACTTTTGATTCGGAGTGTTGTGTCTGGAAAAAAAAATCGCAAAAATTCTTTGTAATATCTAAAGACTAGAAGGTTTGATGAAACAACTCATTGGGGGTTATGTAGTTTTTCGATATTGAATAGGGGCATACACATACAAATTGTTATATTAACTCTACAGGTGAGATTGCAATGTATATTCAATAACGAGTTTGGAAATATAATGCCTTACCTGTCTAAGCAATGTCCATTGTTAAGTAAAAGCAAAAAAACTTTGCTTTAAATACATCTTGAACACAATAAATGACCATCGAATAAAGATAATCCCACTGTCGGTTATTAGGCACTTGTATGAACAGGAATGATTCACTCATTTACTATTTATTTGTAAACACGGTATGGCGAGAAAAATTAGTATTAAGGGTCTTGCCAATTAATAATAAAAAGGTAGAGCACTGGAAAATTCCAAACTTTTGTACACCTAAATTGGTGATTTTGTCCACTGTGGGACGTCTGTACTCCGCTGGAAAAAATAGTGAAGTGGTTAGGATCCTATGGGAGCATTTGTGTACCCGATGGTACGATTTGTGTACCCGATAGGGACTTTTCTTAAAAAGTATTAAGATAGAGTTGCCGGAGGGGGTTTACCTTTCAGTGAGCAGGGGGGACTCGTTTCGTCCCTCTATCGATCTGCCTGCCTCCCATTACTGTTGCACGCTCCTGGCTCGCTTAATGTATTGTTCCGTAAGATCCGAATCACTGGTTTAAAATAGCTTGTACAAGGCTGATAATGTTAATAATTCTAGGTTATATTAACTTTGTACGGAAGACCTGTAGATGAAGATAAGACACTCCACTTTATCCTATCTGATATTAACTGTTTAGGAAAACTTTTTCTTTTATGAAATGTTTGTTTTCCACCCTTTTAAAATTTCCTGTTTAAGATATTAAGATTTAAATCAATACTTTCACTTTTCTAAACTAAACTATAGTAAAGTAAATTAATAAAATTAATTATTCGGAAGAAACATGAGAATCGGTTCTTTTGAGCTTAGGGGCTCTACTGAACAATCTAATTCCTCTCGCATTCAATCCTTACAATCCGAAATCCTATATGCTCCTCATTTCGTAACAAATAAAATCATCCATAATGACCTTAAAATCCCATTTGTCGTAGAACTACTCCGTAAAAGATATAACCTCTTTTAATTCCAAATTCCCAACCCACACGAATCCTCCCGTTCGCAACTTATCGTTCCAATATATATCTGACAACCCTCCGAGGCGATTGAAAAGACAGTGGCCTTGAGACCTATTAAATTAAATTGACATTGAAGGGCTGGGTAGTTTCTTCACAAGACATTTTCACCCCTATAAATGTAAATTAGCCCATTTATTTATTGTATTTATTATAAGCACAGTTGTAAATATTAATAAACTATCACCAAAAAAAAGTAAGTGGTTATTACTTGATCCGAAAAATTTGATTTTACTCAAATAATTATTCGGAGGCTAGTACCATTTCCAGGAATGTTCGTGGGTTCTAACCCCGGCTATAGAATAATAATTAATTCTGATATTTTAGCTGTGGGACAAGGTAAGAAGGTTGTGGCACCCCCAACCTCTATAAATTGAGTAACTAAAAATTAATAAAAACCTAGCGTCTGATCCCGATTAATCAACTCTTTGTATTGCTGTTGGCACAAAAACAGTTCGACTATCTATTTGTGCGGAACTTAAGAATCTTTATGGTTTGTGTTATAAATACGGTAAAAGACCGTTGTGAAAGATATCGGATTTTAAAAATTTCACTATAGCATTACTTTAATTTATATAACTAATTATACGGAAGAAACATGTATTATTTGGGAAGAACTAAGAACTAATTATCATTAATATATATTTCTTTCGAATAATGAATTTTATTATGAATTTATATATGAAAGATGGTCACAACCTTATGAAGAAGTTCAAAAGATGTTTATTATCTGAAAACCTTCAAAATAATGTGAAAAATAGCAAAGTGAGTAATGAAGATGAGGAAAGCCTCCGAAACGCAGACTCCACATTTTACTGATATCAAATAAACTTTTTGGGAAGAATTAAGAAAAGAATATTTATTTTATATTTTTTATATAGTTTGATATCTTCCTTACGTTAACACTAAATTATAGACATTAATAAACGCCTTTTTTTTTCAAATAGATATTAAATAACACTGGTCGTAAAATAACAATTATTTCCAACACTTATAATTAAAATCATAGAGCAAAATATCAAATAATTTTTAGTAATGATGTCTGCATTTATTCCTCATCACTCAGATGTTTTCGAATTCGACGATTATCTAAGATTGTTAGTAATTTATTCGACATGGGATATCCCAACAAGGATTTCCTGCAATCAGGAAATTATTCAATAAATAAGCAGATTATTGTTCTTCCTATTTTAAAAATCTTTATCGTCTCATTAAGTATTTTTTAATAATCTTGTATTAGTCCCTAATAGCACTTTGATAATTTATAAGTTGATATTACTGGTAGGATCATTTTTACGTTTGTAAAGATATTTTATAAAGTACTAACAATACAAACTTTTGTAATGTACATTGGTCATTAGTGTTGTTTTTATTAAATTAAGAAAAGGTTTGTTATAAATATATATATATATATTAATTTATTTATGTTTAGTTATCTAAAAAAAAAACCTAAAAAAAGTAATGAACAAGGCTTAAAAAATACACTATATATAAAAAATAAAAAACCTGTGCCACTACAACCCATGAAGAGTTGAGGTGATTACAACCCATGAGCAATGAGGTGATTCGGCCGAGATCACGCTCTGCCGCCAGGTTTTTTCCCCATTTTTGGGTACCCACTTGATTGAGGTTGGGTGTACCCTAGGAGGGTCTCCATACCCCAGGATCGCTCCCCGACTGAAATAACAGAATAAATAATATTCCGCCACAGCTGGGATTGAAGCCAGGACCCGGAGCACAGTAGACTAGCGCTCTACCCCTAGACCACGCCGCTCCACCAAAAAAAATAAATAAATAATAATAATGCACTATATAAAGGAAAATTATATAACATGAAAAATATTATATGTATTAATCTCCAGATGATAATAATACATATTTAAAATGACTTATATATATTTTTGTAAAACTTTTTAAAAATGAATTCTAGTAAGAGAATAAAAATAAGTATTGTAGATAGAAATAACCGGGAATCAGTCGTTTTTATTGCGTTTTACACTTAGCAGGCATGATTATTATTGGTAATTTTCCTTAAATATAAATTAATGAACAGTGTAATTGGTTTTTTGAATAATAAGACAGTATGTTCTTTGAATAATTGAATACTATGCGTATAAGTTAATAGTCTACACAGCGCACAGTACTGTGATACCATAGTGTAATTAGTAAGAAATAATAAACCATTGTCTAATAATAGGCATCGTTTTTATTCGTTTACTGTTCTAGAAAAAATATCACAAAATAATCTCACTGTTCAAAAACAACAACATACATTCCATTAAGAAATATTATAGTTCACATGACATTTTAAAATATTCAGTGAAAGGACTCTGATCAGTGACCCATGCTCCTGAAACACTATCTCAGTCTTCTTAGGAAATAGACTCGCCTTCAACAAAAGTATGTTTCTATAGTAATTTAATTTATACAAATATATATTATGTCTATATTAAATAAAGCATTTAATTACTTTCAATGTATTATTCCAATTAAGCGACGACGGTTAATTACAACGGTGCGTCGAGTATTGTTTAAGCCTACTCCACATAATGAAATATTTAATTAGATACAAATACGGAGTATCTTTGTTGATATTGGCGAAACATGATTGGGCATTCAGAAACAAACATTTATAAAGCTGCGAAGTTGTCCATTACGTTAAATTAGAAATACACATCAACATTTCACTTTCCAATTTTACGGTATTGTTATTTCGACTGATGGTATCATTTATATGTCAAACTAATCAGTCGACATTTTATGATTTACTGTTCCAAAATTAATTTACTCGAGGTTATTTAACGAAACAAAATTTGTCCAGACCATCATGAAATTAACATCAGAACCGAATTAATTATTCTTTTGGTTTATTATTTCCAATAATAAACCTTTGTGATTGACCAAAAAAATTATCCCTCCTCTCCCTTAAAATTTGAGGGCTTACGTTTCAAGATACGTATAACCCGAATAAAGAATAAAAAAAAATTGTTTTCCTAATTAATAAATAAATAACAAAATTTGTTTGCCCTTAGTAGTATAAAATAGAAAATTAATTTCCTAC
Source organism: Piezodorus guildinii (assembly GCA_023052935.1). Classification (NCBI taxonomy): domain Eukaryota; kingdom Metazoa; phylum Arthropoda; class Insecta; order Hemiptera; family Pentatomidae; genus Piezodorus; species Piezodorus guildinii. The sequence goes on from CM041293.1 coordinate 40,979,246, forward strand.
AAAATGAAAAAAAGTATCATTTAAATCGGTTTGGAACTAGCAGAGATATAGCGTTTTGGAATGAGCAGTGGTGATATACCATTTCCTTTCGGATTATGGTATGGTATTAATTGGCTATTAATAGCTATACAAACTAAACCCTAATATAGTTATTTGGGTATAAATAATAATGGATATAAAATAATAAACCATTGGGTAGTAAATTTCAGCGTTTATTTTTTTTAAATATTTTTGTAGCTAATTCGTTTTTGTTTTTTTACACTTTATTTTGTTGCTAGTACTTTGTTTTCACTTATTTTTAAAACTTTTTTTTTCACTAATTTTATTTTGTTTTGTTACAATTCTCATAATAACTTTTTATAATTTAATGTCCAGATAGATGTTTAAAAAAAATAAATATATGACATTTTATTTAATTTATTTTGAATTAAATATTTCTTATATTATTACAATAATTGGTTTAAACAATATAGCATCAAATGTTCCTCCCATGGCAGTATAATGTGTAAATAATTTTTCTTTAGCCCTCGATACTACAGCTGAGGTTGAATCACCTAAAAACTGAATGGTTGTTGTACGTTGTAAACTTACTATAGGGACAGTGAGGTCAATGAACCAAGCCACGCATTCGATTAACGCTCGTAACAGAAAAGGAGCGGAATGGTTAAGTGAAAAACTAGGGAGAAAAAGAAAATTAAAAATTTTAATTTTTACATAAATTTAAAATAAAAATTTATAACAAGTATGAAAATATAGTATAAATAAAATAAATAAAAATCCATATAAATTATAAACCTATAATGATAGTTGATGAGAATATATACAAATGTTTTCGTATATTAGAGTGAATCACAATAATAAAATAACAATTAAAAGCTAAATGTCGGCCTCTGCTGTTTAATTGCCTATGAAACAAAGTTAATTATCATTAATTTGTATTAATAGATTTAGTTTCTTACTTTCTTATCTTAACAATTTATATAAATTATTAAATTAACTGGTTAATTCTACCAAAAAAGAAGTATTGATAATTTTAATAACTCTATTTATCAAAAATTAATATCTTCATTCGGTTTCGGGATTACAGTTCATATATGTATTAACAAAAACAAAAATTCTATTGATTAAGGTACAAACTATTTCCGTCTATTTTATAATTTATGTAAAACTTAGAGAGAGAAACAACAAATATTTTATGACTCATTTAATATCATTTACCGCGATATGTCAGCCATCCAACATTAGGAACGAAAATCGTTATCATCTGTTATCTCGCAAAATATATCACAGATAATTATGATTTTTCATGCCTAAAAATTAAACAGGTGTGGTATTATGTTGAATATGTTTCAAAATCTTGCTATTATAGATTAGTTTTATAATTTTTTAACGTCTCTATTTATGTTATATAATTATTTATTTAAATAAGTGCTAGCTCAGCGGAGGGGGAGTGTTTTGTAACCATTTTGGACTTGAAACTTCTTTATTTTCACATCAGGTAATTGAACCTAAAAGGTTACAATACAATTTTATAATAAATCACATTTAGAACGTTTAAAGTAAAAAAAAAAAAAAAATACTATACGTCAAAGATAAACTTACCCCTACGGGTTCAATATTCATTAATAAATCAAAACAAAACTAACATAATAAATATGTATCATAAACTGAACAAGACTTAAGATACATCACCAATAACACCATCAATCTTTTTGTAACCTCCCTTAATATAAATACTTTTTAATTAAAAGATCAGCTGATTTCATCAGAGCGAGGGTTTGTTCCAACTCTAGTTTTTGTCAGCTGTGACAGTTTATGAAATGTAGTTATACAGTTTAAAGGAAATTTTTACTGTATTTTTTTCTGAATAGAAACGTGATAAATAATAAGCATATAAAGTTGACTCAATGATATAAAAAATTAAAGAAATAAAAAAAAAACGTTTATAAGCAATTTTTATGAACATACTATTGTATAATGAATTTTCCGAAATCTCCAATATTATAATTCTTATTAATGATTTTTTAAATTTTTTTTAATCATGTTTACTTGTTTAAAATCAGAATATTATTTTCTTTTATACGCCATTGATAGATAGTATTTACAATATTCCTTCACTATTTTGCCTAGTGAAGAAATATTATGCATAAATGTCAATGTTAAAAAAAAAAAAAAAAAAAATATATATATATATATATATATATATATATATTAAAAAGGGATATGATATGTAAAATTGAAATTTAATTATTTTAAACATAAAATTATACATAAAAAAAACTATTGAACATCTTGTACAACGTTTTATGGTATCGTGTGTACATAAACATTAATATAAAGTAAAGAAAAAGAAACAAACTTTCTTTTAACATGGATTTCAATTAGAGATAAGTTTAAACAAAAGAAAAATATCTTGTTTATCATGTGGGAAAACAAACTTAGTGGCTTTGTCATTTAGAAATTGAGAGACCACATTTTTTGAGACCTTTTAAGTCGGTGGGATTCTTACGAATGCTTGGGTTCCACACTACCCTTAGTGTACTGGTTTTTTATTTTATTTTTTTCATGATGGCATTAAGAGCAATGAATGATATTGGGCCCATCTGGTGATGAGTTTGATTAAGCAGCTGCCGCCTGACGCAGTACACTGTCGGAATGTGAGAGCTCATCAGATTACCAAGGAGCCCTGATAAGATAGAGGCCAAGTATTGTGTAAGCACTTGGAGTAGCTTAGTATAAGCCAGCTATATGATCAATGTTGTTGACAAATATAGTTGAGAATAATATTAAATAAATTAAAAAAATTATATTTCAATATCAATGAAATAAACTGGTTTGGGCAACATGCGAATTTTGCTTACCTCGGTTGTTAATATAAATTAAAAACATATTAAGGAAACTGTAATTTTTACAAATTATAAAAGTTAGTAAACTTAGTAGAGATGTGTTTGTCGGAAACATTTCCATAAAGTTAGAATCGGTCATAATTACTCCGAGAGATTTGAGGTGCGACAGGGTTTGAAACAGGGTGATTTCCTTTCATCTGCTTTATTTAATATAGCTTTAGAATATGTCATAGAAAAGGTGATGTGTACCGAGAAAGGCTTAAATATGAGTGACAAGATTCCGGTTTTGGGGTATGCCATTGATCTGGTACTGCTAGGTGAAGACACGGAAACCATACAACTAAATACAAGTGTGTTAATAAAAACCGGTAAAGAAATAGGACTCGAATTAAATACCGAAAAGACGAAATATATGATTAGTAGCAGAAACGATGGTGATCGTGGGGTTATTGATATATCAAGGCATACTTTTGAACACGTAGAGAAATTTATGTATTTAGTTTCAATGATAACAAGAAAATATGAAATCCAGAGAGAAATAAAGTCCCAGTTGAAGGCGAGAAATGCGTGTTATTGTTCAGTAGCTAAATTACTAAGCTCGCAGCTTCTGTCTAAAAACTTAAGGTTAGAATTTATAAAACTATTATTCTTTCGATTCGATAAACAAAGGCTTGATATTTTCGAAAATAAAGTACTGTATAAAATACTCGTATATGGTCTGAAGAGAGATGAGGCCACTGGATAGTATAGAACAGGTTACACGACTTAACAAGTATTAACAAGGTTGCACAACGCGGAATTGCGGAGCTTGTACCCTGTCAATATAATTGAGTTGATAGCATCAACATTGTTGGGGGATGAGAAACGGTTTCCGAGAAAGTTAATATTCGCTGAACCGAATGGTAGGCGTCCGAAAGGTAGGCCGAAGTGTTTATGGGAGGAATGCATCAAGGCTGACTCGGGGGCTTGGGCTTGAACGGTGATCATTGGACAAGTCTGTGTAGGCGGAATTTTGTGGTATCGGCATCGAACCTTCGGGTTTGGTAGGCCAGTTATTATTATTATATTATATAAAAAGAAGAGTGATAAATAATAAGAGTCCGGAAAGTTACTCAATGATGAAAAAAAAAGAAGGAAGTTAAAAAAAATGTTTTTTTTTTTCTCATTTCGTGAAAATAGATGTTGGTATTACAAAATCAGTTTATATACAATTTTTGTAATCACACTATTATATAATTAATTTTCCGAAATCTCCAATAATAATATTGTTATTATGTTAAGTTATGAAACTTTATTTTAGTTTTCACAAATTTATTTAAGTTATGGCCCTGTACCTTGATAATACCTGCAAGAAACGAGGCATTTTATAGGTAATTATTTTTAAGGCCATTTCGTATTTAAGGGGCTTAATAACCTTAAAAATACTAGTTATTACTATCTGCATTGTCCTTGAATTATGTTTGTAAAGCTATTGTTTACCGCAGTATTTTCCTCTTGTTTTTCAATTATTGAAATAAATTAATAATAAAAAATGGAATAAATTAAATTAAAATGTTTGTATCTTTCACAGTGGCTGATTCCTTTATTTACAAAAATAAAAAGTTATAATCATATGTAAAAATAAACTGCAAATTAATTACACAATGCTTTATTATTTCCAAATAACTGTATTAGGATTAAACTAAACAGTTTATTTAATTTCTTTTCTTTAGAGAAATAATAGAAACAGTTAGCCAATAAACATCTGAGTGGAAGAATAGCAGTAAGCTAGAAATGTGAAATAATGTGTTGTGTGTTAAAAATTGTTTTTAAAAGAAGACTTGATAATGAGGAAAGAATTCCGAAATTTATAAAAACTATGTAATAAATTGTGAAGAAAAATAAATGTGTGATAAATGGAAGTTAAGGAGTGCATTGTTAAGTGTGAGTTTATTTAACTGTTATGGGTAATTTTAACAATAAATTAATCTAAGGAAAATTGCATATCACCACTCCTATTTTTTTTGGTTTTCTAGAAAATTTAATTCTAATTTTAATTACATATAATTAAAAAGGAAAAATGGATTTTTTAAATTCACTTTTTGGGTTCTACGTATCTTGAAACGTAAGTCCGCAAATTCTGAGTGGGGTAATTGTTTTTATTTTATTATTGTTTTTTTTTTTGGTCGATTATAGAAGATAATGAACTGAAAAAACACTTAAAATTGTGTGAGTTGTAGATATAAAAATATAAAAAATAGTTACTAACTTATTAATAAGCATGTTATGATGTTAAAGATTATTTCCGATGTTCGTTGGTTTAATAATTTATTCCATTAATCAAGTTAAATGATTACATATTCAAGAATATCCAGACACTTTATATACTAATTTAGAAAAAAAAAAAAAAAAAAAACTAATACCAAGTTACTCCTAAAGATATAATGTTGTTTAAACTTAAAAAAAAATATTAATTAATACATTTTTAAAAACCCAAAATCAGTACTTCTTCAATTGCAACTACACATTTGAAATGAGAATAATTATAACTCAGCAACTCCATTGAGGTCAGAGTGAAAAAGTACATGAAAGCAAGCTTCTGAACACCTACGGCAAATTTCCCATTAGACTGATTCTTCAAGCGGAAAATTAGTAATAATTTTCAAAATGGAACTTCGCTAATAACAAAACTGGAACAAACTCCCTCTGGGAGATTGGATATGGTGTGTGAATACTTAATGTATGCTAGCAAGTTTTTTAATGAAAAAATAACGGTGTGAAGTTTTCATAGAACACAGCATTGTTGTATCTAGTAGAAGAATAAATGAGTTGAAACTCCAAACGAAAGTGGTCTATAAACAAGGAAACCTATCAGCATAGGAACATTGGAATATAACTTAAGAAACCTATTTCCTACCTATAATTGAAATATAGGAAATTAATAATCAGGGAAAATTTATACCAGAAAAAAGCTCGCATGAGTATAGAAAATATATTGATATAATAATCTATAAAGTATGTTAGTTTCTTAAATTAAATTAACTCTTGTTTTAAAAAGATAATATTTTTTTATATCACAATAAGGAAACATATTTTTGATTTTTTTATATTTTGCACCTCCAGGTTTAATTAGGTTAGAGATCTTCAACCTGACACAGCACAGGCTCTGGACCAACTTTTTACGTCCTCTCCGAGTGACGGTGTAACTAAAGATTTTTTACTCCATTAAAAAAATCCTAAGATATCCACTTTGTTAATTTATCTAAATAACTTAATGGGATCAATAAAACAGAAAACAAAGATTATAATTTATTATAATAAGTTTTATTATAAAAATCATACAAGTAATAATTGAAAAAAAATTATTGTGAATTTTAAGTAATATTTTAATTGATATCGTAATAATCGTAACTTAAAATATAATCAACCATCATAATCACGTAGAACAACATTTTTTTTTTTTTTGTCGTTCACAGTTGATACATCATTGAAGTTTCGCCATCCTAATTATATGTTGATTTTTTTCACACTTTCAATGAGATGATAGATAAATATTTATAATGCACTATTTAGCGGTTGTAGGATAAGGCTATAATAATTATTATTTAAAAAATAATAAAAATATTAAATTTAAATTACGAAATTCGTTCATTTTGATTAAGTGGAGTAACACTAATATGTCATCATTATCATACATATTTCTCCTAAATACTTGTATTTTTTTTTTTTATAAGTATGAATATAATAAAGAGTTATTTGTTCATCACCACATAGTCTAACTAGGAATATCATTTTTTAGTTGTTTTTTTTTTCCATATTCTTTTTATTTTTCTCTCATCTTCCTCATTCTTTCCTTTGTTTATATCTTACATTTTTCAAAATTAATCCCTTTCTTAGTTACCTTCCTCTATGTTACCTAATTTTTGTTATCTTCATTTGTTTTTATTCTGGATAATCCGTCATATTCTTCATACCCAGTATTTTATCGAATATTTGTTTGTTTAATCTATTCTGATCATATAGACCAACAACTTTAATCTACATTTTTTATCATTTTAATGCTAAGAATTATATATACTTCATATAACCTTTTTAAAGGTTATTTTAAAAATATTTGTTTCAACCATTATTATAAAAGTAACAGGTTTATAATTATTTAATGTTAACAATAGGTTTAGCAACCCCGAAAAGTTAGCCCACACACTTCATACCAATGTACAAGACTAAACAAAATAATCTTCTGGACCTCGGATAACTTCTGGAATGCCAACCAGTGCGTATTAATGATAATAATAATAGGCTTACCGAACCCGAAGGTTCGATACCGATACCACCAAATTCCGCCTACACAGACTCGTCCAAAGTTCACCGTTTAAGCCCAATCCCCCGAGATCAACCTTAAAACAATCCTCACATCGACGCTTCGGCCTACCTTTCGGACGCCTACCAGCCCATTTGAGTCTCCGCGATGCTATCAATTCAATTATATTCACAGGATACAAGTGCCGCAATTCCGTCTTGTGCAGCCTTCTGAACTCCCCAGTGGCCTCATCTCTCTACGGACCAAATATTTTACGCAGTGCCTTATTTTCGAAAACCTTAAGCCGTTTTTCAACCTTAAAAGTAAGCGGCCACGTTTCACATCTGTAAAGAACCGTCAGAAGAATAATAGGTTCATAAATTCTAACCTTGAAGTTTTTAGATAAAAGTTTTTACGTAACTTAGCGACTGAATAATAACACTGAATAATAAAGTCCCGGTTAAAGACTTTATTTCTTTCTTGATTTCATTTTTTCTTGTTATTATTGAACCTAAATACTTGAATTTCTCTACGTGTTCAAAAGTATGCCCTGATATATCAATATCACCAAGATCGCCACCGTTTCTGCTACTAATCATATATTTCGTCTTATCGGTATTTAATTTGAGCCCTATTTCTTTACCGGTTTTTATTAGCACACTTGTATTTAGCTGTGCGTATTATTATTTTTTAAATATTCGTCAGTCAAAACTGATTTATCATTTATATAAAATCGTCAGTATTATTTTATGGAGTAGAAATACTACTTAAATCAAGAATTAAGCGCGAGTTGTGTTACTGGTTCCCACCATATCCAATTCAAAACAGGAAAGGATTTATAACATGGATTAACATGAAATAAAATGTTAATTGTGAGAACTTTTGTAATCCCTTTTCATTATAATGCCTTGGAATAAACAAAATTAATATTAAACATATTTTTATACGTAGGAAATGGGATTCCTTAGAGAACCAATACAATACACCCAACGCTCGCTTTAGTACCGTACCCAGTTTTTCCGCATTTATTATAAGTTTTTCATTCAATTCATCGTTTTTTTGTTTTGTTTTTTTATTATTAGTTTCTTCAAGGAAAGGAAAAAGAATAAGTTGGATAGTGTCATTACTTAAAATATTTACAATAATTAAGCTTTCACCGGTAATCAGCTTGTGAGAAATAGAACCACCTCTGAGTAACTCTCCATTGAATTTTTTTAATAAGGTAAAAGACCTGTTTATTTATTTTATTTTGTTCTACAGAAATATTTGTAAATTTATTGGAATTTATTCGTTGTTTTGTATTTTCCCACCTATTCTCAGAAAAGTAAGGTTTTCTTCAGCTTAATTTTATGAAATGTTATATAACCGTATTGTGGTGGATTCTTCATTCTATCCAAAACTTACAATTGTATTATAGTATTACAATATACATAGGCAGTTAAGTTATATGTTTACTATTCAATTAAGCAAAGATCTTAAGAAAGACGAACCAACAACACCGTCAATTTATATTAAAAGGAAATAGGCATTTAACGTCAACTTTTTCTTAACCAATTTCAATCTTTAGGTTAATTAGATAGAGCTTGTTCGTGTGTTGTTTTTGTGTGCTCTTCCGCGATTAAATTAAATTTGTGCTTTTACGTTTTCGAAATATTTCTTGGGTATTGTTTACTTTCACATTAACATATATAAATATATAGTGGGATCACTTGTAGCTGGATGGTTAACATAACAGCCTCCTATGCCAAAAGTCACGGGTTCAAAACCGCAGGTGGTCCTAGGATTTTTTGATGGGAGTAAAAAATCCTTAGTTATGCCGTCCTTCGGAAGGGACGATGAATTTTTTTTTAATATAAAAAAGAGTTATATAGACGTATAATAAACCGTTAGTTAATCACATACGCCTCTCCAGTCTGGAGCTCATTCTACTCGACTAATTTCCAAAAACTCAAGAGAATTCAAAACTTATCAATGCGGATAATTAATAATTTCCCCCGATACACGAAAATATCATCAATGTTCCAAGACTTGCAGCTTCCTACAATCAAACATCTTGTCCATTCACAAACAGCTTCTTACTTCAGTAAAACTCCAGTCTCTAAAAACCCATTAATAAAATAAATCTAAAATTACGATAAATTTTCACTGTAACGATAAACCCATAAGAGAACAAAACATGTATTATTAAATTAACTTACTTTCTTATGTTATAAATTTTATAATTTTCAATCATATTATGTATTTTCTATTAATTTTTGTATTTTCAATTATTTCATGTATTTTCAATTGTTTTATGTATTTTCATTTATTTTATGTATCTTCAAATATTTTATGTATTCTCAATTATTTTATGTGTAGTTTTTATGAGTAGGTTTTTTGTATAATTTTTCCTACAATCGCAATATAACCGCAATTTAGGCTAATGTACTATAATCACAAAAAAAACAAAAGTATTTTCTGATTGTAAGGATGACTCATCCAAAATCATAGTTAACATTTTGTCAAAATGTAAATATGTGAATAAAGTTTATTTTATTTTATTTATTAACCGTTAGAAAGCTAAAGATTTTAGAAAAATTATTATCTTATATTTTAGAAAAATGTAGAAGTTAAAGGGAGCGGTAAAAAGCCGATAAAAATAATTTTCATAGATAATAATATAATAGGTTATTTAATAAAACACACGTTTCTATTGTAATTCAATGTAATTAATTATCTCAAAATTAATTTTTATTTTTAAGTGAATTTAAAAACTATTTAAATTGATTTTAACATCGGAGGTATGTGAAAGTCGTGTGTTTTTTTTCTTCGTTTTTTCGACAATATTTAAATGTACTACTCATAATAATGAAATTAACTTAAAAAATAGACTTTATATGTTGAACATTAATATCTCGCGGTTGTTGGTTGGGCGAAATAATAAGTGAAACGTATATGAGACTGACATCCCGGCAGATTGATTACTGAGGAAACTGGTTGCCATAGCGATACGAGCAAGGTCGCCCAACACTGACCCATATGCCCAACTCTCTCCCCCCTTCTTAATTTTCTCCACAAGGGTTATTTACCCAAAGGGGCTTTTCCAGTGATCGGAATATATTCTGGAAACAGGAATTCATTATTTTTCGGGGGGTACCCTTGATGTGGATTTAAAGGCATCGAATTAAGTAAAATGTTCAATACTGAGAATGTATATATAAATATGAAATAAATGGAAATATCCTTATCAGATTTAATAAACTTGTGATAAAATAATTATTTAAGAATCGGAAACAACTTCTTACTTTCACATACCTCTATATGAAATATATAGCAAGGGGAAGTATTGCGATCGTGAAAATTTTAGAATTCCAGTTTTCAACGGAAACACACGTTTTAGTCCCGTAAACGGTCTGTGTGTGTGTTTGTGGTAACTCCCGAGCGTAAACGAAAAGTCCTATGAAACTGAAATTACACATTTAAGACAACTATACGCCCGAGATGTTACAGAAACTTTTTCATCAAAATCAGCTAACCAGAAGAGCCACTTTATACTATGCATTTTATACCTATTTACGATTTTCTCAAAAACAGCCCTAACGATTTTGATTAAACTCGCTATATTGATGTAAAATTGGACGGACTTTATATCATGTAGGCTTAATTCTGATTGAAATAGTCTGACAGGGCTTAAATGCCGATATTTCAAAATTTCATCTAAAGTACCTTTAATTTTGTAGTTTTTATGAAATTGGCCATATCATCTTGTTGGCATTGCTAAAGAACGGATAAATATATAAGTTGAAGGAATTCGATGTCTAACTAAAGGAGAAAAGACCAAAAATATTTTTTAAAGCAATTTTTGTGTTTTTAATTTAAAAACAGTAATATAGATGTATATTATACCGTTGGAAAGCTAAAGATTTTAGAAAAAATAATATCACATGCACAAGCTTGTAAAAGTTAATGGATAGTAATAAAAAACTAATAAATTAACTAATTATTTTAGATAATAATATCATAGATTATTAACTATGGATCATGCTAATGACCCTAAAAGGGTAGATGCGTTTGTGTAAATAAATAAATAATAGATTATTTAATAAAACATCTGTTTCTATTGAAATCCAATTTAAATAATTCTTAAACAACCTATCTTCTATTCTAAATTTGTTTAAAAATTCTTAAATTGATATAAATATTGGAGGTATGTGAATTTCGTGTGTTATGCGCACCTGATTTTTTCTCTATCTTCGGAAATAACAAAGTTACAAGCGTATACTACTTGAAACCACCGTATAAAACTTCCATCAAATGTTGTATTGTATTTGTAAAAATTCATCTGTTTGAATTTTTTTGTGGCACTTTGGCGCTCAGATTTTTCTCTCTTTCTGTCTTATATTGGTCGCACAAAGCAATTCAATTGAAAATTTATTATTTTTCAACAGATTTAAAAAAAATCTGAAAAGAAAAACGAAAATTACCTTTGCACTAAACTTCTTACAACTTTGGCATCTGAGAAATGGATAAATCGAACTATGAATAAAATTTATACCTCGATTCCCATTAGGAGATTAACTAGACTGTAAATAAAGCTCCAGGCGACAAAATCACATTGTGTGTTCTTATTTATTTATATCACGCAAGAAGTCTCAGTAATAATTAGATTTTATCAAAATATTTATTGTTATTTGCGATATTCTTATCCCTAATCAGCAAGTTTGTTTATAAATACAAATAATAATAACATATCTATTGTTTGTTGTTTATTCGTTTAACGTCACTGTTATGCTGCTATGGCTAATCGGACGATGCTACAGTGGGAGTCCTACATTTTGCCTATCCAGGTTTTATTAGGATAGGGATCTTTAAGGAGTGCCTGACATCGCACAGGCTCGGGACCACCTTTTAACGTCCCCTCCGAAGGACGACATATTCAAGGATATTTTACTCCCATTAAAAAATCCTAGGGCCACCCGTGGGTTTGATACCGCGACCTTTGGCATAGAAAGCTGTTTTGCTAACCATTAAGCTATGGGTGGCCCCATAACATATCTATATTTTATATAAGTAATCATAGAGGTTATTCATGATATATTGAGGTAAACCATAGGTGGTCTCAACCTTTTGACCGACAATGAATATAGGCAAGATTTTTAATTTTTATTTCTTATTTTATTTTGTTTATGGTCATTTATTGATTCTAAAACTTTATGCATTTTTTTTTCCATCTTCAAAATTAACTGAGTTATGGGAGAATTTATAGGTAAAATTTCCAATTTTTTCTATTTCTTTTGTTAATCATTGTTTAAAAAAAAAACCTAATAAATTGTTTCTTTATCTTCAAAAATAACTGAATTATTTAAATAAAACATTTTAATCAGCCGCCATTTCAAAACTAATCGGCTGATATCATTGTTGATTCCCTGAAATTTTTGCGCAAAATTAAAAAAAAAAAAAAAAAAAAAAAGGCTCAGCAGCTTCAGAGAAAAGCCGCGGTCGGCGGCCCGATTTTATTCCTAATGCGGGTTCTACGTATCTTGAAACGTGTAAGCTCTCTAAGGGGAGGAGGGTAGGTAGATATTTCTTATAATTTTTTTTTTGTTTATGAGAGAATGGATCTACGTTAATTAATATTTTTTCTCGTTTTTTTAAACTAAAATTAAAAGTTTAGATATACTTAATAAATAAACTATTTTCTTTCAAGGAAAGCAACTTGATTCTAGGACTATTTTTTTCAAGAATAACAAAGATATAAACGAGTGGAATTAGTACATAAAATATGCTTTGCTAATAGACAAAAGAAAAAAAAAACAGTAATTATTTACAATGTTGCAAAAAGAAAATAATGCAATAAATAATGAATATTGTAGTGAAAACAATTATAAAAACTCTGAAAATTATTACACAACGATTTCCCATTATTTTATTTTTTTTCTCATAATTATATTATAGCATTACAATGTACTTAGCTGTGAAGGCATTTAACTGATATGTGTACTATTCAATTAATAGAAGATCTTAAATGAGACGTTATAATTGCACCATCATGCAACGTCATAATTATATTTAACGAAAGTTGCCATTTAAGTAGTTGTAAACTCTAAATCTCTGCTATTCCTTTACTGATACGTAATATAAATTATATATATATATATATATATATATATATATATATATATATATATATAAATTATTTTTTTTTTTTTTTTTTTTTTTTTTTTTTTTTTTTTTTTTTTTTTTTTTTTTTTAGTAGAAATATATTCGTCTAAAAACTGAATCAACCTCGACTTCTAAGATTTGTAATATGATGTACTTTGTCTTCCTTTAGCCCGGGTCCTTAATTTCGAAGAGCCTATTTAAAAGGAGAAAGTACAGGTACGTTGGAAAGACACTTTGACCTTTAGGGTTTAACTCATGCCATAAATAAATTTTATTGATGAGGGTAAGAGCTTATGTAAATATAGTCATGTTAATTTATGCCATTGAGGGCGGGAAGTTTTACTACAGGATAATTGATGGACACTAGGCAACTTACTCCTTCCGAGCCCAAGTCATTAATTTTCCAATTGATTGATGGATTTTCTAAAAATAATTTTTTTTTTCCTATTGCCTGCATGTGAACTTGCCCTCATTCAAAAGAAACGAGTGTAAGGCGTTGATATGGTCTAAAACGAGGAATATTCAAAGTTTTGTAGAGTTTAAATTAATTTATGAATCATTACACTTCACGAATAAAACTTCTATTCAACGATTTTTTTTTTCTTTTTCAGAATGGTTTTGTTATTGGGTCCTCATGTTAAACTCTCTAATATGAAAAACCTAGTTGACCATGGCTGACTCCTCTGCACCATAAACCTCAACACCTCCAAGTTGTCCGAATATGACCCGAAGATCCCATGAAATAGGACCTGTGCACTTGTATATTCGTCCTTGATCATTGGCATCTTCACTTGGCCCATGTTGTTGTAAATGCTGACGGCTTTCCTGCCTGATTGAACCCATTCAAGGATATCACACTTGCATGAAACCCCTGATTTCATCACAGTTAGTGCATTTGTTGCCAGAGTCCTGAGACAGGCATACATCGGCAACGCTGTTTTCTTATTTTGTCGAGAGCTAGTAAAGAGTAACAGGTTGCCAAGTACTGGCAGAAATGCCCTAAACTCTTCGTCTGAAGCCTGGGGGATAGATCTAATGATGTCTTCGCAAGTGGGAAGGTGTTTCAGGCTTTCTCCCAACACTCTAGCCCACTTCCGTGAATAGTCTATACCCCCAAAAGAGCCCTGCCTACATGCATTGCGGTAGCATATGATCTGCGTCAGAGGGCCACAGGAAGATGCGCATGCTGACCTCAGATGAGGGCTCCACCTGATGCCTTCCAACAGTATTTCATGTGCTGGGTTAAGCCCTACTGCAGAGATCTCCACTTCTGAGTCCCCTCTTGGCATCTTTATGTGGCCCATTCTTAGTTCCTCGATGCGAGCCTTAAATAAGCAAAATGTTGCCAATATAGGGGTGGCCATCCCTATCCATTGTGCCCCTTTCTCCATAGGCTAAGCATATACTTTGCAGATGCCATCAAGGAGTAGGAGAGCTTCACTCAGTTTGAAAGTGATCTCCTTGGGTGTGGTTGAACCTTCTTCTGTTGTGAATGTCCCCACGCTTATGTCTTTGTCAAACTCTTAAATATGAGGTTAAACTCTCTAATATGAAAAACACTATTTTTCAAGAGAAAAAAAAAAGTTGCTAATTAACATAATATTAATAGTTATAGGCTTAACTGACCATAAAGGTTTGATGCCGGTGCCACCAAATGTTGCCTACATAGTCACCCAATGATCACCGTTTAAGCCAAGCCCCGAGCTCACGCTAATTAAAATAAGGATTTAATAATTAGTATGTGAAAAATACTTTAAAAAAATAGAGAGTAATATCGTCAAAATAACCTCCTACTAGACATTACCATTTCTGTACCCAAGGTTCTGCTTCGATCGAGTGGAAAGATTTTTTTTATTTTATATATATTTTTAAGCTCTTTAAACTTTTTGAAACGAAAGAACAACGATATAATTCAGACTCAAAATTATATTTTTTCTGACAAAAAAGTATCCAATCATAATCACCAGTACTCATTACATTCATTTGAAGGTTAATCAAATTAATTTTTATTTATATATAGAATCTGAGAGGACTGATACTTAATATCCTTGAGTTCACAGGTTGTTTTAATTTATTTTATAAAAAATTATAGACTTACGAACGATGGTTCAATGTTGACATCCATTCGCCTACGCAGTCAATCCAATAAGGCGAAATCCATAGAACCGATTATACATCCCTCCAACCTCTCGGCCTATCTCATGTAGTCTTAATAGTCAGTTCAGCGCATATTGAATTTTTCAGATCAATTTTCATTTGTGTACTTATATTTCATTGAAGCTTTGTAATTCCGCGTTGTGTAGCCTTCTAAATTCTCTTGTGGATTCATACCGCTTTGGGACAAATATCTTAGGTAGAACTTCATTCTCGAAGTAAGTAAAAGAGTGTGAGACCATGTTTCACATTTGCATAGAATCGTGGATAGTTAATAGTTTTATAAACTCTAACCTTCAATTGTGTTAAAAGAAGCCGCGAGGTAAGTAAGTTAGCACCTGAATAATAAAACGCATTTCTCGCATTCAACCGAGATTTTTATTCCGCCTGGAATTTATTTTTTTATAGTTATCATAGAGACTGCATACCTAAATTTCTCTTTGTGTTCAAACGTATTATATATATATATATATATATATATATATATATATATATATATATATATACACACACATAAAAATAGAAGTACGTTCAGTATATGAGTCACAAAGCTTTTATAGAATCCAAATGGATTTATTCTTCTTGAAAATGGTCGCTATGCTTATTCGTGCCTTTTAAGGGGGACTCGTAATGGCGAAAACCTCTTCCGGAAAGGCCCTATAAACACGGCTGTAGTGTTAATAATCCCGTGGTGTGTTAAAGTTATCAAACGCCTCGTAACCGACGAAATACGCACATAAAATCCTTTAGTAAAAAAATAAAAATAATAATCTGTAGGCTGTGGAAATACCATAGATTTTTTCTATGATGACTTTTGGTTTTTTTAGTATTAATTAAGAAAAAAACAAAAGGTTTATATGATGAATACAATTTATTCTTGGAGGATAAGTTTTGAAATTAATAATATGAAAAATGAAACTCAGCTAAAACTATTTCTCATTATTTTTCCTCAATTAATTTCTATCATAATCTAATGAGGAATCTTCAACTTAATAATTATATTAACAGTTACATCACCACAGGAAACTGTTTGGAACAATTGGTTTTGTTGTTCAGGGAAAAAATTACGCAGAAAGAATAGTTTACATATTTTATGTTTTTGGTTAATGTCTAACGCAACATTTACCAACTAAAAATATATATCTAACACTTAAAATTCTGAGTAAAATAACCGAGAAAAGAAATAAAAATTATAGTGTCTGTTGAATTCAGTTCAAACTTAAGTTTCGTTTATGAAACAGTAAATTAAAAAAAAATTAAACTATAGTAATTAAATAAGAATATAAATACAGTAGTAATTCAATGATAAAATATCATTTATTAAATTAAAAAAGCATATCTCAGACATTATTATATCTCTTATTTTAAATTTTGTATTTATTTTTTATTAAAAATTATTTTAACCGTGCGTTTTTTAATAATATCATTTTCATATAAATAATATATAATATGTAAGAAGAAAAAGTTTATAATTTTTTATTCATATTATATATATATATATATATATATATATATATGATCTTATATATTTATATTTTTTTATTCATATTATATATATGATTAAAGAAATATGTCCCTCTGGTAATATGATTTTTCTTATCAAGTCCCATAGAAAACAAAACTTAAGAAACTGCAATAACTTCGAATTGGCGGTTGATACTAAAATTTGGTGAACAATTTAGCAATGTCTCAAACATAGTAGTATGTTCTTTACACTAATAGATTTTCTGTTTTTCGAAAAATAAAATTAATTAAACTTTTTTTAGTTAAAAACTTGCTTTTTAAACAAAATAAACTATATATTTTTCTAAAAAAAAAATTATAGTCCCAGGTCATTTTGTATCTTATACATGCTTAAAAGTACAAATTATTATTTATTTTAATTTTGTTAACAATTACAATTTTACAAATGGTTGTTTGCCTTTTAATAAGTCAGCACTCAAACTAAAAAACTTTAAAAAATAGTTATATTAATTAATCTTTAGACAAATAGAGAATTTAACAACGAAAAAAATCAATAAATAATTCAAGATGATCGTCGGTATTAAGTAAATTAAGTAATTAGCTTGACCGAGTTTCATTTAATATTACATAAAGGTAAAATATGATCCGGTCTAAAAATCCTTTGGATAAGAGAGGAACTTAATTATAAATTGTTATTGAATTCCTAAGGAACTACATTTTTAATATAAAATTTCAAAACAAAATGAAAGTACCTGAAGGTTTTTTTTTTAAAGAATGAAGTAACCCTTCCATTAGGTTATTAAATTTTATTTGTTTTGTTTTTTCCTGCAAAAGTTTTTCATAATGAAGACGTCTCGATTTCAAACCCTTTCATATTTTCTTTTTCAAACCGAATATTTAACATGATATCTTATTTTGGAATATTCAGAGAGGTATGAAGAATTATTAACATAACAGCTAGTCTTTAAATCACATTTTTTTTTTAGAAAATTAAATTACAAGTATATTTTAAGATATTGTATGATTGATTATGCCTCTGAAGTCAGAATTCAACATATATTTAAACATTTATAAAATCTTATTGGTCATCCATACATTTATATATTATAATAGTATATCTAATTCATGATATTAGTATAGTAGCTGCAAATTATTATTCAATGTCAGTTTGTTTATTCATATGAAAAGTTATCTAAATGTATAGAATAAAAATATAAACATTTTATATTATTAGACGTTTCAACATGCAAAAAAAATGAACAGCGGCTTAAGGTTTTCGAAAATAAAGTATTGCGTAAAATATTTGGTCCAAAGAGAGATGAGGCCACTGGGAGTTTAGAAGGTTGCATAACGCGGAATTGCGGAACTTGCATCCTGTGAATATAATTGAGCTGATTGCATCGCGGAGACTCAAATGGGCGAGTAAAGTTGTTGGGCTCGATGTCGAACGGATTCCGAGAAAGTTGGTATTTGCTGATCCGACTGGTAGGCGTCCGAAAGGTAGGCCGAAGCGGAGATGGGAGGATTGCGTTAAGGCTGATCTCGGGAGCTTGGGCTTGAATGGTGAGCATTGGACGAGTCTGTGTAGGCGGAATTTGGTGGTATCGGCATCGAACCTTCGGGTTCGCTAAGCCTATTATTATTATTATTATTATAGACGTTTCAACATGTGTCATAAATCAAGTTGTTATTTTAATTATTTTTTCCCCCCTACATACTTCCTTGTCATCCAGTCCTACCTCACTGGCAGATCCTTCAAAGTAAATCATAATAATTTCTACTCATCCATTTTTAGTCAGCTTGCTGGTATTCCTCACGGCAGTATCATAGGACCCATTCTTTACACAGTTTATACAGCTGATATCCCGTCTCATCCTAACAAGTTCCTTTCTACCTGTGCCGATGACACGTGTGTTATCAGTCAATGCTAATCCAACTATTGCCTCTCAAACTCTCTAATCCCACCTTGGAGTATGGTGTCAGAACTGGAGAATTAAAATTAATGCCAACAAATCAAACCAAATTACCTTTACCCTTCGTCGTAAACCAATGACATCCTGCCCTACTGTGTTCAATAATATTCCTCTTGACCTTGACAAACGCCTTACTTGGAATCCTCATACAAGACTGAAACTACAAGAAACTGCACGACGTTTTCGACTACTTCAACACTTACTAGACAAACGTTCTAATCTTGCACTTAACTACAAACGGCTCATCTACATGACTATCATAATGCCTATATGGACTTATGGAGTAAAGGGGTTCTACTAAACCATCAAAATCTTCCCGTATTCAATCCCTAGAATCCAAAATCCTCAATGCTCCTTACTTTGTAACTAATAAACTGATCCACAAAGACCTTGATATTCCGTATGTTGCTGATTTGGCCCGATTTAGATACCATTCCTTTCATGACAAACTCCATTCCCACGCTAATAATCTAGTTTCAATCCTTTCTTACTCTCCAATTCACGACAATCCTCCGAGGCGTCTGAAAAGGAGATGGCCTCGAGACCTTCTAGTTTAGAATATTTTTAGAGTCCTTCCACTGAGAAGCTTCTCTACATGTGTTTCATGCCTTTAGGTATTTGTCTCAAATTTACTTGTTGTATTCCATTATACAGTTGTAAATTCCAATAAATAAATTTTAATAAAATATATATATATATATATATATATATATATATATATATATATATATATATATATATTAGTTTTTAATGATAATTTAAATGGTTATATCTTTAATTCAATAAGCCAATTACATAATGATAATATTAAAACATATTTGATAACCACGTTTGAGATAACAATATAACATCTGAAAGTTAATACCTTAGTATTGTTATTTTAGACCTATTTGTTTTAAATTAATAATAATAATAATAGGCTTAGCGAACCCGAAGGTTCGATGCCGATACCACTAAATTCAGCTTACACAGACTCGTCCAATGTTCACCATTCAAGCCCAAGCTCCCGAGATCAGCCTTAACGCAATGCTCCCATCTCCGCTTCTGCCTACCTTTCGGGCGCCAACCAGTCGGATCAGCAAATACACACTTTCTCGGAATCCGCTCGTCATCGAGCCCAACAACTTTACTCGCCCATTTGAGTCTCCGCGATGCAATCAGCTCAATTATATTCACAGGATGCAAGTTCCGCAATTCCGCGTTGAGCAACCTTCTAAACTCCCCAGTGGCCTCATCTCTCTTCGGACCAAATATTTTAAGCAATACCTTATTTTCGAAAACCTTAAGCCGTTGTTCATCCTTCAAAGTAAGCGGCCACGTTTCACATCCGTAAAGAACCGTTGGAAGAATAATAGTTTTATAAATTCTAACCTTTAAGTTTTTAGATAGAAGCCGCGAACTAAGTAACTTAGCAACTGAATAATAACACGCATTTCCCACCTTTAACCGGGACTTTATTTCATCCTGGATTTCATTTTTTCTAGATATAATTGAACCTAAATACTTTAATTTCTCTACGTGTTCAAAATGTTTTAAATTAAGTGATTGAAAATTACTGAAAAGACAACTTTTACAAGTAAATGAAACAGAAAAATCTATATTGTGTTTGAAGAAGATAAAATAAAAAGTTGTAAAATCACTCACAATTAAAATTTATTTTCATTAATGGTTTGTTTCAATCAAATTTGGTAAGAGAAGATTAAAAATCACCGGGGTTCTATAGTTCTTGAATATGTGAATTTTAAATTCATGTATTCAACATGTTTATTCAATTTAGAACATATTTAAAAAATAGATATGCAAGAGCTAAAATGAAGTACGGTTTAATTTTTATTCTTAAATCTAAATTTATATAAGTATGAGTGTGTTCATGTTTTGTTTATTTATTTGTTAACCTAGTATTTATTTAATTTATAAATTTTGTTATTATATACCTTTATTAATTTTAGTTTCTTTTTATGTAATTTGATTTTTCTTATGTTTATATTGTAAATATGTATGAATGTTATCATGTATCAATATTATTATTGTCCATTGCGACAAACCGTAATATTTCCGAATAAATAAATATATTATCTAAAAAAAAAATCTAAATATAAAAAATATTTAGTTTTATCAACCTATGTGCAATGAAGAAATAGCTTTCGAACGTCAAAAAATAAATTTAAAAATTATTACAAACTCACCGTGGTACGTTAGCAACACTACTTTACTGACCTTCCCATGTCAACAGTCAACGAACAGATTCGGACCCACTGCAAACGTTTTCACAACTTACACGGACATACTAACAATCTAATACGAAGCATGGCCTCTAATAACATGCCAGACAATACTCGCAGAAGACTGAAAAGAAGTTTAATAAGGGACCTTCTATGCCAAAGCCGTAATAGAAAGCACGCCAGGAAGAGGTGCCGCTGGGCATCTTCTCTCCATCATGGCTAGCACGCCAACTATCAATCCTTCATCACATTCGCTGATTGTCGACATTTATTGATAGGTGTGAATGAAACAAATTTAAAGATAAAAAAAAAATTATTGGAAAATCTGATATTTCTATTAAATAAATTTTTGTTTAATGAGAATGTTTCTGTATATATTTATACTAAAAACGTGATTAAAAATTAAAATATATATAAAAATTGCGTGGTGTAGTGGATAGAGCACTAGTTTACTGTTCTCCGGGTCCTGGGTTCGAATCCCGGCAATGACAGAATATTATTAATTCTGTCAATTCAGTTGGCTAGCAACCCTAGAGTATGGAGACCCTCCTGGGGCAGGTCCAGCGTCTTTAGAGTTGGTATCTCAGTTGGAGAAAAAACCTGACGGCTGAGCGTGATCAAGTCATCTCCTCATTGCACGGCCGTTGGCCTTGAAACAGTACGAAACAGTATGTACTGAGCCCAACAGCCTTCATGGTTGTGGAGGTAAAGGTTTTTTTTTTAAATATTATTTGATTGTTATGCATAGTCCACTTTCAAGCTTATACATTGTATATTAACTAACTAATATGGAAAACTATAAATAGAAGCCAACAAATAAATTAGTTTTATTATTAAAAAAAAAAAAAAAATCTATATCTTGAAGGTTGGTAGGTAGCTCATAGGTTCGAAAAACTGTGGATAGAAAAATTACAATTATTTTATACGGTTACTTTCATAAAATTTAGTAACCAGTTCCTTGCGGAGCTGCTTATTTTAGCTATTAAATAAGTCATTCAATAAATTATATCTTCTCCTTTTTAGGACATACACAGTGTCGGTGTAGAGCGGACTTGAGCTGGCCCATGGTTCAGCTAACTTTCTCCGGCTTCGCACTTACCCAACAGTCCATAAGTTCGTTTGCTGTCTCGTATTGTCGACTAACGTACGATATCCGTGCAACATTTTAAGAACGTGTACATTACGTAAAGGTAAGCAAAACATGGCCGACATCATGCTGTTGTGGGACATTACCGAAATGGAACCGAATTGCATAAATGTTCCCAGATGGAGTGTTGTATTTGCAGCTGGTAGAAACCGAAATAAAAAAAGAAAACAGTGCAACTTTCTAATTATCTAATGTACTTTTCTTAAAATAATTATAACTTTAAAAAGCAATATATATATTCCGCAGATGATGTCCAGGGGGTCACTGAGATGACAACGGAATATTCGTTTAAATAATCTTAATGATTTCAATTCGATAAGCCTTGGCTTGTTTCAAAAATCACTTTCACATTGTACAAATATATTGAATTTTGTGTGGTTTTTGATGAAAAATATTGTCTTACTATATTCCTAAATTTTAGTAAATCTTAGTGTATAATGTTTTCCTGTATCGTAGGCAGTTTTTATAGCATGGATTTTGCATATGATCTTGGATTATCTATAATAAATCATTTAAATCCCTAGTCCATTATTTATAGGACGAATTAGTATAACTGTAATTGGGTGTTACCTGTAGCATGGGGATTAGCTTAACAGCCTCCTATGCCAAAGGTCCTAGGTTCAAACCTGCCCTAGGATTTTTTAATGGGAGTAAAAAATTCTTAGTTATGCCGTCATTCAGAGGAGACGCTAAAATATGGTACCGAGCCTTTGTCTGGTACTCGTTAAAAATCTCTGTCCTATTAACCATAGAAGCACAAAGTGACGTTAAATATAAACAAATTAAAATTGCTAATGGAAATCTTGTAAAAGCTAGAATGATTAATATTTTTTTTTTAAGCATTGCATATTCAAAAGTCATATTTAACATAAACAAATTAACGATGTACCCTCAGAAAGAAAAAAATAATAGTTTACCGTTTATCATTAAAACTTTGAGATGAAAACTATTTTTATAAAACCTCATTATAATTATAAATTTTATATGAAACGTCATATTTTACATAACTTAAATAATGTTCGAATAGCAATAAACAAGTATAGATAGGAATGGAATACCTAGTATAGTAGAAGTTCGGAATTTATATACAATTTTTGAATTTTTTTGTTGCTGGTTTTTAAACACAAATTTTCTTTCTCTTGTCCTTTTCAATAAAATATTAAGCATAGGAGCATAAAGGGGCGTTAAATAAATAAACAAATAACAAAAATCTAACTGCAATTGAACCAAACTTATTGTCAGTCAGATGCGTCTTAAAATTAAGACGATGATTTGCAACAGGTGATATATTCATTTTAGGAGATATTCAGTATGAATAAATGTACTTCATAATTTTTGCATTTAAATCTGGAATTGTTTACATAATATATTAATAACTTTTTTTTAATATTAGAGTCGGATGAGGATTTTATATAAAACGATGTATAAGCACGATGTTTGTAAATTTGGGGATCCTTGTCTCAGGACTGATTGGATAAAGGGGGACGCAAAAAACGTTTGTTGGGATACATTGTAGAGTCTAAAAGGTATAGTCTATTCTCACTCTAAATATAAAAATATATCATTAAAAATCTTGGTTTCCGTGAACTCATTGTAAGCCACGCGACGGATTTTGATAAGGTTTTCCCCGTCGCTTAGAGCATTCTTTCCTCAGGATTTACAAGTAGTATGCATTAAAATTAAGTTTTTCTTAGGAAGGAAACATTTAATGTTTCGTAGAAAATTCATCAAAAAATTATGAGTAATACTATAGAAGTCTAATAAACAGTGCCTACCAAAAGTTGAGACCGCCGATGTTTTTTATCAATTTTTAAATGTTTCTGCAGCATTTCGGCGTTCGGATTTTTTCTCTTTGTGTATTGTGTGGGTTGCAATACGCTATTCAACTAAAAATCTAATCTAACCCTTCTTTAATTAAAAAACAAAACAAAAAAAAAAACGAAATTATTATTATCTGTACCCTGAACTTCTTACACAACTTTGGCAGCTGAAAATTCAATAAATCAAACAAAGAATAAAATTTATCTTCTCAATTCCTCTTAGGGGATTACTATACTATATATAAAAATCTCATTGTTTATTATTATTTATTTTTATCACGTAAGAAGTCTCAGTAATAATTAAATTTAATCTAATAAATTTCTTATTATTTAAGGTTTTGATAAACTTTTCTTCTGAATTCCTCAGTGACCTCATCTCTCTTTGGACCAAATATTTTACGCAGTACCTTATTTTCGAAAACCTTAAGGCGTTGTTCATCTTGTAAGCTAAGCGGATTCGTTTCACGTCCGCAAAGAACCGTACGAAAAATAGTGTTATGCAGATTAGTGGCATAGTGATTAGCATAAAAAAATAATAACAATAGAAATTTAAAACAAGAATATAACTGATAACAATGATCTATTTTAAATCCCTATCCTGCTGTGTAATACTTACGGTTATAGTTATTGGGTTAAAAAAGGGAAAAAAAAAAAAATTTGGAATGAGCAAACTAGAAAATATAGGACGTTTTTGAATTCTTAAACGTCAAACATTTACCGTTAGTTGAGACACTATATCGCGTTGTCAGGTGAAGTCAGGCATTGCATATTTACGGTTAGAAATCTTTCAATTTTTTTTTCGACTATCACATTTCCGAAACCTGATTTCACTTAAATATACCAAGACATTTAATAACTTCGTCACACAAGAATAGCATAATAATATTGGGTTGATGCAAAATTAATGCAGGTTTTTAGTAGGTATTGTAAATACGCCATATCTTTACTTTAACCATATATATTTAATCAAAATAATTTCCATCTGAATCAATGCACTTTTGCCAACGTTCAACAAGCTTTCTTATTCCACCAGAAAAAAAATCCGAATCCCTGGACTCAATGAAATCACGAAAAGAATTTTCAATGTCTTCCTGGTTTTGAAAATTTTTCTCCCTCAAAAAGTTGTCCAGATGCCTGAAAAAGTGGAAGTCTGTAGGAGAGAGGTCAGGTGAATAAGGCGGATGTTGGAGAACTTCGTAGCCCAACTCGTGCAGTCGTCGAAGCGTTGGTTGTGCAACGTGTGGTCTGGCGTTATCGTGGAGCAGGATCGGCCCCTTCCGATTCATCAATGCTGGGCAAAGACGTTGCAATTTTTGAGTTCCGAGTTCCGCCGCCATTTCTCGTGTGGTTTTGGTTGGGTCTTCTTCCACTTTTGACCTCAGCTGGTCGTTGTCCAGAGCAAGATGACGGCCCCGACCTTCCTTGTCTTCGAGGTCGAAATCTCCTCTGCGAAACTTCTGGAACCAACGCTGAACCGTGCACTCATTAATAGCCCCCTGACCCCACACTTCATTAATATTACGAGCCGTTTGCGCAGCGCTGCGCCCTAATTTAAATTCGTAAAAATAAATTTGACGAAAATCGCACTTTGACATTTTCGATTCAAGACCTTTGAACACACTGAACAAAACGATTTTACTAAACAAATTCATGGTGAAAGAGAGAGTATTAGATAAGGTTTGTTTTGGTATAATAATGATCAATGTTAGGATTAGCTTTGTTTACACAATTGGAATTAAGATATTGCAATAGAGGAAACCTGCATTAATTTTGCATCAACCCAATACCATACCAGCTTTTAAATAAAAATTTACTTTTTTTTTTAAATATTAAAGAAAGAATTCTGACTAACAAGTTATATTATTTGTAAAAATCGTTTCGAAACTACAAGGTGATAAATAACTGTAAATCAATTGAATAGACTGCTATGAGTTTTTAGTTCCATTGGCATCGTTCATTAAGTTCAATTGACACCACGTGGAGTCTGAAAAGGAAGCTTAAATGATATTCTTTGAAAAATTCCACGTAAATCTATTATTTTTTTTCTTACATAAAATTTGAAACAAAGGATTGATGAGTATGACCATGAAATGGTTAAAAAAAAATCAATTTACTATTTCTACTTAATTTTGTTTTTCTTTGTCACTTCTAAAAATATCTACTATAATGAAAATCATGGACATTAAATTTTAAATGTTTTTTCTGAGAGGTATTAAGCAAAAAAAAACAAACAAAAAAAACGGATAACCTTACTGTTCTGAGAAGTGATCGTTTCAGTTTGTTGGTATCGTAAAACATTTGCGAATAATACCCTTGTTTTATAAATTATATTTGTCTATTCTACTCAAATTTTAAATTAGTAATTAATATGTGGTGAGGGAAAACACATTACTAGCAATTATGCGATGTGCCCAACTGTGTTACTTAACATACATAGCATGCTAATGATAGATGGAATTTTTACTTTATATATGAAATATTGTGGCCGCAAAAAATTTCTGATTCGCTTATTCAAAGGAAATCCTCGTTTAAGGGTCGTCTGAGTCCAAATGACCAAGTCCCTCAAAAAGATCAGTGTACGATCGTATGTGGTAAGTCCAGCTCGAAAAGGTAAGTTGTAAAGAACTAAAATTATATATTTTTAAAGCATAAATGTTTAAGACGTTACCGCAACATTTTGAAAAATAACGACATATCTTAAGAATCACTTTATTTCATTTTGCACCGTTTTACGATTTTCTTGAAAACGGCTCTATTGATTTTGATTAAACTCACTATATCAAAGTAAACTTTAATGGGCTTTAGAATCATTTAAGTTCCATTCTGATTGAAATAGTCTGATAGGCCGTAAATGCCGATATTTTAAATTGTTTTCCTCCGAAGTACCTTTTATTTTATATATTCAAAAAATTAACCACATCTTGTTAGCATACATAATAACGGGTAAATATACAAGTTGTGCGAATTCGATGACAACTAAATGAGAAAAGAAAAAGAAGAAAGTTTTAACTTAAGAACAGTAATATAGATGTATAATATATGGGAATGCTACAGATAATAGATAATATATAGGTATGCTAAAGATTTTAGAAAAAAAGTTTTTATATGAAAACGGAGTTTCATTAACAGCGAATTACTAAGTGCTTGTTGAAGATATTAATATAATAGGTTATTAATGAAACACAAGTTTCTATCGAAATTAAAAATAATTGTTTAACCTTTTTTTACCTAACTTAATTAATTCTAAAGTCTTAAATAAATTTTTAAAACAGATTTAAGTAAAAATCGTATATTGCGCCCTACAGATTTTTATGATTGCACTCAAATCACATAAAACTTGCATTATCATTTTTTTCCCTAATTTCAGCTTTATGCAAAAAATATTTCATATAAATGTTTCTCTTTGTAAAGGATGAATATGGTCATAAAAATGAATATTTATTCAGATTTTTTTTTTTGTAAATATTTAATTTTTGTTTAAATATGTATATTAATAAACTAAATTAAGCTAATTTCAGAATGAAAGAAAGGGTATGATGCAATCATTTGTGAGTGAATGGAATATTTTGTACACTTTGTATCTACTTTCTTTGTATTTTACAATAAATTAGTTTTAAAAGATCAAAGAATTTCTAGTATCTGAAATAATAAGAAATCTTATCGAAATGACTCAACTCTTTTCGATTATTCAATATTGGATATTAAAAAGTTTATCCGAAGTCTGATAAGATTAGAAGAAACAGTTTTATAAAAAAGAAAGACGGGCGACAAGTAAATATTTTAGGGGCGCATTCCTCTGATACATGTGACTGAGAGATAGGAGAAGACCAATCTTTTTTTATAAAGCCATAAATAACAAAAATAATAACTGAGTCATTGGCGTTTCTCATAATGTCCCCCTTGACCCTGTAAGAGTTGACATTTGCTAACCTTTTCAATGAAGCGTTCATGGTCCATTTTCCACACTTTAAAAACTCGGAGTTATCGCGGAGTTATTTTTTCGCGATTCAGGGGTGGAAAAAAAAGAATGGTTATTTCCATGATGGTAAGTTATTTTATTTTTATTAATATCTTTCGAAATGGATTTAAACTAATCAAGAATGCGTGTATTGTGAATGCGTATTACAAATATGACCTTCCATGTTTAAATGAGCACATATGATACAGGCAAATACAGTAAAAGTTTTATAATAGTACAGTAATATATGGATTTCAACATACCATAAAAAAATGCAAGCTGAAACCTATCAGAAATTTTTAAGTATTCTTCCTTTATTATGAGGTAAAAAGGCAATTTTCTGCATCGGGTTTTTTAGAATGAAGAAAGAGATTAAAAAAAGAAAATAATCAATTTTAATTTTTTGTTAATTTCTCAAAACGTAGCACAATACAATTGAATTAGATACATCAAAATGTCTTTAATACTGATTCTATAAATTTTCTTCTTAAAATGAATGGTTAAAATTATGAAGATTAAAAAGAATGTTTAACTTGTTCTATAATTATAGTTAAAAAAATCTGGTGAGAGCAACACACGACTTTTTGAATCCTATTAACACATACAATTTTTAATAAGATTTTTTTTCTAAATTCTTCAGCTTTCCAACGTTATATTATACATGTATATCCTTATCCTTGGGTTCAAAAACACAAAAATTACATTAAAATTTTTTTAAGTTCTTTTCTCCTTCGATTGGATATGGATTTCGTTCAACTTATATATTTTTCCGCTTTTTATCACTGCTAAGAAGATGACAAGGATGTTTTTTAAGATGCTTTAAAAGAAGGAATTTTAAAATATTGGCTTTAAGGCCCTGTCAGACTTATTTCAATTTCAATGAAACCTTTATAATATTAAAACGCATTAAATTTTACATCCATATGGCGAGTATAACCAAAATCGTTCGACCCGTTATTGAAAAAATCATGAAAATGTGCAAAATGCATGGTATAAAGTAGCTTGTTCTCCGATTTTGATGAAAAAGGTACTTCCTATTTTCCGTTAATATTTTAATATTACCGTTGAAAACCGGGATTCAAAAATGTTCACGATCGCAATACTTTCCCTTACTATATGTTTCGTATAAAGGTTAATAAAAATAGAAATGTATTAATATTTTGTTATATAATATTTGATAAGAAAATAAGTAAAATGATCACTAATTTTCTTTCTACTGAGTGTTTGGGTCATTTCTGTTAGCTGCGATCGAAAAATATCATTCCAAAATGCTGACTGTTCTTAACTACCATAAGGAAATCCGATATAAGCACTGTCATGTTTTAATCATTAGTTTGGTCATATGAAACCCGGATTTATGCATCAGAGTCGGAGATGTTGAACGGACATGAATGGCACGCCTGTGAAGCAAACTTGTGCAGATCCTTATCGCGTTCTGTGCCGTATACGTCGCTGACGTTTCCTCACTTGACATATGGCGTTCGGGACTTGCTTGCCTTGGTCGTACAGGAGCCGTTTCTGTCGCTTCTTGGTACTTTCATCTGGTAGTCCATTCCAGTCCTTATACGCATGAAAGAAAAATGCCATTGTTCAGTCCAGTTACATCGAACTGCTTTAATATTATCGACGCTTAGTATAGCTTTTTAAGTGGGTTTCTTACTTACCTATAATTATTACTTTCACTTACCTATATATGAAACGTTTTAGGAACCTCTGAGTCCAAAGGTAAATCTAGCGCAAAAACGAAAAGTCGTACGAAACTGAAATTTTATATTTAAGACAGCTTATGTTAGTGGCTATTGACGCCCTAACTCAGCCTCCACTGGCTTACACCAGTAATGCGGCTGAGGAGAGGCACTGGGATCTCTTGGATTCGGCATCTTCCCTCTTTGTGGAGGAAGAAGCCCAGTCTGGGGTTCCTTTAGCAGATTGTATATATTGTATATAGTTAAGTTTTTTTGTAAGATGTTATTTATTTCCAACTTTATATTTATCTCTACTACAGGTTGTTGTTTTGATTTGTTTGTTGTCTCTTTTTTGTTTTATTAATTGTTATTGTTTTGTATATATTTGAATTTATTATTTCCGTTTTATGTACGTTTGACTTTATCATTTTTCTGTATATATTGTATGAATGTGTATCACATCACTATTACTACTGTTCATTATAAACAAATTGTAATAAATCTCAATGAATAAAAAAAACAAAAAACTAGCCGAGTCAGCAACTTTCTTTATCGCAATTTGGCTAACCAGAAAAGCCACTGTTACTAGCATTTTCACCTTTTGATTTTCTAAAAACGCTGTGACAATTTTGATTGAAATCACTATATTGATGTAAAATCTAATGGAATTTAATTTTATATATGTTTCATTCAGATTGAAATAGTTTGTCAGGGCTTCAATGTCGATATCTTAAATTTCCTTCCTCTAAAGTACCTTCAATTTTTTATATTCCAGATAGGTTATTGATATAATCTTAATGACATTGATGAAGGACGGCTAACTATAAAGTTGGACGAATTTGATGACCAACCAAAGCTAAAAGAGCAAAGCTATTTTTTAATGTATTTTTGATTTTACAGGGTTTGTTTTTTTTTGTTCCCCATACCCTCTGGTTTTATTTTTCACAAAATACAATAAAATATGATATGTACACATGTCACAGATATTTTCCTTCTATTACCCGAAGGTATTCCAAGGAGGATTTCTATATGCGCTGCATGCACTATCAACATTTCAAGGCTCTTTATGTATCAAAAACAAAATGGGAGGGACCATTCTTCAGAAAAGATTTTAGAAAATCTTACATCAATCTTATACACGTTATATTATTTAATATAAATCATATGTTTCCAACGAAAATAAATTTTACGTTTTATCAAAATCAACTTCGGACATTGTTGTTTCTCATGTGACCAGCACTGTCTCGTTCTTTCTGATCGTCTTTTTCTTCTGATATTAAGGGTTTTGTTTTTAATTTAGATCTGTCTGGGAATATTACTTCTTCGTTTTATAAACAGTTTATTAGAATAAGCAAAAAAAAATTATTTTATGTAAAAAAAATCGACATTAAAACAAAATTGTTCTAGAAAGTTGCAGCCTAATATGTTAGATTTATTATAAAAAATATGGAAAAACGCGAAATAAAAATTCACAAAGGTATAAACAATATGTATATTATGATAATAGGTATACTACGTATCTTATTAAGGAGTTTATAGCTTCTTTATCAATAGGACCGTTTTTTTTTTTTTTTTATTTATTTTTTTATTTTTTAATGTCTAGGCCGTAAATCTGTTATGAATTTGTCTAATAATTCGATATTTTATGAAATACGAATTTCTTGGTAATATAGATGTACAAAGTTTTAAATCTGGCTTCTGCAGGGAAGTTTTCAATTTAAAAACATTCATGAAACACTAAAATAAAAAAATATTTATAGCAGATAAACATTCGACAACCGATACAAAAGTAGTCTTAAATTAAAAATATATGAATGCAGGAAATAAAAAAAGAAAATTATTATAAGATTATAAGTACATCAGAAGGAAAGAAAAGAGGAAAATTCAATTATCCGATTAGAAAGAAGAAATATGAGACAGTAGGCGGGCAAATATAGAACCAAATACGGCATTTAGCATTACTGTTGAAGCAACATTGTAAAATTAAAAAAAAAATCCGCTTTATTAAGTTTTATAACAAATAAGGATTGTAGTAACAGAGAAACAGATAGGACTTAAATGAGCTTAATGAACTTGAATAAGTTTTGGTAATAATGGTAGCAGAATTATTGGTTTTTGATTGGTAAGAAGATTATAGTTTCGTTGATGCTATGTGCTATTTTAAGTAAGAAAACTGATGA
This sequence comes from Piezodorus guildinii, assembly GCA_023052935.1. Taxonomy (NCBI): domain Eukaryota; kingdom Metazoa; phylum Arthropoda; class Insecta; order Hemiptera; family Pentatomidae; genus Piezodorus; species Piezodorus guildinii. The sequence continues at coordinate 41,011,115 of CM041293.1, forward strand.
GAAAAATTTTCTATTTTTAATTTATATGCTTGACTGAGACTTTATTATTGAGAACTTTGTTCTTATTTCTGCTAGGTAAAATCATGTTATTTGCTGCATTTCCATGGTTTAAATTTAAAAAAGTCACAAATACTGAATGTCGCAGTTCAACGAATTTGATGCTTTGAATAAGTTGCAGCTTAAAATGTAATTGCCTAAAAAAAAAAAAAAAAGAAAGAGTATCCAAAATTATAATAGTATATGGGGTTTAAAAATTATTAAATATGTATTAAATTTCAAACACCTATGATATAATTTCAAGAATACAAGAATTGTGATAAGTGTGTAAGTCTAAAATTATATCTTAACAAGGGGAGTTTCAAAGTTACATTAAACTAAGATATTATCTGAATCTTGTAATTTCAACAGCAATATTCTCCCTCCAATTTTGTTCCAATTTAGCTAAGATATATAAATGAACTAATTGAGGATCCAATTTTCATTATTAACCGACTTACATGTTCATCTATATTTTATTCAGCATCATTAGATAATAATAATACTCAATAAATATTATTTTATATAAGTATATATTGTTTTATTAAACAAAATAATTATAAATTTTTTAGAGGATGCATTGAAAAAAACATCAATGTTGTAGTCTATAGCCTATCGTCACAGAAATGTTTTAGTTGATGAAATAATTTAACGTTTTAGTGTCTCCTGAGTACAAATGACCAGGTGGGTGTTTGTGTAGTAAGTCTAGTACTAAGACGAAAAGTCGCACAAAACTGAAATTTTGTATTTAAGGTATTTTTGTATTTAAGGTATTGTATTTAATAATTTTTTTTAAATTAAACTCACTATATCGATGTAAAACTTAATGAGCTTTAATATCATGTAGGTTTCATTCTGGTTGAAATAGTCAGACATAGCTGAAATTCCGACATTTTAAATTTTCTACTTTAGTACCTTTAATTTTGTAGATTCTATAAAAAAAAAAACAACATATTATCTTGTTATTATTGATAAAAAAAAAAAGTGTAATATATAGGTAGAACGAATCAGATATTGAATTAAAGGAGAAAACTGCAAACTTTTTTTTTTTTTTTTTTTTTTTTTTTGAACAAATGAACAGTAATATACATGTATAATATACCGTTGGAAAGCTTAATACTTAAGAAATAATATTAACTTATACACAAGCTTGTAAAAGTTATTGAAAAGTGAAAAAAAAGCCTATAAAACTAACTGATTGTTTTAAATAATAATCTAATAGATTTTTAATAGAACACATGTTTCAATAGAAATTCAATTTAATTAATTCTTTATCAGTTTCACTCATTTTCATCTATGATTATATTTGAAAATTCTTTAATCGATTTTAACAACAGAGGTAAATGAAAGTGGTGTATTTTCCGCACCAGATTTTTCGAACATATGACGAAAGATGTATATATGAATAATAATATATGCACTTTTCAGTAGCCCTTTCCTAAATCAACTTTCAATCACGCTTCCCTTGGCCTGTCACACTCCATTTAAGGTGTTATGGCTCTAACGTAAGTTTACGGATTCTTTGGGCGTGTGTGACTACGTGCCTTATCACGCTGAGATGTTGCTCCAATGGCGTCATTCAGTTTTAGTATGAAAATTTCATTTACATTGACATCCCTTTCTCCTTTGCGTTAGTTATTCACGGGGAGTACTTCTCTCGCTTCGGGAATTCGTGATGGAATCTACCGAGAATATGATTTATTGGTAGGGCAATGCTAGATACTTTACTTCTTTACGGTATGGATTATTTCATCATTATTAAAATTACTATTTATAACAAATAACAAAAGCTTAGAAATTTATATTATGAATTCTAAGATAGTTTTTTCCAAAAAGAGATGAGGCCACTAGGACAGTTAGACATGTAAAGTTGTCGAATTCAATAAAAATTGCTGATTACGAAAAAGTTAGTAAGGCGTACAATATTAAATAGGCCTAGACGTCGAAAAGAGGATTATATATCTGTGATGGTCGTGAAAAACTGGATTTACAACTCGAGTTGTATCAAAAATGAGTTAACTCCACGTTTCGCTCCCTCAGACCGTCTCCCACGTCGTGTTAAATTAGTCAAAGAAATTTCTTGGTGGAAGAAATTTCAGGTGGAAAGAAAGCTGTATGTTATAACTCTATTTTGGGTAAAACGTAAAGTTTAAATCACTCACCTGTAAAATAAAAGATTTTGACTTAACCACTTATTCACGACCGCCATAGATATAGTCTGATCTCAAGGGCTTGGGCGGTGGTTATTGGACGAATCTGTTTCTGAATCATTTGGTAGTATCGGCATTGATTCTTCGGGTTAGCTAAGCCTATTATGTCCAACATTTGTTGTTTGTTTTATACTTGCTGATCCTAAATACTTTGTTCTGTCTTAACTATGAATATATATTATACACAATTACAAACTCTACAACAACAAAAATCTGGTGCGGACGACACACGACTTTCACTAACCTCGGCTTTTAAAATGAATTTAAGAACTATAAAATAAACCTGAAGTTGACAAAAAACAAAAAGTTAATTAATATAAAAATTGTATTCATTTTCGTTAGAAACATATAATTTAGATTAACAATAATAAATTGTTTCGTATGATAATTAGTAATAAGTTTATGCTATTTATTCGTCACTTTACATTACCTTTCACAACTTTGTGCATACGGATAATATTTTTTCTAAAATTATTCTCTTTCCAACGTCTATATTACATATTATAAAGAAAACTAAAAATTACGTTAAAAAAATATTTTGGATCTTTTCTCCTTTAGTCAGTCATCACATTCTTTGAACTTGTACATTTAGTCGTTCTTTATCGATGCTAATAGGATGAAATGGTAAATATTTTTGGATTTTACAAAATATAAGGTACTTTGGAGGAAGAAAATAAAAAAAATCGCTATTTAAGCCATGCCAGACTCCTTCAATCAGAATGAAACATATGTCATCTCAAAGTCCGTTAAATTTTATAATGGATAACTATAATTTTACAACTTCCTTTAATATAGGAAGTTTAATTAAAATCGTTAGATCCGTTTTCGAGTAAATAGTAAAAAGGTGAAAAATGCATAGTTTAAAGTAGGACTTCCGGTCAGCCGATTATAGTGAAAAAGTTTCTGTGACATCTCGGGCGTAAAGTTGTTTTAAATATGAAATTTCAGTTTCATAGGACTTTTTTTGCGCAAGACTGATCACACATAGACTTTTTTGTGGTACTTGGTTATTAGACTCAGGGGACCCTAAAACGTGTATTTCCGTTAAAAATGGGAATTCGAAAATTTTCACGATCGCAATACTCTCCCTTACTATATATTTTATATATAGGTAAGAGAAAGTAATAATTAGCATAATTTTTCTAGCCGTTCGGGTCTTATGCAGTGACCAAGAGAAATCGGGATTAATTTTGATTCACATATATTAGTATTAGTTTTGTCAATTTATAAACTTAAAAAATACTCAAAGTGACAATCTATAGACTACAATATGGATATTTTTTTTAATGCATCGTCCGTAAAATTTATAATTATTTCGTTTGATAAAGACATTAATTTATTTACTCCTTCATATACTAATTGAACGGTGAACATTGGACGAGTCTGTGCAGGTGGCGGAGTTTGGTGGTACCGGCATCGAACCTTCGGGTTCGGTAAACCTATTGTTATTATTCATATACTAATAGAAAATAATATTTATAGAGTATTATGTAACTGATGAAAATTTATATGCAATACATGACTTTCACTTTAGATGTATGTTTAGCCTTTTGAATATTTAACTTAATTTTCTGCTTTATAAACATCATAAATATATTTTTTAAATTAATTTTTTATAAACATACATATTTTCTATTTCATTATTTATTATCGGGTTTTAATGACTTTGATATTAAATTAAAATACATATTGTTATAATCATCAAGGCTTACAATTAGAAGAGTTAAAAACCATTTTAAATAATAACTTAGCGAAACAAACCAGTTATGATAGTACTTTGGATAAATTAAAAAGTTTCAGGAGTTAGAGGCAGTACTTCAGAGGCCTATAACTCGGAAAATGGAGTCTGGACCCATCAAACAAAACACGCGATCCCCACTTTCCACGCAGTTTGATGTTAATTATTCCGTAGTAATTTAATTGTTGTAATATTAATGTTAACATGAAAGGACTGTAAGCTTATTTTTGTATGAAAAGATACTAAAATACTCAACAAAATTACTAAGCAAATATAAAACTACCAAAAAAAACATCCGATTTTTAGGAATTGACGGTGTTATGATTAGTTTACTCAAGAATAACTCTAGGAACTCCAGATTACCATCCTCGTTTAAAAATAGCTACTAATTATAAGTTAATATTAATATAATTAATAATTGATAATTCACATACATTTTAATATTAATGTGTAAAAATGAATTATTCAATTTAATTATCGGCTATGGCATTGGGTTATACCCATTATATAACTAAAGAACATACTTTTTAATTAATTATTTAAACGAGTATGCCAAGAAATAATTTTAAATTTAGAATGAGCTTGAAAAACCGATTTCTCTTTCAGGGATAAATAGATCTGACGATATTTTAACCTGACCATATATTACATCACATATATTTATTTATTAATTGGTAGAATTATTTTATTAACAATTTTATCATTGATATATTCACATTATATCTGACTTTATTTGATGGCCTAAAAAAAAGAATCTACTTATCTGAAATCGAATCTATGATGTAAAATTATATTCAACCGTTAATTTTTTTTATTTGAATCGTTTTATTTGCCATTTATTATCAAAATATTGTTATCCTATCCACTATCGGTATGTTAACCAAAAGAATAAATTAGAAATTAAAAGAAAAAAAATATATAAATATAAATTACAGACCTACTATATTTAAATAATAAAAAAAAAATAATAATAAAAAGTTGGAATGAATTAATTTAACCTGTGGTGTAGTGGTTACCATTACAGCCTAAGCCAAAGGTCGTGGTTATAAGCCCAGCAGATGTGTCTAGGATTTTTTTTAACGAGTAAAACATTTTTGGTTAAAACGTTCTTAAGAGGGGACGAAATATGGTGGTTCCGAACCTGGGATATATCACCTGCTCGTAGATCTCTATCCTAATTAAATCTGGCGAGGCAAAATTTAGGACTCCTACTGGTAGCCTCGTCAGATTAGCAGCAGTAGAACAATGTGTAGGAGATTAATAGTATTTATCATTCGATAAATAAAAGGTGAAAATATAAGATCCTCTAATAACTAAATATAATATCTTCACAAGCATTTCATTTTTCATACCTAAATTCACTCCTTACAACTAAATACAAGTGTGTTAATAAAAACAGATAAAGAAATAGGACTCGAAATAAATACCGATAAGACGAAATATATGATTAGTAGCCGAAATGGTGGCGATATTTCAGGGCATACTTTTGAACACGTAGAGAAATTCAAGTATTTAGGTTCAATGATTACAAGAAAAAATGAAATCCAGGAAGAAATAAAGTCCCGGTTAAAGGTGGATATTACTTAGGTCGCGGCTTCTATCTAAAAACTTAAAGATTAGAATTTATACAACTATTATTCTTCCAACGGTTCTTTACGGATGTGAAACGTGGCCGCTTACTTTGAGGGAAGAACAACGGCTTAAGGTTTTCGAAAATAAGGTATTGCGTAAAATATTTGGTCCGAAGAGAGATGAGGCCACTGGAGAGTTCAGAAGGTTGCACAACGCGGAATTGCGGAACTTGTATCCTGTGAATATAATTGAACTAATTGCATCGCGGAGACTCAAATGGGCGAGTAAAGTTGGGCTCGATGACGAGCGGAATCCGAGAAAGTTGGTATTTTCTGATCCGACTGGTAGGCGTCCGAAAGGTAGGCCGAAGCGGAGATCGGAGGATTGCGTTAAGGCTGATCTCGGGAGCTTGGGCTTGAATGGTGAACATTGGACGAGTCTGTGTAGGCGGAATTTGGTGGTATCGGCATCGAACCTTCGGGTTCGCTTAGCCTATTATTATTATTATTATAAATTCACTCCTTAAATATGAAGATTTTTTTATAGGAGCATGTATATTATTAACACCGTATTTTTAAATAATTATAATCTACTGATTTTTAATATTTTTCTATAAAAAAAAAATGCATGTATACTTGTTATATAAAACACAAGTCAAAGAGAGAGTCCTTGAGGTCTCTCTGTTTCCATTGTTGTATTCATCTCTCATTACACTTTTGTCCCACTTCATGGCTTCGTGCCGAGTCCCGCGTATTGTGGTCAATAATATTTTACTCAATAATTTACTTTTTTTTTTCTTTTATTAAAAATATTTTTTTTTAATATTACAGTTTGAAAAATAATGTCTAATGAATATTTTTATTTATAATATTATCAATGTGTAGAGCATCGAGGTGGTAATCTTCATATTAATATAAAATCATTATACATAAACAAAACAATTCGTAATAAAAATCTGGTGCGCGTAACAAACGACTTTCACTTATCCCCGTTGTTAAAAATCAATTAAAGAATTTTTTATATACATTTAGAAATAAAATAAATTGTTAAAATATTAATCAAATTTAACTTCAATATAAGCATGTGTTTTATTAAATAATCTATTATATTTTGATCTACAGCAATCAGTTAGCTTTATCGGCTTTTCATCACTCTCCATTAACCTTCGAAATTCCGTTCATTAGATAATATTTTTTTCTAAAATCGCTAGGTTTCCAAAGGTACAGTATACGTTTATATTACTATTCTTGTGTTAAAAACACAAAAAATGAAAAAAAAAAAAAAAGAAAAAAAAAGAAGTATATTCGCACTTTTCTCTTTAAGTTGTTTATAAAATTTAGCCGGCACATTCGCCGTAATTTATCAATGCTAGCAAGATTATGTGCACAATTTTTTCAAATCTACAAAATTAAAGGTACTTTAGAAGAAGAAAATTTTAAGTATCAGCATTTAAGCCCATTCAAACTATTTCAATCAGAATGAAACCTACAGCATTAAAATTTACACCCATTTAGCGAGTTGTAATAAAATCGTTAAAACCGTTTTTAGAAAAACGTAAAATTGTGAAAAATGCATAGTTTGTTTGTTTTGGTTTTAAGGCGTAAAACCCTAAGGTCATCAACGCCTAGACACTATATGCACATTCAACCTTTACAAGAAAGAACTATTAGGTAATGAGTGATTGAGAGAAAGAAAGAAAAAAAAATAATAATAGAAAAAAAATAAAGAAAGAATAAATTGCAAGAAAAAAAAATTGCATTGCATAATAATTATCTTAAACTATTAAATATATATAATAGGATAGCATTCGGCTTCCTCATCAAAACCGGTATTTGTTCACACGGTTTCACTATTGTAGGATAATTTAACTGAATTATCCGTTTTCGTTAAATGTTACAATTTCTCTATTTTAATAATAGTAATATAGACGGTATTTAAGTTATAATAATATACAATCACGATCAAAGTTAATAAAATTATCCAGATAACTACAAGGATTCAGATCACGAACCTTCGTCGGCTAACCCGAAATATTTATTACATGATAATTTTGCGGTATAAACAAACCTTTTTAATTATTTTAATGACCCTTTGCAATTCTCCTGGCGGGACTTCCCAGAACTGTGGCGCAACGTTTGTGAAGGAGAAAGCACTGGGACACAGAACACTCAATCAATGTCACACCCCACTCAGGGGGAAACGTAAATATCAATTGATACTAGGCCAGCGATCATTAAATATAGAAACTCAGTTATATATTGCTAATTATTTTCAGAATTAATTGTTTCAATGTGATTACATGCAGAAAATAATTAAAAGGGAAAATGTTTTCCCTGTGCCCCCGAATATTCCGTTTATAATTTAAAGATAGATTGTATATAACACGGGATTAACAGTGCATCGACCGAAAAAAGTCTTTTCAAAAAGTCTCGTATATTATTATTGTACAAAATGTTTAGATAATCGCAAAAATTGTCCTTGTTATAAAATTTACTGCATACAAACTTTCATAAAAACTTATTTTCTACCATCATCTATCTTATATATCGTATGCTTAATATACAAAATTATTATTCTGATAACATATAACAACACTAATATTTAGATATACTATCCTGAATACTATCTATAAAAAAGGATGTAAATTGCAATATGATTCCAGAACAGGGCGACTGATTTATAAAAGAAAATAAGTGATTTCTTCAAAATATATTAATTGTATTTATTTAACATAAACATTAGTAGAAATGATTATCAAATTCAAAATAATCAAAAACATCAGTTCTGAATTATCTGGTTGTATCATGCGAGAGAAAGTGGTATTCTTAGATCATTCAGATTACGAAAATAAGTTAGTAAAACCTTGAAAAGTATTATAGATGGGTTATGTATTAACTTAAAATATACCTTCTTCTTCCAGAGGCGCGACAGGCCGTGTAGGCCTTGGGCCTGGCGACGTAATCTCCTGGGAGATTACATTTACGTTTCTCGATGCATTTTGTAGTGTAGGGTCATCACTCCCTACGCCTATTTTTGTGAGTGACCACCATTTGGCTAACGGGTCTCACATACCCGGAGGAGAGGGGTGAGTGAATTCCCATTAAATTACATCCTTACAAAAGTCCCGAGGTGGCTGGGATTCGAACTCACAACTTTTAAGCATGAGAGACAAGCGCGCCAGTCACTCAGCCACAGGTTCCCCTTTTAAGTTATGTTACTTTTTTTTAAATTAGATATGGCGAGCAACGTCTATACAAGACTTACATACGTGTTCACACAACAAAGGGATATTATGTCTATCTATTAGTATCAAACTCTGTTGTTGTTTTTTTGTTAGGGAGGCAAAACCAACTGTTGGTTTTTAGAATAAGCTAAGGAAGAAGAAAGATAGTAGGCAATATTAAAATAGAATAAAGTTAAGAAAACATGACTTGTTATTAACATTATGTTATTACTAAATATTAAATGTTAATTAGATGGTTTAACTTATTAAAGTTTTCAAAAATTACAAAAAAAGAAGAAAAAACGGATAGTTAAAAATTAAAAAAAATAAATAAAAAAACTCACTAAAACCAGAAATACAACTTTCATTAAAACCGGCTTACATCTGTATTAAGTAAAATACATAAAAAAAAGTCATTAATACTAAATTATTGAAACTAACTAAAGTATCAAAATATAAGTTATTGGAGACACCTGTTCTTGCCTCGCACGGGTACAATTTTAATGTAGTGTCATTCATGTTAAAGAACTAATTGATGACTTTAGAGTTTATCGCTTTGGGGTCATCATTTCATTGGAAAAGAAAAAAGTTTATAAGTTTATAGGCTTTTAACAATTTTCAATTAAAGTTTACGACTTATTTTATTGGATATTAACTATTCTAAAATTATCATTGCTGTACAAAAGGTATGTTATACGGCTATACTACTACTTATATCTCATAAAAGATTTTTAGATGCCTTAATTACAGAAAATATAATTAATAACTTAATGAATTTTTATAAAACCTTCAGGAAAAAATGAGCTAAACAATAAAGAAAACCGTATAAAAAATCTTAGTGTTTTGGCGTAGTTTAGATAATAGTTCGTGGAAACCAAAAAGCATCATGTTATATAGTTCGATTGATAATTGTCAAGGATATCTGCTATTATTTATTATTAATATTACGTAATGTACAAATCTTAAGACTAGCTTTGAAGTGAAACCTAATAGTGTCAAACTATACATTAATGTAAAACCATACAACCTAATCCACATAATTCAAAATAATTATTAACCAAGGAAGTAAAATAATTTTATTAATAAAAGAGTTAAATAAGTTAATAGTGAATAATAATAATAATAATTATAATGATTACAATTCGTAGAATATAACACTCCACCCACTGGGTGGAATCCGATGTGTCACGATAGTTCTATCTCAAGGGAAGTGGGAAAGATTAATTCTCCACTGGCGTCACACGAAGCTCCGCCGCTCCAGTATAGTGGGAAATTAGACAGCTCACAACATTCCAACCTGACCCTTTTCTTGTCAAATAAAACTAGGATTGTTTATTCTTGAGAATTTTTTAATACTATACAAGATTATTTTTTTTAAACTCTGAACATACTTTTATTTATATAGATATTTTTTCCTAATAAAAAATCAGACAGACAGTCAGCTTCCCTTTTACCACCTAGAAGCCCTGATGAGGACTCGCAGCAAGGGTAAACAATTTTGTTGAAACAAATATTTTTTCACTATTTTCTGATGATTTTTGTCCGCCACCCAAATCATCTCATCCTTCATATTTAATACACGATCGACCATTTAATATTATATATATTATATACATACATATATATATATATATATATATATATATATATATATATATATATATATATATATATATATATATATATATATATATATATATATACAGAGGCTCATAGGCTTTGACAAAATGTCGAGGATGTAGCGGCAGCGCCTCCTCCCCGCAAGAAAATAGTATTTCGAAAAAAAAAAGTACCTCTTTATAACCCTTGAATGGTCTCAGGTCCAGTACTTATTGATATCCGTACTATTTCACGTCCAACGACCGTGGTAGGAGGTGATAAGGCCTAAATCACTCTTTGTAGCCATGTTTTTCCTCGATTTTGGGTACTCAATATATAGAGGCTGGGTTTGCCCCAGAAGGGCTCCCAAACCCAGTATAACTCCACAGCTGAAATAACAGAATTAATAATTCTGCCTCAGCCGGGATTCGAACGTGAGACCAGAAGAACAGTAGCCTAATTCTGTATCCACTAGGCGACGCCGCAAAATAAAAAAAAATATATAATATATATATTGAATAAATATAAAAATTAAAATTAAATAAATTGAAAAAAACCCTGATATTTCTAACCCATGGAGGATTTCGCGGCTCTGTAAATTAAGAAACGAGTAGTATACTGGACCGTGCAATGAAGTGATTAGGCTAATTAAGATTGCCCTCAGCCACTAGGTTTTTTTTATATCTACTTTATAGAGACTGGGTGTGCCCTTTTTAATTTTAGCATGAGACACTAAAGTATTTTCCTAAAAATTAAAGAACCCGTTGGATATCATAGTCTTAATTAAATAAAAAATCAGGAATGGTTTAAGGGTATATGTGGGAATAAACCGTTATTATACTTTTTACTAGTACAGTAATAACTCACAAAAAAAAAATTATTAAAACACCTCTTTTTTAAGTTACAGTTTAAACAGGTTTTAAGTCTGACCTCGGCTTTGACTTGAACGGTAATCATTAGACCAATCTGTGAAGGCAGTATTTAATAGTATCGGCAATGAACCTTTCGGTTCGGTAGGCCTATTATTATTATTATAAATTTAAAATGTATTTTACTATAATTTACAACCATTTCGAAATCAATATTTGCGAATACCAGTCGCAGTCATTTTAAACTTATCAATTAACAATGAAATTAATAAGCAATAGGGGAAGTGACCTGGAAAAAGATTCGCTAGAAATTGTCACAGCCGGGATTAAACTGAGATTGGAAGCAAATTGAAGGCAGTGATGCGACTGTGATACAAGGTACTTGTACAAGTACTCTGTTATCTTTGCTCCTGTAGTGAATATATTAGTCCCTAATCGCCCTCTGTTAGCTGGAACAACTGATAACAATCCTGTCTGTCATAAACGGTTCAAAACGGATTCTGATCAATTTAATTCCAAGTATCCTCTGGTTTACCAATAGCGATAGATGAGCAAGTGGGAAAAATTTAAATAATGCTTAAAACGTTGCTAAGCCCCGAGTCGACGACAAACGTCTGAGAAGTAGACCGTAGGTAGGAGGATTGCTTTATGACTGATCATTTGGATTTTAAGAATAATCTAAGGCTAAAGGTAAAAATCAATTGAAGTGGTCGACATTCAAAGTCGCTAAGCATATTATTGGCATGCATAAAACGTTTTTGTACTAGGTATTTTAGTATCGATAAGTTATTATTAAGGTATATATTAAGGTATTCTCTTCTTTTAACATTTTTAATCAGAAAATTATAAATAAAACTTCCAGTTATAAATAGAATAGATTTAAATAAAATGTATACTATTAAAAATTATCAAGTTTTTAGAATGTTGAAACATATTTAGATTATGTATATAAAAATGCCAATAATCCAAAATTTGTAAATTTAAACTGAATGAGGAGAATAAGTCGAATTTTATAAAAATTGAAAAGTAGACTAATAAAACTGTCTTTGATAGTATGTTTTTAAAAAGATCATATTTTGACGTGGTTAAATATAAGGAATTCGGTATTTAAAAAATTTATCGAAAAATTACGTTATTAAACAATTAGTTCTCGTATTTTAGAAGTTTCTTTTAATTTTAACAAATGATCTTTAATATTAATAACCGAATTCTATATAGTCCAATGGATGTCAATTTATATTAAAAGAAATTTGAGAATCACTACTGATTAAACGTAATATATCTCCGCTGTTTCTAAATATATTTTTAAATTGATTTTTTTTTAACTGGAATTTGATGGTCTATCAGATTCTACGTATTTTTAAGTTGATTGCTGTAAAAAAAATCGATACAGTCATTACATAGAAAAGGATATTCATGACTGCCATTAGACCTTTTTACTTATTGTATTTATTCGGTATTTAAAAAAAGGTGTGAATATCAATAAAAAAATATTTAACAAAAAAAAAGCAAAGTTTAATAAAAATCTATAGCTTTACAACACATGAAGGTTCTTGGGCTTGTTACATATAGAGGACATTCCAACTGTTTCCAGGTCAATAGTCGTGCAGTGAGGTGGTTGGTGGAGATCACATTTAGCCGCCAGGTTTTCCCAAATGTTTGAGTACCCAATTTATACAGACTGGGTCTGCCACCGGAATGTCTCCATATTCTATCCGAATTAATAGAATTTTTTTAAACATTGAAATTATAATCTGTTTGAGTGAATAAATTTATTTTTGGGTTCTTTTTAAATAAAAATACGATCCATTTTACACTCAAAAATCCTTTTATTTCTTTTTTCTCTCGCCTACGTTTTGGCCATTGCCATTTTCAAGGATCCTTTAATCAGAAAAGAGAAATAATATTCTGCCACAACCTAGATTCGAACCCAGGACCCGGAGAACAGTAGCTAGTGCTCTTTCCAATAGACCACACTGCTTCTTAAAAAAAAAAAAAAAAAAAAGGATTGCGGGACAGCCTTGTTTTGCGTTAAGGGGAGAGCTATAGTTGCGAAAACGCAACTGTACCAGCTGAGTTACCTGCCAACTTTCTCTCAGTTCCATTGATGTCAGTAGTGAGGAAATCTATCCTTGAAGATGCCCACTACCCAAAGAGGTTTAACTCAACCACAAGGTTAGGAGTTCCGGTCCCACAGTAATGGACGAGTCCGGAGTACAGCGCCTCCCAAACACGGAATGGAATCCAAGCCCTCAAAGGAGCTCCTCTCTCCCGAAGGCTTACCTTATCTGTAGAAGAATTTCCTCGTCCGGCAACTTCATTAAGGAGCGGTCTAATAGACCCGGGAATAGGTAATACCTTGCGTCTCCAGCTGTCTTATGTAAACAGTACAACTGGATGAAGAAAAAAAAAAAGCAAACAGTTAAACGATGAAGTGAAGTTATACTATCCTATTTACATGTTCCGTAGATAAATGGGCGAGTTTTCATTTATTTAAGGGATTAATCCTTTAATTAAATCCTTTTATTGGCGCAGGTTGAAATAATGAGGAGTCAGTCTTTCGGAAGCCATCACAAGCATAAACTTTTTTTTATTGATTATAATATTTAAACACTAAGGGTTAAATGTGCTGCAATAGCTAGGATATATTATGGATTTTTCAATATTAATACAAAATCCTTGGTTATATCGTCCTTCCAAAGGGACGTAAAATGGTAATCTCAGGTACTATCCTAATTAAACCTGTAAAGGATAAATTTAGTACACCGCCTATAGCATCGACCGATTTGCCAAAATAGCATAACTCATAGAATGACTTTAAATGAATAAACAAATACAAAAATACAATTTTTTTTTTTTTTTTACGTATTGTTAATATAAATTTTATTATTTTTTTAAAGAAAACATATTATATGAAAAATTCAATTAGGCCCCTTTCTTTTTAAATTACATTTTATTCTGTTAAAACTCCATCATTATATACAGTCAAAGCACCATTTTCAAAACGAAAAAAAAAAAAAAATAAATAAATCAACGTACTATTTTTGCTTAAATTAATTTTAAGTAATATGTGTTAATAGAAGAGATATAATTTAAATATTTTTTAACAATTTACTTTTTAAATGTATGCATTATATTTATTAAAAATGGTGTTCGCATTATTATAGCAAATCGTTAGTTATGAGTCTATTCTAAAATATTATAGGAAACAGATTATTTCTGTATATCTCGAGTATTTATGATTCTAAATTGTGTCTGAATAATTAAATTAATAAAATTCAAGTTCATTTAATGATAATAATAAAAGTGTGTAAAATAAAAATAAGGATCATAGGGCATCAGATGAGAAATAATAAAAAAATAAGCAATAATATCATAATTTTTTAAATATTATAGTAATTTTTTTAAATATTAATAAAGTTTTATCCCTGAAGATGAAATAATAAAATAATGTCATTATTATTGAAAATAAAATATTTTTAAAGAAAATAATATTCCATTGACTAAAATTATATTTAAATTTAACTCTTCTAAATATAAAATAAGTTACTTATCTATTTGCGCCTTTTGTAATAAAAAAATTAAGTTTAAAATAACTTAAATATGTAATAAGGCTTCTCAAACAGTTAGGTACGTTCATTTATATTTTCCTGTATACCTCCCAACAGGGTATATGCATAGGTCCATCAAAACAGAAATCCACAAGATTATGTGTTATGCGAAATCGCTTTTATTTGGATAATTCCGTAATAGGTTTCACATCGGTAGAAAATAGCAGAAATTAATGATAGTTTTGTAAATTATTAATTTTAGATATCTGAACGGTATTAAAGGTAGAGAAATAATTAATGGATACCAGAGAGGATTTCATTACAATTACTTCATTAAGATGCCGGTGTACGGATTTCAACGGAAAATCCTGTTGCCCTACATTTAAGCTAATACTTTTTTAATTAAAAATAGACTGGAAAGGGTGTACACTGCTTTAAACTCCCTTATTCCCTCTAATACAGATGGAGTCGGGATTCATTTATTCAGCAGCACGGAGCAACTTTAAAAGTGTTTCAGAACTGTTCAGGTTTAAGAAGAAAGAAAACAACTTCCATTATTAAAAGTGATTAATTACAGTTTAAGGTATCCTATAACGTCAGACGCCAATTCATTTTTTTTTTTTAGTACAGCATATTATCGAATAACCGTTTATGATTTTAAAATATTTATAAATCAAAGTAAACTAATACGTTTATTTACTAACAATTTTTTCGCTGATTTATATCACATACAATGCTTCTTTTTTGCTGATATTAGTTTAAGTATTTAAAAATAAAAAAAAGGGAAAAAAAAATTATTTATTTATTTTTATTTCGAATTGAAATATATTCATTAAAATCGTATGTATAGTTTGGTAAGGTGGGTGTGTGAGATATTTTATTTACTGTCGCTATGTATAAAATTATTATTAAATGTAGTTACACTGAAGCCGAGGGATGCAAATTTTCAGCTCTCATTTTTATACCGATCTTCCCGTATTATAACTAAATACAGAAGAAAAACGTCTGTATCTTTCTTATTAAATAAATGGTCGTTGCAGTTCTAATTTTTATATAAATCATTTTACGACGTCGAAAAAAAACATTGGTATATATATATATATATATATATATATATATATATATATATATATATATATATATATACATACGTGAAAAATATTATATCAAAACGTTCAAGAGATTAAAACAATTCAATAAAACCAAGCATTAATATCTTCTTTTTACTTTAGGACTCTTTTTTATGAAAATTGCCGGGATTTGGGCATCAGAAATCTCTAATCGGCTGTCATTTTCAAATTGAATGATGCCCTGGATTTATTTAACTTGGGATTTAAAAATAAAATATAAGGTTCACTTGTCAAATTGGTGGAGAAAAGGATTTTCTTTCTTACCTTTTTTTTCTCTAGACTGTTTAAAGTGCTACTAATGGTAATCTAACCTGGTGGTAGCACTTCACTAACTATTTTAAGGTGGTAGGTTCCGAAGCCAACTTCTTTTCAATCGCCTCGGAGGGATATCAGGGATATCCAAGGAAGATAAGTTACGGACAAGTGGGTTTGTGTGAGCGGGGAGCATCAAATGGGATGTTCATTTCATTTTGTCACAGTTGATTTGTAACAAAATAAGGGGCATTCAGGATTTTCCGAAGGATTTTGGATTGTAAGGATTGGATGCGGGAGGAATTAGATGGTTATAGAAGATTATAGTTGAGCCCCAAAGCTCGATTCCATATGTCCAAATAGGTCTGATTATAGTGATGTAAATGAGTCTTTTGTAATATACTGGAAGTTTTGAACGTTTGTCTAGTAAGTGTTATAGTAATCAGTATCTTCGAGCAGTTTCTTCTCGTTTCAGTCTTGTGTGAGGTTTATCAACAAATTAATATAGCATTTATAAATGAACTAACGCCATCGTTACAAATTAAATTATAAGATGCAAGACGTCCTTCCCGCCAACCGGAGGATGACCGTGATAGTAAGTAGGTGAGGGCGCTCAAGGTCGCCACGATCCAGAACCAAGTAACAGCATCAGTTGAGCATGGTAGCACTCCCATGACATCACCGCCATTGCAGACTCATGGATCAGTAATCCACTTTTATTTTAGCCTTTTTTACTTTCGATTCTTAAATGATAACGTTGGCAGTGTAGGCCTCGACGTTCATTAAGTAAATTACATGTTTGGCGTCCTTGGCGGAGTATTCGTTACGCGAATCCTTTCCGTTAACCTGCGTGTTTTAACGGATATTCTGCTTTGCGCGGAAAATTCCTTGGTTTTGTTTTCCGTTCAGTCGTTAAATTGAAAACGTATTCCGTTACGGTCATAATTACATGAATCTTGTATTGTATATTACTTATGTAAGACGTAATAACCTTCATTACTATAATTTTGTGTAATTTCTTTCTTTACCTTATATCATTTCTTTGAAAAAAAATATTAACCATTATTCTGTAGATTTTTGGGTATTTTCCCAACTTAAAGATAACATTTCATTAACAATGATTTCAATATACGTCATACTCTAATCCATAATAAATATTATATTCATTATTCTTACATTAAAATTTATAGGATGAGTTTAAAGTTTCTATTTAATATGAATAATGATTATACAACATATTTATTTTAACGTGCGAAAACCCGAAAATATAAGCCATAATAACGGTCTCTGAAAATGTTTACTAAAGTTTAATATATATAATAACATAAACGGTGAAAAAATCACTTTACAATTACTATAATTTATATTAAAATAATATTACGCAAACATCAGAAGCAAATTATGTTCTTAAAATTATTTTAATATTCAGATAAGAACTTTTTTGCCAATAATTATCTTATTTATGTAAATAAATGTTTAAAAGCATCAGGAAGGGAAATTTTTCCTCTAAAATAAAATTATAGACACTTATTATACGAAATTGCTGACAACTAATAATTGGATTAGACATTTTGGAAAAAAAGATTTATTTAACTAATAACTAAATGTCGTGGAGTTTAATTAACGCATAATGATATTACAGTTAAATAATAATATTGTTGAGGTTTTAATTTTTAATTTAATGACATGATTATCCATACCTATCTACGCCTATTCAATGCAGTTTTAATGTATTGCTCAGCTAAATATATTTAAATTTGATTCAGTAAATTTAATGAGTATTTAATATAACCGTTATAAGGAGCTATTTTAAAATAAAATAAATTATTATTTAAAGAGCAAGCAGAAAAGACCTGTCTATCTTGAGTATTTCTGATTTATACTAGATCCTGACTGACTAATTTATTTGTTCGTTGTTTTTTTTTAATGACGTAATAATAAATACAATAATAATAATAATAGGCTTAGAAATCCTCCCGCCTTCGCTTCGGCCTACCACTTGGACAAGTGCTCGCCAGTTTTGAACTTATTTAAATACCTAATAAGCCTTCTCAAACCCGTTGGTTCCATACCGATGTTCATCAAGTTAAGATTCTTATATTAAAGTCATAGATTCTTAATAAAAATGGGAGAATAAAGAGAAATGTTTTATTTCATTAAAAGTACTACAAAACAAAACAGTGCTGCCTAACTGTAATGGGTAGCTACTATAAACAGCGTAATTATCAATATAATGACTTCTTTTCTTTTTTATTTTTTTTGGAAGTTTTCTTAATATGAATATAGACAAGTAGCAGTGTGCTATGAGATGGAATGAAGGGTGAAAAATGATGTAGCAATTGTATAATGAAAAAGGAATAAGGTAATTAATGTTAATTTTAAAATAATTATGACAAATTGCTGAGCTTAATTTTTCAAAGACAAACATTTAAATAATGTAATTTTATTCACTAATGAAAAAATTGTTTCAGTCTTGAAAATGGGGAAACAGTCCCGAAACGTCGACTAGTATGAAAAAATGATAAAAGACTTAAAGTGATTGGGTGAGGTATGGAAGGCAGTGTGTGCTTTTTTAAATGTTCAATATAATGACACGTTGTTATGTTTCTTTGAAATATTATAAATTTACCTAACATTTTATTCTTTATTTTTATTGGCAACAAAAAATCTCGGTCATCAGTGCCATTTTTTTTTTTTTTTAGAAAATCAATTTAAAACAAATTATATTAGTTAAAATAATAAATAAAAATATTAGTTAAAACAAATAATAAGAATAGTCAATAATAAAAATAAATATTATAGCATCAGTAAAAAATAAATATATATCAAGTTAATGAAAAGTGGCCAATATTCAAGGAAGAAAAACAAATAAAGATAATAGGAAAAAAGCTGGTGCGGGCAACACACGACTTTCACTTATCTCCGTTTTTAAAATCGACTAAAGAATTTTCAAATACTACTTTCAAATAGATAAAAATTAGTGAAACTATTAAATAACTAATTAAATTGAATTTCTATAAAAACATGTGTTTTATTAAAAATCTGTTAAATTATTATATAAAATAATCAGTTTTATGGATTTTTCATCACTGTTAATTAAATTTTACAAGCTTGTGGATAAGATAATATTTATTCTAAAATCTATAGCTTTCCAACGGTATATTAAACATGTACATTACTGTTATTATGTTCAAAAACAAAATATTGCATTACAAAAAATTATTTTTCAGTTTTCTCCTTTAGTTGGATATCGAATTTGTTCAACTTATATATTTACCCGTTTTTTATCAATGGTGACTAGCTGATATGGTTATTTTTATAGAATCTACAAAATTATGTTTAGAGGAAGAAAATTAAAAAGTTGGCATTTAAGCCCTATCAAACTATTTTAATCAGAATGAAACCAACATGAGATTAAAGCCCATTAAACTTTACATCGATATAGCGGGTTTAATCAAAATCATCGACATTTCAACGTTATAATATCCTTTTAAACTGAAATATAACGTAATACTTGTATAATATATGGTCAGGATTTTAGGAATAAATTCATGTTACAAATCTAGAAAAGAGTTACAAAACTCCATTAACTTATGTTGTACCGTGAGGTAGTACTATACAACGTGAATGTGAAGTTAGACCGGAATGAAGCGTTTAATAGTAAGTTAGTATTGTGTAATGCGCGATCAAAGCTTTTTTAGGTAATACTTCCTCGAAAAAACATGTCTGTATCATTGATTCTTCTTTCTCGTTCTTTTTGTTTTTACTTTTGAACTATATAAAAAAACAACTATATAAAAAAGAACTATATATAAAAAAAAAGAAAAGAAGAACTATAATCTAGGTTAAACTAAATAAACAGGAAAGAGGATTGAATAGGTTGTTCCAACTGTTCCGGATCACGTCCGCTAAATCTGTTGACCGTGACGCCATTGTGCCATGATAAAGATTGATTCCTAATAGTCGGCCCCCCTCTCTTCATGGCTAAAATCTTTATTAGGCAGTTTAAAGGGACACAATCGCCAGTAATGAGCCTTACAAAGCTATTTGTTCTATTTTAAAATTTAAATTGCTACCCAATCCACATGTACTTCCCCCCTCACTTATTCTCTTTTGAAGAGCTGATAATGGCGGGGAATGGGATAATAATTCCCGGCGAAATAAGCGGGATGATAACAAAGTTAGCGTCGTTAGCGAAAGCAAGCTCATTAACGCGTCCCGTCGGTTAATTAAATTATGCAGTTGGGAATGTAGTATTCCGTCCACGTTCCGTCCAAAACTTAATTGCTTTTTCTGAAGGAAATTCTGTATGGAAACTGATTTTTTTTTTTTTTTAAATATATTTTTACATTGTTAACATCATAACATCATTACCGACCCGACGGGCAAATGTTGTTGGGAGGATCGCTTTGTTCTAGCCTGACGGATTTAGACTTCGATGAGCTTTAGATTGTTAATGGTGTCAGCGAAGAATCTTTCCACACGTTACTATTAATTATACTTTCACTTAGCTATGAAATGAAATATGTAGTAAAGGAAAGTATTAAGATCGTGAATTTTTTTTAATTCGAGTTTTCACCTGAAATACACATTTTATTGTCCCCCGAATCCAAATGACCAAGTCTCGTAAAGAGTTGACTGTGTCTACGAGGTAATTCTAGCATAAAAACAAATATTTCAAATTCAGAAAAATATTTGTGGGAAGAAATACACTTTTCAACAAAATCAGCAAACCATAAGAGCGACTTGCTACCACATATTTTGCACATTTTTACGATTTCCTAAAAAACGGCTCAAAGCGTGTTTTGATTAAACTATATCGGTGTATAATTTATTCGGCTTAATCTCATGTAAGTTTAATACAGATTGAAATAGTCTCACTGGACTTAAATGCTGATATTTTAAATTGTCTTCCCCTAAAGTATCTTTAATTTTGTAGGTTTCATAAAATTAACCATATCATCTGATTATCATTTCTAAAAAAAAGTTAAATATACAAGTTTAACGTATTTGAACCAACTAAAGGAGAAAGGAGATTAAAAAAATGTATGAAATGTTTGAGTTTTTGAACATAAACACAGCAACAAATTATTTCAGTAATAACATTATGATGATATTACTAATTACTTGGGATTTTAATTGCAATATAATATTTTGTTTAATGATAAATAATAGGCACAAATATAATTACAAATTGAAAAATTGCTCAAGTACTTAACAAAGATTTTTGTCTTTAAATGTCAATATCTGACAATTTTTCAACAGTTCAGCTTTCTATATTTTTAATGTATTCCTCAGAAGAACCTTTAATTTTATATATTTGAAAAAATTAATCATTTTATGATATTAGGACTAAATAAATAAATAGAACTTAACTTCCCAAAAAAGATTCCCTGTGTCTGCAAATCAAGGTTTGGGATACTATAGGAAGGGTTAATCAATAATTAATATTCTAGGTTGACCTGAAAATTTAGGAATATTTTAATACCTTTTATACGATATCTATAAATTCTGTATGTTTAAGAAAAAATATATAACCGTTCAAACCTTTATTTAACATGGGACGTTTCCTACTTTCCGCCCATTATCAAATAAATATTAAAATAATCCAGATCTTATTCTTAACCAAAATTATTTTTGATTATGAAGCTGCACAATATTTTTTAATCAATAAAAGAGACGAGAAAGTAGTTTTTGTTTAATAAATATAAGGTAATACGAATTGTATAAATATTGTCACAGAAAAATATATAAATATTTATGTCCGTACCTCGAATTTAAAAAAAATCCAAATATACTATATATATATATATATATATATATATATATATATATATATATATATATATATATATAATATATATAATTCAATTGTAAATTGAGAATTAGTATAGATAAATCAACATCGCACACTAAGAATGCTCATAAACATTTAATAAAAAATAATTCGAACAGATTGTCAAGATTTTCAAATGAATAAATATATTATAATATATAAAATTTAATAAATCCGAATAAAAATGATTAAAAAAAAGCTATGCTACATGAACTATAGCATTCCGAACTATTATACTATTGGGTGAAACCCGTTCCGACCTTCAATGGAATCGGAACCCATCAATGCTTGGATTTCCGTCATGCTTAAACTATAAAAGTGACTCAGTTGTTGGCCTTAACACGTATTTACTTTTGTAGTGTATTGAACGTATTTTCATTCCCAGTTTATATATTATTTATTTCAAAAGTGAAATTATAAACGTAATTTCATTGATATCCGGTGGAACCAATTCAACACCAGAGCTAAAAATATCCTTATAATTTTAATCTTGGTCAAATGTTAGGTTTTAAGCAATATTTTAAGCGATTTTATGAAATTAGAAAATTATATTTTTTTTTTTTTTAATTGCCCATTATATTTACAGAGAAAGAATAACTATATTCATATAGATCTTTCAAAAACATAGATGTTACAAATTTAATTCTAAATGTATACAATTTCTCACATTTAATTTGTATTTATTAAACAAATATATTAACAAATATAGTATTCTTCTTTTTCTTGTTTCTTTTGTACGTAAAGCTAACACAATTATCTGTTAATATTTCAATGAACCAAATTACCTTAACAGTTATTATAACTGGGGAATAATAGCAAATAATACAAGAATTTACGATTTTTAGGATAAAATGTTTTAAAAGTTAAATATTGTAAGTTTTTATAGCACCCAGTGCAAAATTGTTGAACTTAATGAAGACATAATTATTATAGTAAACAATAAACATTTAAGCCGGTTAACACTCTAGTGGAGTATGTCAATGTCCGTTTTTCACTATAGTAGATGTTTGGTTTATTTAATGACACGTGTATGATATTATATATAAGTTAAGTTCATTAAAAATAAATAAAATAAGTTACTTTATTGTAAAATTAAAATAAAATTGACTTAGTTATGACTTAATCGCAAATATGTAACCATTTATAAAATATTTATCTCGTATTGGAGAATGCATTTATGTTTATCGTATAGAAAAAAAGATATTACCGTTCAATCTGTAAGTAAACATATATTTGATTTATGAAAAAAAAAAATTAATGAACAACGATTTAAGATAAGGATGTAAAAATTAGTTTTAAAATATTTATTATGTGAAGTCTATAAGAGAATTTCAAAATAGTTAGGTAATTATAACTTAATCAATTCTATTAATATTTTTTTATTTTTCATTAATTTTAAGTTATTTAAAGGAACGATAAAAAAAAAAAATTACGATGTGGACATAAATAAATTAACTAATATGATAAAGAATAACAAACCCAAATACTAGACGTTTTTCAATAAAATGGTCATATTTAAAGAAATGATCTATAAAATTACATGGCAACATTCAATTAGCAAAAGAGCTGAACAAAAGTTAAATGAACTAAATTAATTGTAAAATATATATTAATAAAAAAAGTTTAAAGTAACTTCTTTATTGGTTTTAGCCTCTGCAGATTTAAATGTTATTAATTGTAGGTAATAAAAAAAATAATTACGGATTATATTTAGGACTATAAATAAATATTAAATTAATTCATGAAAAGTTGAAAAGAACAGATACCTTTTATAGTTTATATTTCTCCATTAATAATTAAAACTTTTTGATATACATAAATACTTATTTAGAGGATCCGATAATTTACTGTAAAATTAAGTTAGGTAAGAATAATATGAAATTTTAGCCATTATTGCGGTTTAATTATCCTAATTTTAAAAATTAATTAAGTGATAAAAACCTTATATATCTTTACGACATTTGAAAAATAAATGAGATACTGATATAAAAACAATTGTGTATAAAATGTATGCTTTTAAAAAATTAAAAAATACTAAGAACATCCCACGGTTACAAATTTTTATCTGCGTTTCGGATTAAAAATATGTTTGAGAATTTAGAGGTATAATTAATATTATTTTAATTTTAATTAATTTAACGGTAAAATCTTTAATTAGAAATGAATAAAATATGATTCGGAGATAAGATTAATTTTTTTATTTTTTTTTCTGTAGGAATCCCATTATCCTTTCAAGGATACTAACGCAGCAGATAACAAAATTAACTACTCCGTGGTAGTAAAAAAAAAAAAAAAAAAAAAAATGAATAAATTAAACGTTGTGTAACAGTTTTTCTCCTCCAAATTTTCATTAAAAAAAATCCTTTCTCGTAACTGGATCCCCCGTCTTTCCCCATATTAGATACACAAATATTCATTTTAGGCGGGAAGCTTGCCGTCTTCCGCTAAAAGCTTCGGAAATGCAACTCCATTATAAATGTCCCAAGCTGGCTCGTAAAGGGACTGAGCGGGGGCTCTAAGCGACATATATTTTTTTTTATAAACTTTTTTTTTTATCTCCGGCCCGAAAATACGTTAGTTCTATAAATATACACGCCAGATTCTATTAATAGGGATTATGTAAGAGCTTGCTCATTGCTTGTATCCGACCTTTCCATGCCTCGGCGTTTTATTAGAATTCAAAATAAACACGTAAAGTGAGAAAACAAGCTTAGAATACGGATACGGGCATGGTGAACCTTAATTCACCCTTGATTACCGCTTAAAAACGTCTCGTAGTCAGCGCGGGAGTTTACACTACATTAACTCGTGTTTTTTTTTCTCCTATAAACGCGTCGTTGATACTGTCGTAAACTCTAGTAACAATCAATCATAACTTTATTATTAATGATATAACTATAACTTTATTTTTACCAATCGTTATTTATGAAGGTATCCACGAAGAAATCTTTTTAAATTAAATTATATATTATAATTATTATATTAGAGTGTAAAAGGGCCTTAGTACTTTAAAGTAAACAACAATAGTATATCAAATACATTATTTCTTTGATTACAGCTATTGCGACTGAAATTCAAGTGGAAATATAGAATCGAGATAAGGTTCCGATTAGCTCGACTTCATTTATAAACAAGGTATGATCCCACCGTGAGTTATTTACGGCATATACAATTTTAGAATTTATTTATGATACGAATTTACATTAATAATAATGTAATATATATTTTTTACGACTTACCTGTTGCCAGTGATCCTCGAGAGACGGCTGGGCAGAGAAGTAGCCGGTTTCGTGGATGTCCTGCAGCTCCCGGAAGATATTACCGCTAGGTAGGATATCCATTGTGAACCAGCGAATTTCAAGTACACAGAACAGACACCACTTACAAAATAAATGATGAAATCGAGGATTTCCTCTAGGCTATTATATCTTACAATTTTTTATTTATTATTATAATCTCTACTTCCTCTTTTATAAAAAAATTAATAAAAAAACAAAAGCACCAGATGAACGGCAAGAGAAGACAGGTGATAGTATAACTCCTTGAATAGGATTCACTGACACTACACGACAGTCATGCTAGCATTGGCCGCACTGTCCCTGATGCTCTCAGGCCGGACGCTAGAACAGCACTGCCGGGCCTCTGCGATAACTCCGCCAGTCTCCGCTACGCTGCGCCACCCGTCGATCACTTAAAATTCGTATCTCTCCAGACTTTTTTTCCCTTTGAAAAAACTATTTAATGAACCATTTCAAATCGATGACGAATAAAAAAATCAAATTTAATGCGATATAAGGAGTATTTTAATATAAAATAATTCCGTTTCGTCCCGATGTATATATACGTTTAAAAGATTACTTTCCTCATATTTTCTCATGCAAGCCTCTCGTATTTATGGTATTCCTGATTAAGAATGTTTCTTGCAAATACAGTTTATCTCATCCATTAACTATTAAGGCTGAGATACACTCTGTTTGCAATAAACATTCTCTTAACAAATTAATAATTATCAAGTAAGTTGTAATAAAAAGAGATGTTAAGGGATGAGGAAAAAAGTGATTGAAAAAATGAAACGAAATTTTTTTACTGTAAAAGATAAGATGTCCCATATCAATAAAAAAACAATTAATATAAAAAGTCCAATCTGTCTGGAATTATTTAGTGATAATTACATACATTTGCCTTAGTTAGTAATAATCGCATATCTAACAACTATGAGATATATAAAATTAAAATAGGTAGAATAAATAATAAAAAAAAACCTGTACCACTACAACCCATGAAGGGCCATGGGCTCATTAAATATAGAGATTCGTACTGTTTCTAGGCCATCGGCCGAGCAATGAAGTGATTAGGCCTTTATTACGCTGAGCCGCCGGGGATCTCCCCTCCCCCCCATTTTTGGGTACCCACTTTATAGAGGCTGGATTTGCCCCAAGAGGGTCTCTATACCCTAGGGTCTAAATTAACAGAATACAAAATATTCGATCCGGGATTCGAACCCAGGACCCGGAGATCAGAAGACTAGTGCTCTGTACAGTAGACCACGCCGCTCTCTTAAATAAATAAAACAGATGAAAGTTTTACAATTTACATGTGTGCGAAAGTTAGATCTTTGAGGAGAAGAAATAACTGGTGCTTGATAGTGGTTAAGGATGATACGTTACTAAGGAAGAAGGGTAATATTTTCCAAAGTATGGTGGCACGGATTATGAAGGATTTTTTAAGGAATACTGTTTCGTGAGATGATATATATATATATATATATATATATATATATATATATATCTTCTATTTAGCGTATGTACGGATGAGCGAGGAGTTAGGAGGTTAAATATGTAGGGAGGTTTTCTGGCTTGGAAAAATTGGAATAAGAAGATACCTAGTAGGTATTTTCTTCGGGAATCTGGATAAAGCAACTCTTGACCTTGACACACCTGTACGAGTATGTATATTTTGCTCAAGTCGTGGGAATAGTAGATAGAGTAATGATCCGTAAGTTGATTAGGGTTTATAGATTATTTAACTATAATATATACACAATAACTACTTAATATTATGTGCTGAACCGACTGGTAGGCGTCCGAGAGGTAGACCAAAGATTCAATGGGAGGATTGGAGTCTGAGCTCAGAGTTTGGGCCTGGACGGTGATCATTGGATGAGCTATGGAGGCAACATTTGGAAGTGTCGACATCGAACCTTTGGCCTATTATTATTTTTATTTGGCTACACTTCATGAGGAGTATCTCTGAAGAGAGAGAGATTTATTTCAACTTAAGTTGATATTTCTTTTATTGTTCCTATTGAAAATTAAAGACGCTCCTTATAATTCTTGCAGTTTTCAACATACCAGCTTTTTGGATTTCGTTTATAATAGCTGTAGATAGGCCCATATTATTCTTATTTTAACTATTTTAAACTTACTATTAGCCGTAGATAACTTAAACTATCGTTTAGTCGAGAACTATCATCTATATATATATATATATATATATATATATAGAGAGAGAGAGAGAGAAAGAGAGAGATAGAGAGGGAGAGCGAGATAGAGGGAGATTTTAAATCTTGTTATCACATTTGGGCCTGTAAAGGAATGAAGCTTTTTCGGTATAGCTAAAAAAAATTGCATTTTGGTTAAACGATATCCACTTAAAATTTCATTTAAGAACAACAGAGTGTTTTTGAAAACTATTGTATATGATTGGTATGAAAAAATTAATTGAAAATATAATAAATAATTCTTTATTATTAAATATTCTATTTGTCAATTAGATAAATAAATAACAGTTATCTTCTTTCAAGTACGCTATTGGTATAGGGTTATGATATTGTTCTAAAATATATTAAAATTAATAAGTTACTACAAACATTTTTCAGCCTGTATATTTAGTACATCAGTAAATTAAAATTTTCATCATAACATTAAACTTTTTATATAGTTTTATTTTCGGCAACGTTACGGATTTCGCCGATTAAGTAAATGTATGTAGAGAAAATTAATATTTTCTTATTAATCTAATTCGGTAAAATCAGAGTTTTGAATGTGTGTATTTATTAGTTTAATTTATTTATTTAAATATACTGATAGCCTAAGAATATCTTAGTGTAATGATTGGCCAAAAATATTATAGTAAATCTATTTCATATCTACGATATCTTTTGTTTTATGGCATTTTTAATCACGAATTCCGACCATGTATTCTCTCTATTAATGTATGATTCAGCGAAAAAACTTTTAACATTAACATGGAATATGAAGAATTTTTTTTTTGTTCTAATAACTCACTTCATTTCATTTTTTTTTTCTAGACAAAACTCGATTCGAATTCCAAAAATATATTTCATGGACGCCTCCGATTTTATCTCAATATTTTAAGATGTAGCTGATAAATGCTAAAAAAACAATTTTACAAGCAAGATGAAAAAAAGAAGAAAAGCGTTTTAAGAAGAAGCGTTGCTTTAGAACAATCTAAAAATAAATTCATTAACAGAACAATTATCGGAATTTGTTTATTGCTTTCATCATATATATATATATATATATATATATATATATATATATATATATATATATATATATATATATATATATCAGAATATTTTAGAAAATGTATATTACTGAAAAAGTTGAAGCCCATTTGCATGATCATTAATTAAATTACTTATAGTTACTGGAAGGAATTAGTCCGGGTGGCGTTCATTAAATGAAACAACTGAATAGTTTCAACTATTTTATTGCTTGCCAACGTTTCGACCCCCATTGTGGGTCATCATCAGGGCGTCTGGTAGGCGAGTGGAAAACTGACAAACAATAAAATAGTTGAAACTATTCAGTTGTTTCATTTAATGACCGCCACCCGGACTAATTCCTTCCAGTAATTCTCAACGGTCAACTAATTATATCCACAATAAATTACTTATAATAAATTCTATAGATTTTAAATAGTAATGATCCTTGTTTAATTATGAAAACTTTTTCATTATTGTTTTTTTTATATGGAATTATTTTTATTTAGCAGTAATGAGTTATTATGGTGGTTTGAAAAACAAATGATTCTATCAAATAAAATATTTTTAATATATGTAAATAAAACTGAATTTAAAGTATAAATTGACGAACGCTTTTGTGAATGCATTCGCTTAGTAAACGAAAGTAACACGAAATGGAATAAATTGAGACAATATGAAATATAAGGATTATATGAAAATATGATATTTAAACTGACTTATTTAAAAAAGAAAATCTATTTATTGAGATAAATTACAATTTGTTTCGATATGAACAATACTGATAGTGATATGAGACCACAAAAATGTCTTCAAGCACTCATTTATTGAATTTGATGTCAAATAATAATAATTAGGGCAGTGAATTTTATTTTTAATTTACAAAATAATAATTTTTAATTTTAAGAATAAATAAGTTTAAAAACCTTAGTCCTCATTATAAAAATCTAACGAGAATAGAATTACATAGTTATAGCATAATATAGACTTACAATTTCATCGTAAATTTAACATAATATATTTTTTTTTTTAATATTTTACTCTTCATATATTATTGCAGCTCAGCTTCATAAGCGTGTGTTGTCAATAAATAAATGTTTATTATGATACATTTATGAAAAAAATCCTTTATTTAATAATTATTTATCTTTGCAATTTCGCGTTTTAGACAGAAATAAGATTTATTTTCCTGTAATATATTTTTTTTTTTGTTTTATTTATTAGCCATTGTCTTTTTTATCTATCGCACAACTTAAAATATTTTTGATGAGGAAAAAATACTTTATCAAGATTAACATATTAATAATGGTTGTGAACGTTGATAAAGTTTAAGCTATCATATCTTCCTCTGAGGAAAACACGCATTGAATTTTTTTCCTTATTGTAACAATAATTTTTTTATATTTATTCTCTATGCTAGGCTTTCTGTGAATAAAATTGTAGGCTGATTTATAAATTCACTCTTTTATTAAAAAATTGCAAAATTTTTTGGCTAAAATGCCATCTTCAGGTGCAAAGGAACAAATTTTTCTGCAAGTACTAAATATCGTCCAATTAGAAATAATCAATTTTGCAATTTTATCATGCAAATTATATAACAATACAAAAGTATAATAAAATAATTAAAATGTATGCACTTAAAAATGTTAATAATCTATAAGATTTACATAAAATTCCTAAAAATATATAAAAACAATTTAAAAATAAAAATAGGACATGAAAAAAAGAACAATGAAAATAATTCAATCAAAATGATTAAAATTTAATTTATAAATATGAACAATAACAAATTAATTTAAAAATGTGCAAATTATCTAGTGTGAGTGGATACTTACAACCAGAAGCCTCATGTCTGAATAGGATTTCCATGAAAGGGAGGAGAAGGGTGTTATAAAATTGTGAAATTGATTATTTTTAATTGGACGATATTTTGTACTTGCAGATAAATCCTTTGCACCTGAAGATGGTATTTTAGCCGAAACGTTGTATTTTTTTAATAAAAGAGTGGTGAAGTTATTAATCAGCCTAAAATTTTATTCACAGAATTTGACCTTCACCTTAAAGAATCTACACCTTACTACTAATTTTTTTTTTTTTTTTTGCCTGCTCCAAGTCACACTATTCAGCGTGTTTAAGACGCTTATGTTGCCAGTATTCTTTCCCTTTTTTAAAAAACATTCTCCAAAAATTTACATTAAAAAATTTACAATAATTGCTGTATAATAATTACACTTGACTAGATACTATTTCATAGGAAATCTTTAAATTATTATTGAGTTTTAATTGCTTAAGGACCTATTTGAATTTTATTTGATGCCTTGACTTCCTCGAAAGATAGTAGAGCTCGGATATCTGAAGACGGCGTCTTATAGATCTTCGCATTATCGGTGGAAAAGGAAAGTGTTTCACTATGGTGACTAACCTGCTTCGTGGAAATATGTAAAGAAGGTGACCTTGGGCAGAATGGAAAACCCGTGTTACGAGATGGTAGGATCTCAACCGGTATTCTCAGAGGAAGGGATTTGAAACATCATTTAAGAATCCTTTCAACAAGAACGGCGACTTGATCTTAAAATAAAAATTAAACAGTCCTTAAACTAATTATAGGTGGAATAATCAGGAGTCGGTATTTTTCTAAATACTTTAATATTGCCGACATTTTGGCTCAAGCTTGTGAGCCATCATCAGGGCTACAAACATCAGAACAAAAGTGATACATATTAATGTGATAATGAAATTTTTTTTTAATG